>CM017444.1:2325129-2877629 GCA_007726485.1 Eragrostis curvula | reverse complement strand
TTCGGCGCCGCGATTGCTCGCCACCCATCCGCCACGTCCGCAATTGGAGGAGGAAGAGATGTAGGTAGTGGTTGCCCGTTGCCAGCGACGTCGGATGGCAAGCCCCGCCGCCACATCAGGCTCCGCCATCGCCCACCGCCGTCCTCCAAGTCAGTCGACGCACCCGATCGCGCGGCTGTCAGGGACCGGGGGGCACCCGGTCGCTATTCGAAATAGCAACCACCCCAGGGGAGCCGCGCCAGGGATCTGTTGCGTTCCCGAAGTCCTGAGCGTCTTCTCCGCTAGCCGTGCTCCTGGTCCTATCCGTGCCCGCCTTGGTACTCCTCGCGGCAGACGTGGTTGCGCGCCGTCCACCATACCACAAGAAGTCCCCTCCTCACTTGCCATGCACGGGCGCGCCGCCGCCAAGGCATGCACGCGCGGACCTTTTGCATGCCAGGGCATGCTAGCTGGCGCAACGCGTGCACGTCATCCATGTGTCCGGGACACGTTCGCCGTGGCCGGCGCTCCATCGCCTCATCGGCTCACCGTAGGGCCAGGCCGCCCGTTCTGGCCGGCGCTACTTGCTTCTCTGCCCTGCCCTTCCTCTTCTCCTGGATGCATCCGTGTGAGTCGTGTCGATCGGTCGCCTACTGAAGACGCGGGGCAACAGGCCCTCTGCCGCCACTGGCTTCGATCCCATGTTGTTGCGCTGGCCAGCCTCCGCTCATCTCAAATTTCGCATGGCACCAGGTTTTTAAAAGGCTCCTGCTACGGTAGTCCCAAATAACTAAGAGCATCTCCAAGAGAACCCCATAAAATTGGCCCTATAAACTTGTTTTTAGAAGCAACCAAAAAATTATAAGTTATCCTCCCTCCTCCAACAGTCCCTCCCTAAATGTGGATCAAAACAAATTTGATTGGGCCACATCAGCATTTGGGGCCACAAAAACATTAATTATAGTGGAAAAAGAAGAGATGAGGGCCCCAATTCTTCCCCTGTTTGTAGCTACAAATGAGGGGAGTTTAGGGGCTATGGAAAGTTGGGAGTTGTTTTGGGGCCCTATTGGAGATAGTTTTTTTTGCCTAAAATCCCAATAACTGAATTTAAGAGAGATTTATGGGGCTCTCTTGGAGATGCTTTAAGGACCGTCCATTTGAGTAGATCTCGAGGCAAAAGTTGAAGTCTTGCACCCTAAGATGCAAGACTTCACCCATATCTACTTTTATTATTTTCCTTTTGTTTTTCTTGGAAAGTATGCATGCTTATAGGTAGCTTTTATCCAAGGCGTTATGATTTTACATGGGACGTATGAACCTGATACAATTTTTTTTTGGCCTTTTTTGCTACGTGTTACCAATTAGCCACAAACATGATTTGTGTTGTTTTTTTGGCGTGCCATGACACATTGAACCCTACGTGATACTTTTTTCTGGAACATGTATAGCGTGATGGTGAATTTGGTACTGCAACATTGTCGCATCTCTTACTTTTTTTCACGTAACAAACTAAAGTTCCGATACCATATCACGTTGCCAATGATGCTTGCCGATGATGATCATGAATAAAAAACTACCGAGCAATATATTGCTCGTCATGACGTCATGACGAGCAATAAAAGAAACGTGACATGGCCAACGTGAGGGCACACAAAAACTTGTGGGAACGAAAAGGCTCACAGAAGAACTGGCCGTGAGATTGAGGGAAAGGAATTATTTTTGAGAATATGATGGATACTATATCCGGATTTTTAGCTTCTTAATTAGTTGTCTGGGGAAAAACGTGATCGCTGATTTTCTGTGTATGGCTTGCCGATTGATCCCTGGTTTTCGGTGAGAGGATATTGAGTTTCTTGCCCATTGCCCGCAAAAGAAAAAATTATTTCTTTTTGTAACGTGGAAACTTTCCTTTAGTCTGAATATGGTAACAATTAGCATGGTGCCATCTGTGACACCCCGTGTCACTGGAATCCAGCTCGTGCAAACATCCCAACTGAACAGAACACAAACTGGCAATAATTTCAAATTCAAAATCAAATATTCAAACAATGGTCAAATTATGGCTTGTGAAGGAACTCAAAACTTTTAATAATAACTTGGCAAAAATAAAAATACCAGTGAAGGCAGGTCAGAAAGAAATAATTTTGGAGAATTTTCCAGAATTTTTCAAATCCTGGAAGTGCCCCTGAAAATTCAGAGAAGTTCCTGCAAATCCTGCTGTTCCTCGATTTTTAAATCGAATTCTGTTGCCCAATTCCACTTAGAGCCAATGAGAAGGTTTGAGTTGGATCTGTGCTCTATCATCCCACAAATTTTGGTGATTTTTGGAGCTCAGAAAGTACCCTGAATAATTCGTGGAAATGCGCTGGATTTAATTCCTGAAAAATGCGAAAGTCAGCCGGGCTGCTGTCAGAACTTGACAGCCACGTCGCCGGCGACGACCGGAGCCACGCCGCGCCCTCCTCCTCCACACGACCGTACGCCGCGGATAAGCACCGAGCCGCATCGCTCCTCCCCGTTCTCTCCCATTTCCGCCTTTTCCCGAACCCTAACTCCTTTTCCCCCAACTCGCCGCCACCTCGCTCACCACTGTTGGCCGCGTCGAGTTTCTGCTCGTCGCCGTTCTGAGCTGACGCCTTCAAGAGCTGCGCCATGGGTTAGAGGAGGTTCCCCAGTCGGTCGTTCTCCCTCGCCGTCCGCGAGCGAGGAGAATCGAGGTTCGTCCTCAAGCTCGGCCACCGGACCAGCTCGTGCGCCACCTTCCAAATCCCCTCTTTCCGGTGAGCTTCTCGTCCACTTGTCTCGCACGCGCCTGCTCCTTTCGCTCTCGTGCCTCACTCACTCCACCATTCTCCCTCTTCGCAGCCGAGTTCGTCGGATTTGAGCTTTTCCCCGCCGTCTGTTTGATGAACGCGAGCACCTGCACGGCGAACTCCAATCTCCGCGCCTCCTCGTCATCAACGGTTCACACACCGCTCTTTTACACACCAAGGTGAAGCTCCCGAGCATTTTTCTGGGATTTTTCATGCGTTGGTTAGCACGGGAGGCCTTGCCGAACCTTGCCAGCCCGCCATGCTCGACGCCGGCCATCCTCCGGCCATTTCTTGTCGAGTTAAATCACCACAAATGGATGCGCGTTGATCTACTCTCCGTGCTAGTATTTTCTTGAGGATTTTTGTTGGTCGCTTCGGTGTTTTCCGGCGAGTCGTCGGCGCTCCGGCGAGCTCTGGCCGCCATGGCCAGGCTCCTGCCCGACCTGCTGCTGGCCACACCATATCCGGTGCACCCTGGGCCGTCTGGCCGCCCTATGGCACAAAACCTGATTGGTTCACGCGTTTTCCCAATTTCTGGAATTTGTTTTAAATCGACAGAAAATGCTTGCAAGTTGTAAAATGCATAGAAAATAGAATACACATTCTAAAAATTCGAAACCTGTTTTGTTGGATTCCTTCTGCTAATGTCTATCCAGAGAAAATGTCAAACTAATGCAAATCATTTTCCTATTCCCTGTATAAATCCTTTTGTGCTAATACTTGTTTAAATCTTAATAAATTCTCTGTTGCTCAATAAATCCTGAAACCTTGCTTGACTGTTAATACACTGTCAACACACTTACAGAACAAGATTCATCTTTATACCATGTCTAATTCTTTTCTTATGATTTATTTCGGATCTGCACTTGTTTAAATTGTTATAAACAATACATAATGCAATAAATCTTCATCCTAAATAGTAAATCCCTTTTGGTGATGCTTAATCCCAGAAATGTGTGACTGTAAAATACCTTAATTTATAAATCATGCAATTAAGTTAAACTCGCATCATCTTCATTGCATCTGACTTGCATTTCCTTATCATGATGTATAGCACACGAGATGATTCAGGAGCGGCTGGAGGATCAGGATGCTGAGCAGTTCAGGAGGAGACATCAGATGACTCACTAGTAGCTAACCCCACACTTTGAGCCAGGCAAGCCCCGGTGCATGCCTCCCTATTTATGATGTTTGTTTATCACTTGTTTGGGGCTAGTAATTGTTTGTGCATTAGGTTTATTAGGAATTGATGTGAAACCCTAGAACTGCATTAGTATTACCCTTCCATATCCTACCTTGTGTCCTATTTTTGTAGTTGTTGGTTTTAGAATATCGTTAGAATCTGCTATGCTTAGGGTCTAGCGAACGGTAGAAGACGAGTGGTAGGTCCCACTCGCATGATAGGAATCACCCTAGATTGTACTAGATGGATTTAGGATTTGTTGAGACCGGACGGGGGATTGTTTGTATAGGATGGATGGAGAAGGCTAGGCCTTCATGGTGGTAGCCCTGTCTGTGTCGATTAAGGACCGTTTGTTGCTGGCCCTGTTGAGCAAGTTTGAACGTACTGATCGCATGCTGGTCTTTATGGGGGCTAGTAAACTTAGTAGCTTAGCAATCGTGGGGACGAACCTTATCCTGCTGCTTCGGGGAAGTGGGACCACAGGCAACGGCGGGGCCGGGTGTCGTGTGGGGACCGATGTTTCGCCGTTAGCAGCAGCTAGATTTCGGCCTTGCGGGGGCTTTGTGAAAGGTTGCCATATATGGTGCCTTTGTGCTGCATATGTCGTGTGGTCAAGTTTTCTCCTGCAGGATGTACATCGATGCCGCCGCTCTCGGTCAAGAGCAACCTTGTTCACTGAGTCACATCGTAGTGTGATATGCTTGATGATATGATGATGCTAGTCTATCACTGTTACTTTATTATCTCATTATTATTATGCTGCTTATCTGATGTATTGTCAATTTATACTGTTTTAGAGATACATGCACTGTTTTATTGGTTAAGTACTTAATTTGAAATAAAATTTGAAAGTAAGGATCAAGTAATTAGTGCGGTTTTATGCTATCGAGTCAGCCTACCCTTGTAGCCTTTGCATATTAGGAGTCGGCTGTAGTTAGCCACGTTGACGGGTAAGTCTTGCTGAGTATTAGTTGATCAAGGTTTGGCTCTTTATGTTTTTGTGCATGTTCGTTCTTGCTTCCGCTAATGTTTGGTGGAACTTTCAGCAGGTCTGCATCGTGGGCTTCGATGTGCGGCCTTTGTATCGACGAGAGTAGTAGTTGTTTTATGTATCTTCAGACTTCCGCTGTGTACTCATGTGTTTTAATTCATTTGAGACTTGTTGTAATAACTTAAACATGAAAAATTTGGGCTTTTTATGTAATGTACTGTTATGTCTGTTCACCGGCACTTCCGACTCAATCCTGTGAAAAGTGGAAACGCTTCACCATCCTACCAAAATCAGTCAACGTGATACCGGTAATTGTTACAAGATCGACTAAAGTACCATGTTAAACATTTGGCAACGTGCCATTATGCCAAAACTTTACTATTTTATTTATTTTTTATTTTCTTCTAATATTAAAAATCAAAGGCTCAGATTGATTGTCTACCCTTGCACCCTAGGGTGCAAGACTTGGGAGGAGGGACGTAACACTGCCCTTTTAAAAAAGAGGTGTTGGGTGGAGTTTCTGAAACTCCAAGAAAACTGCAGTTTTAGGAATACTTTGGTTTCTAAAACCATGAAGTTGGTTGCATCCAAACAGCTTTTACTTCATAAAACCATAGTATGTACTGAAACTCTAAAAATACTTTACATTCAAACAGGGCCTTAGCCGCGCGGTGAACTGCTCCAGAAGCAGGTCGCCTTAAGGGTTCCCTTCTGCATGCAAAAAGATTTATTTGGCACTAAAATTTCAGCTTACCACTTGTCACGTGCACGTGTTCCAGCCAGTGCGTGGTGCATCTCTTTCAAGGGTTTGTTTTCTTTCTCAACAGAAGGCTTCTTTCTTCGACCGTGTCACGTCCGTACCTGCCGTGACTTTGGACGAATAAATAATATCGCTGCTTGAAAGAGATGTGTATGCCCAGTAGGAAAAGTGGTATGACCAAGTAGAAATCAGATTGTGGTCAGGCTTTGAGCTCAACAACAAAAATAGTCGGTTCTTGTTCGTTCTCTCGAGCCTGAACTATTGGGGTACGCATTCTAGTTACATACTACTACGAGTAACTAATGCTGCTAGCACTGACTGCAACCTTAAAAAGAAATAATAAACCCAAACCTACAGTACTATTTTTTTTAAAAAAAACACTACCTTTCATCTGACAAGACTTGAAAAAGAATCAGCATTTCGATTCATATCGACCAACCCTATGTATGCTGGTGATTTTTTTTTTTTTTGGTTGAGGAGAATGACACTCTATGGGCTCAATGTGGTTTATTGAAGATAACTAACATCGTGTTGTATATCGCTTTCGCTACGCTTTTTGAACTCTTTTATGTAATCAAATCTGAATCAAAGTTGTAATAATTAAATTTCACTTTGTACTATATTTTATTTATGCTTATGTGTACTTACTTTTAGACTTCTGCTTCGTCAAATGTCACCCAATCACTATCCTGTTAAGCTACCCCCGTCACTTTTGAGGCGGTGTGCTACACCCTCTAGGCCGCTATTGATAGAAAAATTAGCCTACTCAAGGGTAAGCATCCTCCATCCTCTCTCCTCCCTATTCTGATTGTTTTGGACACTTATGTGGAGTTTGCAGATGGATTTGCGAAGTAGTGTTTGTGAATCAAATGCCAATATCTGTTCATTTCCGTTCTATTTCGGGTTGTAAAAGTTAGGTTTCAATTTTGTTCGAATTTTTCTCACAAACTAAGGCACAAACGACCAGTGTGTTGAGACCGAATTCCCAACTGCACAATTAATTCAAGTACAGTTTTTTTCCTTTGATTCATTTTCAATTCGCCACGTGTGTTCATGTTATTTTATTTTATAATCATTGATTTTGTGGTTCTTCCCAACATGACAAATGGCACGAAGAAGAGCGTCCTCCACTTGGCCGCATGCAAGGGACGCTATAGATGTGCAAGTTCCCGGTCGAAGAATTCGGGCTCCATGTCAACTTGCTCTCGTGTATGCTTGTCGAATCTTTTACTATCTTCATTTATGATGGTGAGGTTCCATAGCACATGTTTATATGTTTCTAATACTTTTATTTAGTACATTTTTTTGTCAGAATTTCACTAGTACAATGATGTTTCATTATCTTGTAGAAGATGTTAAACTACTTATGACGTTCCACCCATTCATTCGTGATTTTCTACTAGTATGTCAATATTGCTCCACTAATATAAGTTACATACGCTGGCAACAAATGTGGTGTGCAAATATATCTATTTTGTTGTTCCACTAGTTTATCTGTGTTGTCATACTAATATCTTAATTAATATTGTTATAATAACACAAATTTTAAGTTCCGTTAGCGCAAGGGCGGTGTTTCAGCCAATTATTTGAGTTGTTCCATTAGTTTATCTATATTGTACATCAACATTGTTCCGGTAATATACGTACATTTCATATTCCATTAGTTCAAGTACAATGTTGTAACAATTGTTGGTGTTGGTCCACTTGTCCGTGAGTAAACGAATGAACTTTACTATGTTCAATTAAAAAGTGAACAAATTTTAAGGGACGAAAAATGTCACATCTTTTTATAGTTACTTAAAGATTCCAAGTATTGCTTTTCCATTTTTTGAGGGAATTAATTTCAAGTATTGCTTTGAGTAACATACGGTTAACTGTTTGTAACTACACACACGCACGCTTTTTTTATGTGAACATACCCAAAGTGGTAAATGCGTGTGTACATATTCCTGAAGTGGATTTTCAATGTGGGAGTATAATGTATGTTCCCTATATGCCAAATAAAAAGATAATAATATACAACCTAGGGCGATGGCCGATGGCGATGGGCGAGGTCAGCTAGCCCACCCAAGTAAACTATATACGAGTTAGCACTGGCCCAACATCCTCACGTTGGATCTCCCTTTGCTGCTGCGGGGCCATGCTCTGCTCTCGCGAACCAACTGACTACCTAAGCCAACCTGCGATGGGGACGCAGAGTCAGAGATGGACCGGCACGTCATTGTCGGCCAAGGCGATGCCGGCCGTCCAAACCAATGCGACCGCTGGGCGTCACTGCCAGCGCCGTGGCATCAAGCCGTGTCTCCTCGCGCCGGCGCGCTCAGACCCAGGCGATCGAGGCGCGGCGACGACCTTCGGTGCCGTCCATCTGCTCCACCCAACCAAAGCGAAGCTTCATCGAGGTTTCCCGCTGCCAGCGTCATCGGCTGGTGAGCTCAGCGGCCGCGTCAAGCTCCGCCATCGTCGACCTCCGAGTCAGTCAACGCATCCGGGCGGCTTTCATGGACCTGGGGGTGGTCGCTATTTGAAATAGCGTCCATCCCAGGGACAGAGCGAGACGGCACCTCCGCGCGACACCACGGCCGTGATGATTTTGTAGGTTCTTAAAGATTTCAGATATCGTTTAGAGTAACTGCCCGTCCAAAAAAAAAAAATGGAAACCTGCAGCTTTGGCCCGCGCTTTGTCCTTGCCGTGCCCTTGGGCATTGGCTGCACCGGTGCTCCACTCGGCCAGCATGGTCGCGCCGCGCGCCGTCTGCCATGCGCTCGATGGCCTCCTCGGCTCACCGCCCGTTCCGGGCGCTGCTGCTTGCTTCCCTCCCTGCCCTTCCTCTTCACCCGGATGTGCGCTGACCCAGGATGCCGGGCAACAGGCCATCCTCCGCCGCCGCTCTCTCTTGTTCCTGCATGCGCTGGCCAGCCGCCGCTCGCTCAGTGCTCCAATTTCGCATGGCACAAGGTGTTAGCTGGTGAACTGCTCCAGATAGTAGCAGGTCGCCGTCTTCTCTTCTGCATGGAAAGAGATTTATTTGGCACTAAAATTTCAGTTTAATTATCACGTGTCATAATCACATGTTCCTGCCAGTGCGCGGTGCGTCTCTTTCAAGGAATTGTTTTGCTCTCTCGACAGATGTCACAAAACCCTGCCAAAAGTATTTATAAAAGTATTTATAAAATAGCTAAATTCGGAATAATAAAAAAATAGCTAAAAATACTCCTCGCACCTATTTCTAGATTACCCACCATGCCATTACGAGTCAAAATCCAAAAATAGCTAAATTCGGAATAATAAAAAAAACAAAACAAAAAAAAACCTTCACACCTATTTCTAAATTAACCACCATGCCATTATAAGTACATTAAAAAAAGAAAACACTACCTTTCATCTGACAAGGCCTGAAAAAGAATTAGCATTTCGATTCACATCCACCAACCCCATGTATGCTGGTGATCTTTTTGGTTGAGGAGAATGAAGCCCGTCTCTGGGCTCGATGTGGTTCATTGTAAGATAAATAACATCGTGTTATATATTGCTTTCACTATGCTTTTCACACTGTTTTATGTAATCAAATCTGAATCAAAGTTGTATTAACTAAATTTCACTTTGTACTCTATTTTATTTATGCATATGTGTATGTGCTTTTGGACTGTTCTTTCGTCAAATGTCACTCCATCTCGATCCCGTTAAAGTAACCCCTCACTTTTGAGGCGTTATGCTACACCAGCTATGCCGCTACTGACAGAAAAATTAGCCTACTCAAGGGTAAGCATCTCTCCCCCCCCCCCCCCCCCCCCCTCTCGTACTCTGATTGTTTTGGACACTTATGTGGAGTTTGGGGATAGATTTGCTAAGAGGTATGTGTCAATCGAATGCCAATGGCAGTTTTTTTTCTGTTCTATTACGGGTAAAAAAATTAGGCTTCAATTTTGTTTGGATTTTACTCACAAATTAAGGCAAAAACAACCAGTGTTGTGAAAACCAAATTCCCGATTGCACAGTTAACTCGAGTAAAGTTTTTTTTTTCCTTTGATTTGGTTTTAGTTCACCGTGTGTTCATGTTATTTGATTTTATAATCATTGATTTTGTTGTTCCTCCTAATCCTAGCAAATCTAGAGACGACAAAAAGGATAGACTTGTGAGCAATGACGAATGGCACCAAGAAGAGTGTCCTCCACTTGGCCGCATGCAAGGGACACTTGTGATGTTGCAAGTTATGGCGACGAATTTGGTCTCCATCTCAACTCACTATCCACGAAATGTGTGTATGACTAGCTAAATATCGCCTACATTTTCACTATTCTTTGTTCTATCAGTGATGATGGCGAGGTTCCATAGTACATGTTTATATGTTTCTAATACTTTTATTTAGTACATTTTTTGTCAAAATTTCACTAGTATAGTGATGTTTCATTATCTTGTAGAAGATGTACTTATGACGTTCCACCGGTTCCTTTGTGATTTTCTACTAGTATGTAAATATCGCTCGACTAATATAAGTTCTATATGTTGACAGCAAATGTGGTGTTCAAATACATTGCTTTTGTTTTTCCGCTAGTTTATCCATGTTGTTATACTAATATCTTAATTTATATTGTATAGTAATACAAATTTTAAGTTCCATTAGTGCAAGTGCCGTGTTCAGGCAATTATTTGAGATGTTTCATTAGTTTATCTATATTTGTACATCAACATTGTTCTGGTAATATACATACATTTCATATTCCATTAGTAAGTACGATGTTATAACAATTGTTGGTGTTGTTCCACTTGTCCGTGAGTAAAGCAATGAACTTTACTATGTTCAATTAAAATAACAATTAAAAAGTGAACAAATTTGAATGTACGAAAAATGTCACATCTTTTTTATAGTTGCTTAAAGATAATATACAACCTAGGGCGATGGCAATGGGCGAGCTCTGCTAGCCGTTGTTGACCCAAGTTAACTACAAGTTAGCACTGGCCCTGCTCCCTTTGCTGCAGGGCCATGGTCTGCTCTCGCGAACCACCTGGCTAACTATGCCAACCTGCGATGGGGACGCAGAGTCAGAGATGGACCGGCACGACATCGTCGGCCAAGGCGATGCCGGCCGTCCAAACCAATGCGACCGCTTGGCGTCACTGCCAGCGCCGCGGCATCAAGGCGATGTCTCCTCGCGCCGGCGCGGTAAGACCCTAGCGATCGAGGCGCGGCGACGACGTTTGGCGCCGTCCTTTCTGCTCCGCCCGACCAGAGCGAACGATGGGAGGAAGCTTCGTCGAGGTTCCCGGCCGCTGCCAGCGACATCGGCCGGCGAGCTCCGCGGCCGCGTCAGGATCCGCCATCTCCATCCTCTGAGTCCGTCAACGCATCCGGGCGGCTTTCAGGGACCTGGGACGGATGCGTTGATGGACCCCAAGGACTCGGAGGATCTCGAAATAGCGTCCACCCAAGGGACAGCGCCACACCACGGCTCGCCAGAGCGCCGCCGCGTTCCCGAAGTTCCGAACGTCTTCTCCGCCAGCCCGTCGCTGTGTCTTGGCTGTCGCTTGGTCCACGCCGTCTCCGTGTCCGTAGGCGTTGGTCCGCACCGGTGCTCCTCTCGGCCGGCGTGGTCGCGCTCCTTCCACCATGCCACAAGAAAGACGCTCCTCGCTTGCCGTGCACGGGCGCGACGCCGAGGCATGCATTGCGAACCTTTTGCGCCCGCCGGCCATCGGGCCATGGAACCAGACGCGCCGCCGCCACGACGTGCTCGACTGCTCGTGGTGCGACGACAGAAATCTCCATGGTTGCTGGCCATCACGAAGGCCATTGTGCCGCAGCTCTTATAGAAAAAAAAAAAGGCCATGCTGGCGCCACGCGTGCACGTCCTCCCTGTGTACGGGACACGCTTGCCGGGGCCAGCGCTCTCCTCCTCGGCTCACAGGATGTCCGCCCGTTCCGGACACTTCTTGCTTCCATTTACTGCGATCGGTCGCCGTGCTGCTCCTTGGACATTGCCTGCGAGCAACTGACGCGAAACAGAGGAGAAGCAGAGGAAGCGGCAGGAACATGCAGCAACGTGACGCTGGGCCGCTCTCATAATTTTCTGCGCTCAGACTTTTGTTTGAAAAATGAATCATCCAATTCTGCCTGAGTTTGCTGCCAGTACGTACCGGCGACGTCCACCCGTCAGGCACCACCGTCGAGCACGAGCGACGCGACATCGTCGGCCAAGGACGGCGACGCCCGTGTCTTTCAAAGTAGTGCAGCGCCACTGGCAGACGCGTCGTCACCGACACCGAGGCTCTGCAACGGCGTGGCTCGGCCGTACGCGGAGATTTCCGAGCTCAGCTCGCCGTTGTTGATCCAGGTAAACTACGTGGCTGCCACTTGGCCAGTGCCCGGCGTCCTTGCCCGGCGCCGGCGCCCGGCGAGCTTCACTGTCCTCTGCCGCGGCGCCACGCTCTACTCTCGCGACCCACGATTTCCCCATTAATAACGTACGCATACGTACAGAGCATAAGGGAGAGGACGAACACTCTTATCTAGGGCGGGCAAGCTCTGTTGTCGAACGCCTCCCGCAGAGCACGCGTGGTTGGCGAAGCGACGACGTTCTGCCACGTCACGTCAAAGCAGTGCAGCTTGTGCGCCACCGGGAGTCCGGGATGCGCGGATCCGATGATCCCTGGAATTTTTTTTTAATTGGAAAATTGATTCCACTAACTGGGAGCTGACTGAGTATCAGCAGCTACATGACAGTTTACAAAAGCAGGGTGACCATCCGGCCATAACATGATTGCACCTGAATCTAAAGCACACCCAAACTTAGCTAAGCTATCAGCAACTGTATTACAACGCCATGGGGCTGCTGCACCAGTTCCAGCAACAAACACACAACAAAAATCAGCGTGCTGTGCAGATTCTAAATCGATGTACACCCTTGTGCAGTTTTTTTTTTTGAGAGGGAAAGGGAGCTTTATTTTGATTATTAAGGTGGTTCATTACAAGCTGGCAAAACACGCTCAGCCTCAACCAGTTCCTTGATAGCATCAGGAATACCCGAAAAGAAAACACGGGATTCTCCTAAACGACAACGTGCACAACTTTATTTTGCTCCCTTCCTATCTTGCAGACCTCCAGTGTCTGAAGTTGCGGCCCTTCTCCAGCATCGTTGATAACAGGAGCATCTAGAGACCGATCACTTGCACGATCCCTAAGCTTCGTGACAACGCTTGCACAATCCGATTCCAGAATGAACTGATGATCAGGCCATCTCATCGCCAAGCGAATACCATCAAGACAGGCAGCTGCTTCTGCTTCCTCCGCATCTCTGCAATGAAACAACACCCGCCAAGCAAAGAGCAGAGATTGACCAGAAGAGTCTCTTAACTACCACACCCAGTCCAGCCTGACCAAAGTCTTCTACAAAAGCCCCATCAACGTTAATCTTTAAGCACCCTGATCTCGGAGCAGTCCATCGTTGGACCTCCTTGCAGGCTTTTCTGCCGGCCACACTTATGCTACTGCCCACCTGCTTTTTACCCTTGCCAACAGTCAAGAGGTTGTGTTGCCGGATCATGAACAGGCTATCCATGTACCTTTTCAGAAAAATCATCGAGCCTTCTATGGATAATTTCTCTCCTGCCTGGAGTATCCCATTCCATGCATGCCAAAAACACCATGACCAGATGCGACATCATCTCAATAGAAAACCTATCAATAAGCATCAGTAGCCAATCGGAACCTGCCTGCACTAACACATCATGTGGTGGCAACTCCCAGCATTCTGCCACGGCGTACCGAAGCGCTGATGCATGCGGGCACATAACAATTGCATGAAATACATCTACTATAGGAGCCCCACATAATTCACAGGAACACAAGTGATCCAGGTGACCATAACATCTATTGGCCCTAGCGGGGAGGCCATTATTCACTACTTTCCATGCAAAAACTCTCACCCCTGTGCAGATTCAAGCAATATCCACACTTTGAGTTCCTTTCCTGATCCGAGTTCCAGAAAAATAAAAGGCAGAAGAGTTTATAATTGTATTATACGCAATAAAATATGAAGTGGCATGCTCATGGGAAGTTATCCTAGGAACTCTGCAAATCCTGTTCTGCTAATTGCTAACTCCACAAAACTTGCTACCGAAGACGACATATATCAAGATGACAAGATACCCCCCAAGAATTCAAGACTTTAAGATGCAGCAACTTGTGGCTCTATATTAGATCGAGAACTGCATGCGCATCATCTATGCCAATGAAATATAAAACCGGAGATATTGGATCTCTAATTTGCTGATTAGGCTACCAAATTCCAATGCGTCTTTAAACATTTTCAAGGTTGCTCAACAACATCTCAGATCGAGAAACAAAAATTTAGCTCCGGTTTAGCCTTTAATTGCGCTAATCATTGTTGTGCTCCACCGAGTGCACACTTATTGCCCCCCCCCCCCCCCCCCCACCCTCACCCCACACACACCCTCCCACCCACCCACCCAATATGGGTTTAGGCCACGATTAGCCCACAAGGTCCTGCTGGAGCATGGAGACGATGTATGTTAACTGCAAGGTTGTTGTTACTAATGTGGAAAAGGTCTGATGATATAACTAGTCATTACTAAAACTTGGTTCATAATTTAAATGTCAGTGCATTGCTAAGGGTTTTATAAAATTAATTGTCTTTATTTTATAAAATGTAAAACACACAAAACATGTCTAACAAGTAGTTAAGTCATTACTCTGCAATTACGGTTGTCTTAAGATATCAACAGTTTCTTGGTTTGCTACAGCTAACAATTACATCTACAGCTTAAAAAAATAAGCACTAAGGACCACTCCCTTTGTTATTACTAGTACAACTCAAAACTTAAAGCGGACAACAACAAACTTGCTAGAATTCACCAAAAAAAAATTTAACAGTTCAAGTGAGCGAAGAATTAAAAAGTTATCAACTCTTGCCTTGTACTATCCTGCAACGATTAAACTAGCTATCACGGCACATATTTATATGTTTCTAATACTTTTCATTAGTACCAATTTCACTAATACAAATGTGATGTTTCTTCATTACTTCATTTGTCATGTTACACTAGTTCATTTGTGATGTTTCATATACAGATAGCAAATGTGGTGTTCCAAAGTTGTTCCACTAGTTTATTCGTGTTGTTATTATACCAATAATGCATTAATTGATATTGTTATAGTAATGCAAATTTTAACCTTTTTTTAAGATCCAAATTTGCTGTTCTATTAGAGGAAGCAGTGTTCCAATCAATCATTTGAGATTTTCCATTAGTTTACCTATATTGTACATCAACATTGGTCATGTAATATACATACATCTCATATCCCATCAGTTCAAGTACGATAACAAAATACGATAACAAAAAACGTTGGTGTTGTTCCACTTGTACCTGAGCAAACAAATAAAAGAAATGAACTTAACTATCTTAAATCAAAATAACAATAAAAAAGTGATGAAATTTTAATGTACAAAAAACACCACATCCCTTTATGGCTGCTTATTAAAGATTTTAGATATTGCTTAGAGTACCTGCCCGTCCAACACCAGTACGACCGCGGGGCGTCACCACCAGCGGCATGAAGGCCTTGGCACTGCGCGTTTCATTGTCTGCATCGCATGTATATTCTGCGGTTGCGCTCTCGTATCTTGAAACGTTTACCCTACTACTAAGGTAGTCACTGCACAATCCACGGTATTGCCCGTGCCGGCCAGACAAAATCGCGGGACTTAAGTCGGCAACACGCATCTGGCGCGACACCGAGCCACAGAAAGACTTGTCCAGTCGGCGGCGGCGGGGCGGTACGTGAACATGTTGTGCTTCTTGGATAGCTCGATCGGTACGGCCGGCCATCTCCAAACAAGCCGTCGATAGGCCACAATGGCAGCACACGGCGGGCGTCACGGTCGAGCTCTCCCTCTGCCGCGTCGCCGCGCTCTGCTCTCGCGACTCACATGGCTCTACCCAAGCAAGCTGCAAAGCGTAAGGAGGAAGATGACCACTCTGATCCAGGGCGGCCGGGCAAGCGATGTTCTCAAACACCCCCGTAGAGCACGTTGTGTGCGCCACCGGCCAGGACCGCACGGGTCCGATCCACGGACGCCTGGGATCTTCCCTTCTTGTGACGCGACGGCCGGCGACGTCTCGTCGCTCAGGCCTCGGCAGTGCACGACGACGATGTTCGCGCCGCGACTGCCCGCCGTCCATCCACCACATCCGGCCAGAACTAGCAATTGGAGGAAGCCATGCAGAGGTTTCCCGTTGCCAGCCGCATCGGCCGGCGAGCTCCGCGGCTGCGTCAGACTCCGCCATCGCTGTCCTCCAAGCCAGTCAATGCATCCAATCCGGACTGCACGACGCCGCTTTCAGGGACCTTGGGGTGGTCGCTGGTTCAAGTAGCGTCCATCCGGTCGCTATTCGAAATAGCGACCATCCCGGGGGGCCGGGCAACACGGCACCTCCGCGCCACGCCGGGGCGACGCCGTGTGCCCGAAGACCCGAACGTCTTCACCGCCAGCCTTCGCTGTGCCATGGTCGTCGCTTGGTCCTCGCCGCGCATTTGGACACTGGTACGCACCGGTGCTCCTCGCAGCCGGCGTAGTCACGGCGCGCGCCGTTCGCCATGCCATGCCAGCGCAAAGCGTGCACGTCCTACCTGTCCCGGTGGCGGCGCAGTACCATGATGGAACCAGACGCGCTCCGCCAGGACACGTCCTCCGATCCCTTTTCTTTCGCGCGCGGTCTGGCCGTCAACAACGGCAGTGTGCCGCAGGCCGCAGCGAACGGCGGTGCCAGTCATCCCCGCGTCGTCCGTCGATCGGCCGGCGCTAGCTCACCGGATGCCTGCCCGTTCCGGACCCTACTTGCTTGCATCCACGAGGCCCGTCGATCGTAGGGAGGACGCTGGGCAACGCTCCGCCACCACTGGCCTTTCTTGTCGACACCATCCACTGCTAACAGCCGGTGAGCTGCTCCAGAAGCAGGTCGCCCTCTTGTCTTCTGCATGGAACGATATCTATTTGGCAGTAAAGTTTCAACTTACCACTTGTCAGGAGCGCGTGTTCCAGCCAGAGCGTGGTGCATCTCTCTCTCTCTCTCTCTCTCTCTCTCTCTCTCTCTCTCTCTCTCTCTCTCTCTCTCTCTCTCTCTCTCTCTCTCTCTCACGAGAGAGCACGAGAGAGCACGTGTTCCAGCTTCAAGGATTGTTTTCTCCCCCGATTTAAGGATTCTTTCGTCCACCGTGACATGCATGGTCGTACCGACTGTAACTTTGGACGAATAATAAGATCACTAATTGTTCATAGTCTCATAGACCTGGTATGATCAAGTAGAAATCAAATTTTGGACGAGTTTTGACGATTTGATCCGTCAGCAAAATGATTGCTTCTTATTTGTTATTTCGATTTGAAATTGAACTACACATTCCTGTTTAAAGTTACTACTTCTACTAGACCTGATGTCAACCTTAAAAGCACATGAATCCAACAACATTCTCTTTTCAGGAAACACCAGCATGCCATTCAACTGAGAAGGCCTGCCAAAATAAAAAAAGGTACAGTACTTCAATTTATGGTCTTTTATGATACTGATTGCTTAATTTATCAACAATAATTAGTAAGGATTAGTCTAGTTAGCATAGTTTATCGATAGTTATAAATTTTAAAATATTAATAAAACTTAATAGAGCCACACATGAATAAACTATATACTTTTAAACAAATAAAATTTATGTGAACCATCATATACTTCTAACCAAACAACATACTTGTACCATCTCATCCTGACCCGATCCAACTTTGTTCAACCAATCAAACATTGCTCAAGTATGTACTCTCCTTTTTTCTTCTTCCTCTCCCCTATTTCTCTCCAACTCATTGGACGACAAGCGGTTTTTTTTGGGGGGCGGGTTGGAAACCTGATGCCGAACTCCGTTTGTTGTGGGGATGAATGTTGCCTTCTTTTTCTACGCGATTGGATCAAGCTGGACTTCCACCTCAAATTGGGCAACGTGAGATCAGAGCTCAACATATATGCAGAGATCACACTCGACGGACAAAGAGAAGGTGTGCCTCGTCTTTGTCAAACATTAGTTGTTGGCCTGCTAGTTTGCCAACAATCAGCTAGGTTAGATGTTCTAATCACGACTGTATTGTATATGATTTCTTAAGTTGTGACTTGATATTAGAGCTATAATTAATGATAATGATATAACTTGGCCTCTCTTAATTTGTTTACTGCTAGTGTTGTGTTTTTTGTTTATACCGGCGGTCTGCCACACTATCTTACAACCATTGACGGTGGGCTTTTACCCGACCTTTTAAGGTATATTTGGTTTGAAGGATGAGGTGAACGGAATGGGACGAGGTAGGACGGTCCCGTTTCACAAGTGATTGTTTCAGGGGCAGTATGGAGTGGGATGGTCCCAAAAGGCACATTCCTCTAACCGGTGACGAGCTCGCCGTAGAAGATCGAGCCGACCGACTCGTCCCATGCGAACGGCGTCAATCCCGCTTCACTCGCACTCTGTGTCTACGTTCGTGGAGAGCGCGTGACGGCGCGGCTGCGTGTGCACGTACGGCGGTGTGAGCGCATGACCAGCGCGGCTTGGCGAGCATGGCTACGCGGCTGGGCGAGTCTCGGTCGGCACGGCCTGGACGGCATGAGCGGCGCGGCTGGGCGAGCACGTTCTCCGCCGACGTGACCATGCCGCCGTTCCTGTCGGGAGATGCCGTGCTTCTTCATGGGCACTGCCTCCTCGGTCACAACACAAACAAAAATTTCGAATCCCGAACGAGCTCCTGACGCGAAACAGAGGAGAAGCAGAGGAAGCGGCAGGGGCAACGTGACCTTGGGAAGCGCCGGCACAGGATTTCGTGGGCTCAGAATTTTGTTTGAGTGCATCATCCAACACCAAGATGTGTCCATGCACTGCATGATTTTTCTGCCCGTACGTACCAGCCACGTCCCCCCCGTCAGGCACCGCCGTCGAACACGTACGACGCAGCATCGTCGGTCAAGGCCGGCGGCGCTTGTGCGCCACGGTGGGGACGCACGGATCCGATGATCCACAGCCTGCTGGGGGTCATCATTGAAGACACCGTCTCCGCGCACCGGCGCGTTCGGACACTCCGGGGCGCGACGCCGCGCGGCTCGCGCGCATGTTAGATCTGTGCGCCGACGGCACGCCATCTCCCTCCATCGTCCACCGAAGTGGACCAGAGCGTTCGAGCGATTGGAAGAAGCGACGTCGAGGTTGCCCGTTGCCAGCGACATCGTCCCGCGAGCTGCACTGGCCGCTGGCGAGTCCCTGCTAAGCTCGCCCGCCGCCGTCCTCCGAGTGAGTAAGTCATTCAACGCACGGCGCACCCGATCGATCAGCCGCTAGAAATAGAATCCACCCCGGTCGTGATCAGACGCGCAAGAATGTTGTGCATGTGCTCCCCCAAGTGCAAATAGTCAAAGCGGGCTTCGACATCCTTCACGCCCCCTATGTCGGCAAAACACCAAAAACAACACACCACACCGCCTGGTAGCTCAACGAACAGGCCAACAATCCGGGTTTAGGCCAACACTTATCCCACAAAACACGACGGTTCTGCAGCGGTAGTCGACTGTAACCGCTTACTCTGGGCTGACAAAGGAAGAATCCAAAACGTTGCTTATGCTTCCTGGTAACATAGTGGATGTGGAATGAACGAAATGTGCGAGTATTCGACACAAGGAACCAACACCAAACTCCCTACTGAATGAAACTGAGGATGACGTAGGAATTTTAGTCACGGCAGGTGCGAATCACTGGACGGGAATTGTAAATATTGGCTACTTTCTATTTTTCTTTTTGTAACCCTCACCCAGCCCCTGGGTTTCCATCCCACTGCCGTGCATAAGACCAGGTGAAGGGGGGGGGGGGGGGGGGTTTGAATGGAAGACCAGGTGAAGATGGAAGGACAAGCTAGCTCGATTGTTTGAAGATGCGGAAGGTGTCGTGGCGTGTTGTGTCTTGGGCTGGGCTGTTTATTCTTGAATGATAGGAAACATAAACTGCAAGTAGAGTATTAGTTGAATCAAGCCACAGGCGTCCTATCCATACTCATGCCCCATTAGCGAGCCACATGACGGCCCACCAGCCCAACATTTGTCTGTGTCGGCATGTTTCCCGTCACAACCATCACTCTAGCTTTCCTCTTCCTTCCCATCACGAATACATTTCCTCCGTTCCGTTCTGTTCAATTCCATTACCCTGTCCCTCCTCCTCTTCTTAACCAAAACCCCCAAGGCCTAGCCACCCCCCCCCCCCCCCCCCCCCCACACCCCGGCATTTTCGACACTCGCATGGATTTGCAGCATGGTCGGTGTCAATCCGATGCCCTAGCAATTTATTTCTATGCAGTTTCAGGTCAAACAAATTAAGTTTTGATTTTTTTTTAATTTTTCTATCACAAATTCAAGCCAAAAAAACAAGTATTTCGAGACTAAACCCCAATTCAATCTTATTTAGACATATAACCTCTAATCGATTTGCCATGTGTTCATGCTATTTTTCTTCTATAATCGTTGTCTTTGTGTTTCCTCTTGGTGAACCTAGGGGCCCATTTGGTGCACCTCCCAGCCGTTTAGCTCTTCCTGGCATTTCATTGTTCAAGCACTGAAGTGTGGAGCGGATTCTATTTTTTAAGCTGAATTGAACGGGAGCAGGTGGAGCTGAAAATATCTGCCTCCAACTCCTTGCTACAGAATACAAAAGTGGTATGAGGAACCGCTCCCGCTCCCTTTTGTAGTGGGCGAACAGGACGTGTGTAAGGAGGAGCGGAAGCAGCAAGGAGCGGGGCCAAATGCACCCTAGATATGACGAGCAATGTGGATATGTGAGTGACAACGGATGGCAATGAATGCTCCATTTTGCAGCTGGCATGGGGATAGGTAGATCATCTTTAGTCTATATCTAATTCCAACCTGCATAATCTATGAATGACTAAACCAACTTCCATGGGACAAGTTTATATTATATGTTTCTTAAACTTTTCGTTAATCCAATTTTTTGTCACAAATTTCCAGCACAAATGTAATGTTTCATTATTTGGTAGAAGATGTTACAATATTTATGATGCTCCACTGATGTTTTGCTTGTACACCAATATTGTTCCATTGATACAAGTTCCATATACTAATAGCAAATGAGGTGTTCGAAAGCATGTCTTGTGTCATTCCACTAATTTATTCAGTGTTGTACCAATACATTAATTGATATTGTTACATTAACACAAATTTTAATTTCCGTTGGCGCAAGTGCATTGTTCCAATAAAATATTTGAGCTGTTCCATTGGTTTACCTATACTCTACATTAACTTTATTTGATTCGGTAATATACATACAAATCATATTCCATTAGTTCAAGCACGATGCTATAACAAACCGTTGGCACTGTTCCACTTGTCCATGATAAGTAAACAAATAAAACAAATGAACTTAACTATCTTAAATTAAAATAACAATTAAAAACGTGAACAAATTTAATGTACAAAAAACATCTCATATTTTTCAAAGCTCCTTAAAGAATTCAAATATTGCTTAAAAACACGCGGTGCCAAGGCTTTCACAGTAACTTAAAGATAGCTCGATCGGTACGGCCGGGCCGGCCGGCCATCGCCCGACAAGCCCTCGCGAGGGCGATATATATGCCATGGCGATGGGCGCTTTCGCGGTTCACAGCAACGTCCTCGGCCTGCAGAACACAGCGGGCCTCACGGCCAAGCTCCCTCTGCCACGTCGCCTCGCTCCATTCTCGACCCACCACATGGCCTGGGCCTCTGCTGTTTAGCTCCCAAGCAAGCGTAAGGAGGAAGACGATCAACTGCCCTGATCCAAGGCTAGAAATAACGGCCCCAGCAGAGCACGCGGTTGGCGAAGCCGCGACGTTCCGCCGGCGTCGGTAATGCAGCATGTGCGCCACCGGGTCGCAGTGATCTTCCCTTCTTATGCCGCGACGGTGACGTCCGGGGACCATTATGTCCTGCCGCGATCATCGTCCACCAGAGCATGCACTGCCTCCAGTCCAGGTCACCGGGACGGTGGGAAAAACCGGCCGGCAGCCTCGCTGTCGACGGCTTGGGAGGCTACGATTGAAATGCAAATGCTAGGAGGATCTGTGTTTGGATGCCTAGTACGTCTTCCCCGAGAACGGTTGCCGGTGCCGGATGCCGCGGTCTCGGCGCGGCGTTGTCCGGCGACGCCAATCAAGGAGACATCCTCGATCAACGGGGTACCGTACAGCTCGCCGGAGCGCATTTGGAACTTGCCAACCAGTGGCGGAGCCAGAGGGTATCCTGGTAGTCCCAGGACTACCAGGCGATCGGCAAATTCAGTTGGAGTGAAGCACTGTTCACTCACTGTTTAGCATTTTGTACTGCTAATTAGGTGTTGTGCCTACCCAGATTCACTATTCTGGCTACGCCACTGTTGCCAACGGTCGACGTTTCGCACGACGGAGGTAATTCAAGTATCAGGCGAGCCAGGAGGAGAAGGAAGGCAACGCTCGGCCGGCTCGGGAACGTGTTTGCTTGCCCGCAACAGAGGCGCACGCGCAGGTGGGGACGCGGCCGCCCGTCACGTCGCGTCGAGAAGGGGCTCCGACTAGCGCGGAGTCGCCGAGGCAGTTGTTGTTGGGGCTCAACGGAGGAGCGCTGGTGGACGCGTGGCATTCTCACACCGGCGGTGCTGTCGCCGAGCGCGACGTCGGAGTCGTCAAGGGTCAAACAGCGCCCAGCAAGGTTGGATCGGACGTCGCGGGGAGGACGCTATTTGAAATAGCCACCGGGCCCGGGTTCGTTTTGACCGTCGAATCGGACTCTGCGGTTGGGATTTGCCAGCATGTCGAGGTGGGTGTGGGTTGGGCCAGACCGAGGCCCCGTTAGCTGAGCATGCTTGTCGCGAAGGCCCGTGAAGGATTTTAACCCAGCAGACTTGCTTGGTCCGTTATTTTTTCCTAGACTTCATTGCTAGGCTTGATTGGGCTTTTGAAGAAGAGCTGCTCAGATAAATCAGAACTAGCAAGGTGGCCCGCGCAAATTGCGTGGCTAGAATTGCTATAATAATCGATCCAATTGGATTTTTTTTTGCGATGACACAGTTATTAGAATAATTATTCACTCTTCATATAGGACAAACTGTGATAATGTCATCGCTCTAAGAATTAACGTATTGGTAAGGATAAATGGAGTTGCCCGCTTATTGTGCTGCCTCCTTACTTCTTGATTGGGTACCCTTGGTCATTAATATAATCTCTACTACTTAATAAGTTTGAAAGAGGTCGTCAGCCTCAAATTTCAGACCTCTACCATCCGAGTTCACCTCGAATTTGAATTGAGTTTGATCCAAATTCGAAAATCTGAGTTTATTTTACTACTTATAGAAAACGATGGGGATATGTCACAGCAACCAGCTAGAGTTGCAGTGGTGAGCCAATTTGGTTCGAATCCCACACCCAACGCCTTTTTCTTCTTGTTTCCTTTTGCCTTCTGCTGCCCTCAACGTGCACGATTTTTTTTTTCCTTCTGCTGCCCTCAACGTGGACGACGTCGTGCACGAGTGACGAGGGATAAGTCGGCGCCGCGGAGAACGGATGAGTCGTGGCTCAGGTTGGCGCCGGCAGCAAGGGAGCGGACGGAGAAGCTGCTTCTTTGTTCACTTTCCTGCAAAACCGTGTCGTCGTGGTCGGGATGGGACGAGGATCCACGGCAGCTGCGGCTCGACGTGGACCGCGGCGCGCATCCGCAGGCGGTACCCGATAGCGATGATACCGACGATGTCGCCGGGTCGGCGCAATTGCGTGACGCCATTGTCTGCTGGGACGCCGTACTCAAATTGAGATACGAGGGTGTTTTGAGGTCGAAAAGGATCAAGACTCGGATTATTGTCCCCATGGAGTCTTATTAAGTTCACGTGAACGGAGGAGGTCATGAACGCGATCACACCTGATTCATCGCTGATTGCATTGCCATGGGGTGCCGCCGGCGAACGCTCGCCTTCCGCTCAGCGCGGAGTACTGCCGTGCCCGCCAGGCCGTAGTCGTGGATCCTCATCCGTCCCGACGATGACAACGACACGATTCCGAAAGGCAAACAAAGCTTCTTCATTTTGTCCCTTTCTGTTGACACAATGCCGAGCCCCGGGTCTTCTGCCGTCCACAGCCTGGCCGCCATCCCATGAGCACTCTGAGTCTGTCGACGAGGCACCCCACCATGGTTGGCGGCCTACGGGACGACGCCCGTGGCGTTGGTGGCTTATTAGCGCATGGACGGACTCTGGGGACCTCATCCCGGCGGTGGAGTTCGTCGACACGTTCGTCCGGAAGTTGTTGTTCGCGGCGGGGCCTGCGCAGGAAGACTGCTTCGCCGTGGTCGTCGGCGACTGCAAGTCGTATGCTATGTATGCCGGGGCTAGCACGACGATGTGAACAGCAAGCCGGTGTCCTTTGTGCACGTCGAGGGCGGCAGGTTCGTCGCCGTCTCGGACTAGCCCGTGGCAATCGCACGGGCATTTTTGCTAGTTGATAAATAAATCACCGCCACTACCACCGACTCTCACTATAATAAACTATCCAACTATTGCTATTTTATATCAGGTATATCTTATTGGAGAGAGTATCAATAAAAGGGAGTACGTGGTATATATGAGACTTTGCACAGAAGTGGCTAACATTAGGGAGGCTTTCGTGGAAAATCACAAATAGTGCATCTATTTTGTTGACACAAAATTATAAAATTCAACACCAAAGTGACATAAAAGGTCAACTCATAATTGGAGGCTGTTAGAGATTGATTGATACTAAAAAAGGGTTGTTCTGCGCTTATTACTCAAAAGTTCATTCTGCATATATTCAGAATATTTTGAGTCAAAAATGAAGTTTTCCCAGAAACAGCTTTAAATGCTGTATATCACCTTCTTTTTTCATGCTTGAGGCATATGATATTGTTCTTGACTTTAAATGGTGGATATAGATTCATCGATTTTTTTTCTTCGGTATTTTTTTCCTCTAAATTGCTTGGCATTTTTCTTCAGTAATTTTTTCTATAAGGCCTGAATGATTAGTTAACAATTAAGTAAAAACATCTTATATAGCTAGCTTAGCTTGGTACATACCTCATCTTGGTCATTGCCGTTATATATGTCTTTTGAAAGGCGTCAGATATCGGCGTTACTTTTTTTCACCGCTGAAGCACCTCCGTCCAGGCAGCTTTGCTTAAGCTGACGGTACCTAAAGTATTGGAAACCTTCATGAACACCATGGTAAGATGCTTTGCATGCCTACGGCAGTTCACCAGCTGATCCAGACGATTGTCCTGACAAAAAATCATCTTGGTTCCATTGACCAAGATTAAGCTAGGCGATGCAGGCCATGTGGTTGCAATCTGCATTTATGTGTCGAGGTGCCAGGGTCTGCTCGCTCTACTTCTTCATGAGCAGCACCAACCGCGCCACATCGTACGTATTGTACCAGTCCGCAAATGCAAGGAAGCCGCTCATGATCTCATCACAGCATGAACCTGTAGCACAACAGCAATGTCATCGTCATCGTAGCGGAGAGCTGCCCTGGCCTCCAGTGGTTCGAGGCATTCGGTGACCGACTGACCGTGTCCGTTACAGCTTCCAAACCAGATCTGAAATGATCCAAGTTGCGTCGCTAAATTGGCAACATGAATCTTCAGTTGCTGCTTGTACAGAAGTGCAGACACTTGGTGTGCGAGTGGTGGCAAGGCTAGCTCAACGTCGATGGTCATGCGTGCGGCCCTGTCAATCTGGCTTCCTGACCGTAAGCTGTGGCACCGCTCGTGCATCTGGCCACGCCTGGGACCCTGATTGCCGCCACTGCGCTCGAAAGTCATTGTCTATAGCTAGCCACTGCGTTGTCTCGCCCCCTAGATCCTTTGCGTGGCCGAGCATTGCCATGATGCCATCCTCTTGCGGTTGAGCAGCATGCGAGTGTTAGAACTAATGTATCATAGACTTAATAGGATCACTTGTCAGAGATAGATCACACCTAGCAATTAACTAATTAAACACTGAATTAACTTATCCGTCATGATTTCCTCTTCAGCGAGAGATAGATGAGGCTGTAGTGGTGTAGATGTTGAAAAACAGCAGCAAGTCGATGTAGAAGCAGGGACACCGGCTTCCAAACCTTCCAGCCTCTTAGTGATCGGTAGATTAGGGTTAGGAATAACCCTTGGCGGCTGAACTCGTGATTAACACACGATTAGGGTAAACGGAGTGTTTCCCCTTAGTTATATAGGCTGTAAGTTCGGGGCCGGACCCTTAGATAGGCTGATTTCTGTCTCCCGATCAAGGCAGCTAATAGGGGCTTTTAGTTGGAGTCGGATTAGGCCTTTTGGGCCACTTGACCGAGGTCAATAATTCCAACATTCTCCCCCTTGACCAAAGGTCAATGGCTAATTCTTTATAATATTTATTTTATCAATCACGTGCAGGTGGACATACACACATCAATAATCTCCCACCTAATCGAACAATCTTAACCTTAAACTTAGACTTATGTTCGCATTATGTTCACACTCAATACCATAACAAAACCTGACGAATCAGTCACCGGAAGCAATACAGGTGTACCGGAACATAATTAACCAAAGTCTGCTACAGTATCTCGATAGAACACTTATTAATCTTAATTAGGAGTTTATTTATTCGGCCTCATTCAGAATCATATTTCAGGTTTAATCACCAAATCCATACTAATTTCGCGAAATAGGATAGGCGATAACACCCTCAATTAGTCATGTTGCTAGCTATTTACTTAAAGCATTAAAATGACTTGATCCTGGGACCCTTCTTTCATAACATAACAATATAGTTGTCAATGGGCTTGACACCATCAACTATATGTCATTATTTGAAAGAATTCTGTAATCAAATACAGTAACATTGAGTACTATCAATGTAGGCTTAATAATACCGGAATATATTCATATGCCTGTCTGAAACATGCCATACAAAATCAACATAAATAATGCTAATCTTGTTTTAGAGCTTTCTGCAGAATCGCTCATATCTGTAAGAATGAAAGACATAAAACTTAATTATGCACATTTACATCCATACACCCTCACAAAACCTTATCTGAATTATACTTAATTAAATAAGCATGTTATATGGTACCTTTAACTTTAAACACATTTTCCAGTGGACCTTCCCTGGACTAAGACTAATAAAATCTTATCAAGCATTCCGGCTTGTCATGCTAAGTCAATGTCTTATAGATCTTAGCATGTAGCTTCAATCTAAAGCCTTAGGAACGTCTTCCTATTTATCTTATTCTTAACCTTATTCTTATGATAAAATTTGTTATATCACGCAAAACTTACATGCATAATTATATTTGCATTCACATATTGTCACTTCAGAGCCTCTATTAACTTTTGTGCTTGAGTGACAATCCCAATACTCACTTTGGTCCCATCAAAAGTGTCATACTCCCCCAGAACTTAGGAAAAACATCACTAGATGTGTCTTATGATATGATAAAATCATTTCTCCTTTCTTGGAACGCATGCTTATTTCTTTCAACTTACGGAGAAAATAATCACCTTAGAGTATTACAATCTTAATTAATCCACTTATAAAAATAAATCACGGTTGCCCATGATATGTACAAACTCATAATGAGTTATAAACTTTAACATCTTATTTTTCTTTTTGGAATCACTTCTTCAAAATTGCAGACCCATTACAGTCTACTGCCTTGACTCCATCAGAAAATTGCTATGAGATGAACTATACTTATGTTCAAAATTCATAGACCATTTTATGACCTATTTTACATAATCTAAGAAAATGACTGAGGCTTTTACTTTTGTGCCAAATAACTTAACTTATTATTAAAATATTACGAGTCTCTGTTATTGAAAAACAACTAATGTAGATCCTCAACAGAGTTAGAAAAGAATGGAGAAACGCTTATGGCACGATATGAGAAAATCATATATGTATGTATATATATATACATCTCATCTTAAATCATCGATATAGAGGAAACTTATCCTACATCTCAATAAGATTTCTTCTCCCCCATTTCCTTCCATATGAGCTTTCATTGAATTCCGAATAATCAGAATATTAAATGTGTCGGCCCATAAGCTTATCTAAAATAAATTTACAATGATATCTCTTTAACTTATCTTGGCACGACATTTATTATACCACTGATCAGCTTGCTTTGCCACCACTAGCCCACACCGGCGGTGGCTAGATAATGAACTAGAGCAGCAAAGCTATGATTAAATGTCCACAAAACAGCGGTGGCCAGTATCATGAACACAATCATACTTCAATCGTCTCTGATTCCATTGTACCAACCCACAACAGCGGTGGCCAGAAAATAGGTGACACAACACAATCTGTGAGAATTATCCCGTAAACAGCGGTGGCCAGAATATAGGATAAAACCATACTTAGTGAGACAATTGGTCTTTGTGGAGTGTTTAGACTCCCATCACAATGGTAGTTTTAATAATCATGTCTTGCATGATAAAGTTGCTCTTGAACTTATTCTTAATTTAAGCAATAAGATATAGCGAAGATATAGCGAGTATATCATACTTAAAACTTATACTTATATTATGCTTAAAATCTTATGCTTAATTTTGTCCTTAAATCTTATGGACGACAAAAAGTCATGGAGAGAATTTATTAACATTAATTCTTAACTGACAAGAGCAATTCTTAATTGATATTATTATCTGGAGTATCTTTAAACTGGTGAGACATGCCATTCTCCCCCAGAATTTGTGGTCTAAACGTGAGTGTGCCACATATTCGACTAGGTCTCATCACTTAACTTATTTCATCTAATTCTCACATAGTTAATGAATTCATAATTAAATTATGAAATTTGCTTGTAAAGAAGCAAGTATGACAGTAGCTTAAACTTAAACTTAATGATGTAAGAGATAAACTCATAACTCAGCGAGAAAAATATACTCATAAAACAATGATATGTTGAAAACAAAAGGTTTCACTGAATTACATTGAATGTCATCAAGCTGAATATTGAATTCGCTAACAAATTCTAAATGAAGTTTCTAACAATGAAACTTTAACTAATTCTAAGAATCACTCCCCCGATTCATTGAAATCTTATAGATGTGTCAATGCAATGCTCTATATATGAATCGGAGAGATCCATTCCAAAAGACTTAAGCTCATAAGCAATGTCCCACATGTGGCGTACATGCCATGCGCATCCACGGCGACCATCATAGCGCGAGGTGGTTAGTCTTTTGATGAGGAAACTTGTGCAGACCTGCCTATGACTTGACTCAATCAAAGAGAGGAGTCCACCAGCAGTTATGTCCTCATTATCCTCAAATTCTCCCCTTATGCCATCTGAAATTGAACGCTTGATGATTCTTTTGACAAACTTATTGTCCTTTTCCCATTTCTCTAACTTGAAGTGATACTCATAAATCTTCTTAGCATAGTTCTCAATGCGAGAAGAGGAAGGAAGCGGCTCGACGGTATGAAGTACATAATCAAGCTCCAGAAACTTGAGAATGTCTTGCACCTTCTCTTTCCATAAAAAGAAGTCAATGCCATTGAAGGGCTTAATGTTCTTCATGTGGCTCTTATCTGCAAATAAGAAAACCAAATAATGGTACTTAGTAAATATCTTAATGTGCTAATAGGACAGTGCTAGTACTTATAGCAACAATGACGCAAAAGATGCATTATTTAATCTTAGAGCACACTTAATGAAGGCAAACTTATGCATTTCTTATTAATCTTAAGGCATGATGGAAAAATATCACAATAATCTTAAAACTTAAACTTAAATAGTACAATAAGATGCAGTAATCATGAAAATAACCCTACGGTGGTCTGATTATAATCATGCAAAATAAGTAACAACTTGCATCATCGGTGGGGAAAACAAGCGAAACTTATTTAACTTAAAATGAAAGGCAGCATTAAACTTACTAATGTAAAGCATAAAGGCAACTCTCTTATAGGAAAACTTAAAAGATCAAACTTAATTCTCAGCAAAATAATTGAATAAATAATAAGACAATTCTCAACTTAATAATCTCATACAATCTTAAATAATGTCTTAAACATGGTAAGAAAAGGTGATCTATACTGGGCATTTACTTAATGAAATGATTTCGCAACCATGTTGATTTCGCAGAGAAAAGACTTATTTTGATCATTAAGGAGAGACTCTTAAATCTTAATAATAATGCAAAACAGAATAATTAATAAGGCTCATGAAATATGTATCTTGTACACAGTAAAAAAAACCCAAAATTTTAGCTCAACTTAATAGCTAAATTAATCTTAAACTTAAATTATTATGCTTTAAATTATTATTGTGCTCAAAACTTAATATATACTTAATATGACAGCGGCAAAAAAAAAATATACTTAATATATATATACGTGATATATAGTAGTATGCATAAAATTCTCAAGATGACAGCGGAAGCTTAAAATTAGCAAATGAAATATTGCCACTAAAATTATTCTTGAGAATTGAGCTTAATTAATTTCCCAAATAATATTTGGAAATGTGTCAAAAAAAATGAACTGAGAAACTTATGAGAATTTTTACTGCAAGAAAACTTAAATCTTGCTAAAAAAAAATTGCAGCAAAGCTAAGCTCATAAAATAGAGCATCTCAAAATTTATAGGTGGATATAAACTTAAAAGTAATATAAACACCAACATCTGAACATAATATGCTTAAATCTGAGCTTTAAACATTAAGTAAAAAGGCTAAATACTTAACTGAAAAGCTTAAAACTTAAAAGGAGATGAATAAAACACGCGCTCGGGCCGAAAATGAAAAAAAAAATCGCAGCCCAATTAAATCGCGAGCGCTTAAGGCCGATGGGCCAGCGGCCCAAAAACCCGTCGCTAGGCCGCCATTCCGGCCTAGCGAGCGCATGCGCGCGCCGCGCATTTGTCCCAGCCCAACTCAGATGGAGGCGTGCGCACCGTTGGATCGAGACGAGGGAGGATCGGACGGCTAGGGTTCACGGAGCTCGGAATAAAACTCCGGCCGAAACCCTAGCGCCGTTCACTCCCTCACTCTCTTCTCACTCTCTCGCTCACACGCTCCTCCCCCGCTTCCGACACCGCGCGTGAGGGCAACGACGCCGGAGCGCCACCACATCGCCGGCAGGCCGCCGCGGCTCCGTGGGGAGATGCTCGCCGGCACACGCGTGCGAGGGATCGCGAGCGGCTCCGTCGAGCACCTCCGCCATGGTGCCCAAAGGCGCTCCCGTCGTGCAGATCTGAAGCAACGATGGCGACATGGCGGCGAGCCTGCGCGACAACGACGGCGAGACACCGTGGCGTGCGGGCTCCCACGCGGCGAAGCTTATGCCGCGCGGGGTGGTCCTGATGCCGGCGAGATGCACGCGCACGGTGTGAGCCGTGGGGAATCTCGCCGGCGACCGGGGAGAGGAAGGGAGCGCCGCCGTGCGCACGTGCGGTGTCTGAGTGCACGGCGCGGAACGGCGGCAACCGAGAGGTGAGTCCGCTGATCTCAGCTTAGGGTTAGGGTTAGGGTTTTTGTGTGTGATGCAATTAGAACAATCCTAGATTAGCAAACTGAGAAACTTAGCAGATTCATGACAGGGCATGATGAATGTTTGATCGAAACCCTAACTATACATGAGTTGATCAAAAACTGACTAAAATTTAGACTGAAAACAGAACTAAACTTAGTGCGCATGACATGACTAAACAACATGAGTAATTAGCTTACTGATCTAACTAATAATTTAAGACTAAAACTTGACTAATGACTTATCTGAGACTTAACTGACCATTAACACATGACTGATTCTTAAGCATGAGTGCATTTAGACATGGTAACATGTATTGTTCGACTAAATTAAAACTCATCTAATAACATGTACGAGATCATGAAGATCACATCAGCGCATTGCTAGATCCATTAAAAGGACTGAAAACTAATTAGATCTAGTGCTAGGGGATCTAAAACGACCAGTTTTAAGCGTCTGATACCAATGGTTAGAACTAATATATCATAGACTTAATAGGATCACTAGTCAGAGATAGATCACACCTAGCAATTAACTATTTTAACACTGAATTGACTTACCCGTCATGATTTCCTCTTCAGCAAGAGGTAGATGAGGCTGTAGTGGTGTAGATGTTGAAGAACAGCAGCAAGTCGATGTAGAAGCAGGGACACCGGCTTCCAAACCTTCCAGCCTCTTAGTGATCGGTAGATTAGGGTTAGGAATAACCCTTGGCGGCTGAACTCGTGATTAACACACGATTAGAGTAAACAGAGTATTTCCCCTTAGTTATATAGGCTGTAGGTTCGGGGCCGGACTCTTAGATGGGCTGATTTCTGCCTCCCGATCAAGGCAGCTAATAGAGGCTTTTAGTTGGAGTCGGATTGGACCTTTTGGGTCACTTGACCGAGGTCAATAATTCCAACAGCGAGCACCATGTCTCTTGGCCTTCTTCTTCACTTTTGCCCGTGGATCTCTCTTCCCTGCATCTATCCTTCGTTATTGTATAGAATCTGCGAGAGGTCAGGCTCGGCGTGATAAAGGAAGTGCCACATGCAAGGCGACCATGCCCTTGGGATCCTTGAAGATGTACATGACCTTGCACCCGCCGTTCATGACCGGCTCGGGGAGCAGGGGGTGCGGGAGACGTGTGTTCATGAGCCACGGCGACAGGAGCGCGTCGAGCTTGGCTTCCTCCCCGCCGGCGATGATCTCCTTGATGAATGGGATGCCGTCATGCCGGTTGAGCTGGTGGAGCGGGTGCTCAGCTCCCGTGGGCCGTGGACGGGTACGTGCCACGACGGCAAAGGCCAACGCCTTGAGCCACGTGGTACCGCACTTGGGGTAGCTCACGAGCCGCGAGGACCATGTCATCGTGGCGCGGCCTGAAGCGACGATTAAAGACGATGGTGCCAGGCACCCCCAGTGCGCTGGGAGCAAGAAGCCTGGTACACCAGGCGCAGGTCCAAGATTTGTTTCATGGTTCTAACGAAGGCATCAAGAGTCTGTACGTGATAGAGGCTGCAAAGAGTTTCCTAATTACGTATCCAATCTTACCATACATAACATGTATCGTAACAAAGTTGGATTAGCAAGGAAGGCTCAACCGGACAAACAATTTGTTTTACATGCTAGTTTTGGATGTGATTCGGCTTGCGCTAGCCAACGAAAACAATTCCTTAGGGACTCTTTGTGAACTTTGAAGGAAAAAAAGGGAGAAATAAATGAGTTGTATTTGTATCTCTAAATAGGGAGACGCAACTCCAACGTTATCCATATTCTATTTTTTATTCCGAATTTACAAATTTGCAGATTGTGTCTGATTTTTCTCTTGTATTTGGTATGGACAACGCATAGTATTCTAGACCGTTAGATCATCATTAAAATCAACGGTCTATAATTTTTCTTTTTCTCCGATTAATGTGGGAATTTTGTTCTTTAAATACTAAGATAATACTAAGATAATAGATCTCTATAAACGTCGTGACTTTTTTTTTCTTTAAATACTAAGATAATAGATCCCTATAAATAGCGCGCTACCGTAGCTTATGGGTAGCGCGCAGAGATTCATGCAAATGCAAAATTAACGGGTCAAAAAATCACGCGGGCTGGCGACGCCGGTGCGCGAGGCAGTCGGGTGGCGACACGTGTTCATTTTCTATTGGTGGGCCGGAATCCAACGTTTGTCTAAACTTTAAAATGTTTTCTCTCTTAAACCGTAACTCCGTTTTCAAATCCGTTTGAACTATGACGATCCTTGTAATTAATGCAACAAAACAAGATCCCACATGGATATATTTTTTAAACTTTTAAAAATCAACATTTTAATGTATTGTTTTACACTTTTTTTTATTGTTTCAATATTTTTCTAAACTTGTTAACCAAATTTTCCAAAAAAAAAACTAATTGTTCCAGTCTTCTTAACTAAAAGTTCTGAGAATAGAAACCAATTGTTCTAGCCTTTTTAACTAAATATTCTGAAAAAAGAAACCATTTGTTCTAACAAGTACAACCAATTGTTCTAGCCTTTTTAACTAAATGCTCCGAGAAGAGAAACCAATTGTTCTAACCTTCTTAACCAAATGTTCTAAGAGGAGAAACCAATTGTTCAGTAATTACAATCAATTGTTTTAATATTTTTTTTACAATATGCTAAATCAATTGTGCCATGAAAAAAATCTGTGAAAAGTATCGCATGCAAATTCCTAAAAGGGTGAAAAGAGAAAACAAAGATTGAAACATCCCAAATGCGTGAAATGGCAGTGGGGGTCTACGGCGCATAAGCAACATTGGGTCACGTGAATAGAAACAGCCGCTGCTCTTTTTTTATTCACTCACAACAGCAGTGGCTTCGGGTTCTCCCGTGAAAAGTCAAGAGAGGAAAGGACGGTGGGCCGCGCACTCGTCTCGCGTTGGCAGGCCACGGGCCGCGCTACGTCGACGCTCGGCGTAGCGCGCGGTACAGATAGGGGACCCCCAGATAAATTACCACCTTTGTCTCAAAAAAAAAAAGATAAATTACCACCTTTCGATGGATAGTGAAGTTATCTCTAATATTCCGATATGCACTCGTATTTAGGATGATTTCTGGGCCTGGCACTACGAGAAGAGCGGGATTTCAGTACGTTCAGCCTACAGAATGCTGCTGGTGATGAACAAGCAGCGTAACACTGCTTATTTGGAGAGTATGGCAGGGAGATCAGATACACGAGCGGTGGAGAAAGAGTGGTTCACGCTCTGGAATGTGAAAGTGCTGTCCAAGATCAAGGTTTTCTTGTGGAGGCTAGCTAGGCAATCTAGATGAAGAAGGTTGGAACGGAGGCCCAAGTGTGTCCTAGCGCATAGTCACCTAGCAAGTTCGTGATGATGGTGCAGACATGTACGCCGACAGTGCGCTGGACGGACCCAGGCAGCTTCTCATCGCGATTGCCTGCCTGTTGTACGTGAACCCTGAGCGTTGCTGAGTGCTAGGCTGCTAGTTCGTCAACAGTTAGTTAGTTCAGACAGATCTGCTAGTTCCCGAACAGTTAGCTAGGCTGTTCCCCTCGGGCGCCACCATGTTCTCCACCACCGCTCCTCGCGGGAGATGGCGACGCCAGGACCGCGAACGGCTAGGTCAACGTGCTGTTGGCGAAGCAAAGACTCTGGATCTGCTGCGTCACGCGTGTCCTCTCTTCCGGCGTCAATAATCAATGCAGCTTATGCGCCACCGTGGGGACGCGCAGATCCGATGATCCACAGCTTGCACGGATCATCTAAGACGCCGCCGTCTCCGTGCACGGGCGCATTCAGGGACCACGCCGCCGCAGCTCGCGCTCAGGTTCTACACCATGGCGGCGCGCCCGCCAGCCGGCCGCTCATCTCCGTCCGCCGAAAAGGACCAACGCAGCGCAAGCAACGTCGACCGACGAGCTCCGCTGCCACGTCGGGCTCCGCTATCGCGGCCCCAGCCGTCATCCTCGCTATTTCAAATAGGGGGGATTGCTCTATCCTACTCGGGCATTTGAGAAGCCTCCACCACCCGATTTTTTCAGAAGCCTCGTCACCTCCTTCTCCAACTCCGGCAGGCCAAGTTCATCTCCGGCGAGGTTCGGGATTGGGGTTGGGGGCCTCACCGGTGTCTGTCAAACCTAGAAGAAGGGGGAGGCAGGCCGGCCTGCCGGTGGTGGCGGGAGAGACGGCGGAGGCGGAGGCGACGGAGACGCCGCCATAGCGGGCGGCGGGAGATGGCGGTTGGGCCAGGGAAGGGCGGGGGCGTGCGTGGACGACGATGGCGGGGCAGGAGGTGGCTGAGGGGCGGTTGTCCAGCGGCGGGGGGAGGACGGCGCGTGGGCTGGAGGTTGAAGAAGGTGGGGCAGCCGTTGGATCTCCTGATCCAACGGCTGCAAAATCGGGTGGTGGAGGCTCGGGAGATGCCCGGGTGGCCTGTAGATAGCCCCTTCAAATAGCGTCCACCAGGTCACTATTTGAAATAGCGACCACCCTGGGTGCCACGCGAGCCACGCCTCCTCGCCATGCCATGCCTTGCCAGCCCGCCCGCCGCGGCCGCGTTCCCGAACATCGCCCGTCCACGTCTTCCCCTCCCGCACTGATTCACCACATGGCTGGCGTGGTTTCGCGCAGTTCGCCATACCAGAGTCGTCGCGTGCCGCTCACAGGTGCGACGGCAGCGCGGACTGCCCTTTCACGCCCGGCGGCCATGGAACCAGACGTGCTCCGCCTGGCACACGTCCTCCCACATTCATACGTCAGGGGCGGATCCAGGGGGTGGTCCAGGTGTGCCATGGACTACCCTGGATTTTGGCTCAAAATTTTGTTACTAACTTGATTTGGTTCATTATAACTCATAAATCTAAGCTCATGCCTCACTAGCCTGCTCCGTTAGCACACAATGCGTCTGTGGAGGATGTTCCAGGCCAGAAACGGGTCGTATGCCTTCATTTTTCTTTTCACGGACATTGACTGCATGCGATGGCCTCCAAATCTCCCTACGGCACCTCCTCTCCCAGCTGCATGCTCCCTCTATTGAAGATGGAACGGCGGCCAGGGCACCGCGTGATCAAAAGCCCAGCATGACGTTTCGATTGTTCCTCACCCAAGCCAGTTAGGCCAGTCATCTAGCATATCTTTTTCTTAATTGGCTAATCCCTAATCAATAGACAATAGATCACTTGTTGTGATGTCTATCTCTACTCCTCTTTATTTTTGTTGTGACTCCACCATGCGTCGCAGCCAAAAATTTTTGGTGCCGACAGGTGGGTCCCACCGAGCGGCGTCACTTCTGCGTGCGTCGCGCCTGCGGTAAAATTTGGCGCCGACATGTGGGGGCCCACCCACGAAAGCGACGCCCGCAACCCCGATTGGAAAAAGAAAAAAAAAATTGCCGCTGGACGGCGTCTCGGCCGCCGCCGCCGCCGCTCCTTGACCGTCCGAAGGCGCGGCTCCCTCGCTCCCGGCATTGCCGCCTCCGCCGCCGCTGCTCCTTGCTCCCTGCCCGTCCCCTACCCCGGTGTGAAACTGCAGACTCCTTTAGTGGTAATAAACTATGGACCTTTTTTTTTTTCTTGACGACCAGAGAAGCTCTGGATGAGCTCGTGAAGATTTGTAGAATTCATTACATGTCTCTCAATCAAACTACTCTCATGCTGCTGTACAATAGGGTAGATGATTGCTGTAATTTAGGGTGTTTCGATTAGTTGAGAATTTGTGTGGCCTCGTGATCTGAAACTTTTGTCACCTTTGAATTCAGCTAAGGCAAATGTTGATTTTGTCATCTACCTTTGAATTGAAGTAAAGCGACCAGAGAAGCTCTGGACGAGCTCGTGAAGATTTGTAGAATTCATTACATGTCTCTCAATCAAACTACTCTCAAGCTGCTGTACAATAGGGTAGATGATTGCTTCAGTGGAAGTAATTTATAAGACTTGGAAGTCCAAAGTAGAACAGTATTAAAAATTAATTGCCACAAATGACAGAGTTTACCATAGAATTCCCTAAGGCTTGCATTCCAATAATCTGCATATTGCACCTTTTGCTCTTGTTGCTGTATTGATATTCTCCTCTTCTATACATATTGTTTCAGAGCTGAAAAAGTAGACCAAAAAATATACTGAAAAATATACATATTGTTACATATTGTTACACAAGTAGATTGAGAATGGAGTCGGGCCGTGGAATGGAACTCAAGAAAATATCGATAATGTGGGACCATATTCTTTTTAATTTATTATTATGTGGGTACATATTCTATCGCAACTTTAAAAATGCTGCTGGTTTTATAAACAACAAAAATGCTGATGGTTACACTACACATCAATATAAAGGCCCATACAATTCAAAAAAATATATATATATAAAGGCCCATAAGCTTCTTGAAAAACCAAATCAGCAGACAGCAGGTGAAAACCTCCAGCATGGGAAGAGGACGGGTCACATACCAAAAAATTGAAACTAAAAAAGGATTATCCATTAAAAAATATCTATCATTTGGAAACAACCAAAATGTGATGTTCAAATTAATATAAAGTTATAAACCAAAACAAAAATTAATCACTAAGCCCGTGGCAACGCACGGGCACTTTTGCTAGTATTGTTTATTCCCATTGGCTAGATCAGACCTTTTTAGGATTGGGTATCTTAGGTATGGTTTGGCCGTATGAGTTAGCTTGGCATTGGAATTCAAATTGTTGAGGAAAAAAAAGGGCAAACTTTTAAAATTTCTCCAAAATTCTTCGTAAGAACATGAACAAATCTCTACACCTGTTTCCCTTTCGCTGATCAGCAATAAAAACATCAAGATTATATTGCACATTGTTTCATTTATGACCGAATTACTGTGTAGTGTAAAATTTTATACTCTTATACAAATTTATGGTTAAAAAATTATGTGCACACCCTGCGAAAAAATCCGCCACACGGTGGTATGCGTACGTGATCGTGCCATCATGCGCGACGCTAGAATCCCCCGGTGGCTGGCCTTCAGCTGCAATGGCAGTGTGCCACGCCGGTGCTGGTCCTCCCTGCGTCGCCCATAGCGCGGTCACCTCTGCGCCACGCCACGGCTTTGCCAGAGTGCCGCTGCATTCCCGAACGTCTCCGTCCACGTCTTCTCCTCCTGCATTGATGCTCCACGCGGCCAGCATGCTCGCGCGGCGTCCGTCATGCCAGAAGCGTAGCTTGCCCTGCACGGTGCGACTCTGGAACTGCCACCGTGGCTGGCCGTCGCCAACGCAATGGTGCCAGATGGCCAGTGCCGATCCTCCCTGCGTCCGTCGGCCGTCTTGGCGGGACACGTTCGCGCCCTGGCCTGCGCTCTCCTCCCTCGGCCATCGCCAGTTCCAGAAGGTGCTTGCTTCCCTGCCCTTCCTCTTCTTCTCCCGGGTGCTTCCTTGGCATCCGGATCCCGACCAAGAAAAAGGAAATTCAGCAGCGAAAGATGTTCTGTAACTGAACACAAAAACTTGTCCTCAGATCATTCGCAATGCAATTGATTAGCATTCAACGACTCCTCAAAGTGTCGGCACTGATCAGATGTATGGACACATTAATCCACTGCAAGGTAGATTCTGCAAAGAAGAATTTTTTACCTGAAAAGATACTTCCCATTTATTCAATCCTTTCCAAATGTCTGAACAAAAATACATCAGTCAGCCTCAAAACTGATTCGATTGCAGCAATTGTTCCTTTTTTGTCAGCAAATATTACAGCTATTGTTCAATCCGCAGGAAAATGAAAAAACCTTTTAATTCACCAGATATAGCCTACTCAAACTTTAACCTTGAGGTTGGAACCAAGGATTGCATTACCAATTCTACCAGTGATACCGACTGTCACCGAGATGTCCGGTTTACCAAAAAAACTAGTCGAAAACCCAATCAAAATCTAAATTCCAAAATTTAAATAAAAAGGTCCCAAAATTTTCGGTAAACCATTCAAAATTTCCCGAAAACCAAATGAAATTTTGAAAAACCGGTTCAAAGAGGAAAAATGTAATTTTTTTGAAAATTTGAAAAAAATGAAACCAAAATATGTAATAAAAACTATATGCAATTCACGGTGCAATGGTGCAATAAAAACACGAAAATTCGATCGTTTGCTTAGTAAAAAAAATCGAGGAAGGTTGCTGGTTTATAAAAAAGGTTTTTTCCCTTCCTTTACTACCCAGAAAGCTTGCATGATTATTTTGACCTATCAAACAATCGATGGGCTGCAAATTTGATCATGAACGGGCTGCAATGGGCTACAAATTTGATCTGGTTTTTTACATATTTTTGTTTCAGTTCTCGTTTTGAAAAAAATATAGCCTGCTATGTGATAATAACTTCCTCTAGTCTATGTTAGTCTGAACCAAACATCACCAATAAGGGGGCCGATGCCCCCACCCCGGGTTTAGGGATTTAGGGTTTAGGATGGCGACGTCGAGACCATGAACGGCCGCCGAGCTAGACAAACAAAATTGTCAAATCGCCAACGAGGAACTGACGCGAAACAGAGAGAAGCATAGGAACATGCTGGGGGAAGGGAATGAAAAGAGAGAGCAGACTATGAATATGTGCAAGCGACATGACAAGGTGTTCTCTCAAGCTATTACAGTGCTGGATCGGATTCCAGTCTTCCATTCCATAGCGGTGCATGCGCTGTCTGAATTTCCTGTCCGTACCGGCGACGTCCACCAGTCAGGCAGCACGTACGTGAGCACGAGCGATACAGCATCTTCGGCCAAGGCGGGCGACGCCCGTGTCATCCGAAGCCGTGCAGCGCCGCTGGCAGACGCAACGTCACCGACACCACCGAGGATCTGCACTGCGTGTTTCAGTACCTGCATTGACGATTTTTTTGGCTTTTACCTGAACCTTTTTTCTGGTGATGATGGCGCGGTCCATAGCATATTAGGCACCGTTATTGACACCGAAGAGACTCTCGTGTGGCTCGGTCGTGCCGATTGCCGAGCTCAGCTCGCTGTTATTGATCCAGCGCCCGGTGTCCTTGGCCAGCGCCCGGCGAGCTTCACGGTCACGCTCGCTCTATCGCGGCGCCTTGCTCTGCTCTCGCGATCCAGGGCGGGCAAGCTCTGCTTTCGAACGCCTACCGCAACCGAGCCCGCTGTCGTTGGAGAAATGACGTTCTGCGGTGCGGCGTCACGTCAATGCAGTGCAGGAGCTAGTGCGGCGTCACAGCCTGCCGGGGATCATCGAAGACGCCGCCATCTCTACGCACCGCGCGTTCAGACCACGCTGCTGCGGCTCGCGCCCACGTTCGGCGCCGCGACGGCACGCCTGCCGGCCGGCCCGCCATCTCCGTCCGCCGCCTGAAAAGGACCAGCGCAAGCGACGCCGAGGTTGCCCGTTTCCAGTGCCGTCGGCCGGCGAGCTCTGCTGCCTCGTCAGGCTCCGCCATCGCGGCCCACAGCCATCCTACGAGTCAGTAGTCAACGCACCTGATCGTCACCGCACCACGCTGATCGGGCGGCTTTCATTGACCCGGGGCGGTCGCCATTCAAAATAGCGTCCGCCCCAGGGGCCACGCGAGCCGGTCTCAAACTTTTTATTGTTTAGCTATTTGGTTTTGTCTTGTTCAACATAAGACATTGTTATCATACCATATGCATAACTTCTCATGTTTCATATTTTTTGACCGAAATTCTCTTGTTTCATATTAGTTAGTTATTCAATTTAGATACCCTTTCTGTTTAGATTCAACATTTTCTAACTTTGTTCATGCAATAATTAAAATGTATATATATATAACTTTGTTATTATAACGCAAAGCTCTAAGCTAAAGCTAGATATCAAGGTTGCAAGTGGGACACCAGTAGCAGTGGGCCACTGCAGGAGACGAAAATCTTGCTAGGCGGATCTAGAGAGCCGATGACTAGGAGCTGCGGCAGGGCCGTAGATCTGTAACGATAGAACCAACCTCCATATCACATATTTATATGTTTCTAATAATTTTTATTGGTACAATTGTTTGTCATGGATTTCACCAATACAAATTTGATGTTGCACTACTTCATTTGTGATGTTCAACTAGTTCATTTGTAATGCTTTATTTAGCACATGAATATTGTTCCACTAATATAAGCTCCATATACGATAGCAAATGCGGTGTTCCAATACATCTCCTGTGTTCCACTAGTTTATTCATGTTGTCATGATAATAATACATCAATTGATATTGTTATGTTAATACAAATTTTAAGTTCCTTTGGCGCAAGTGCATTATTCCAATGAAATATTTGAGCTGTTCCATTAATTTACCTATATTGTGCATCAACATTGATCCGGTAATATACATAAATCTCATATTCCATCCATTAGTTCAAGTATCATGTTATAACAAATCATTGATGTTGTTCCACTTGTCATTGAGTAAACCACACACACACACACACACACACACACACACACCCTAATAGTTTTTGAAGGGAGAGAGGGTGCTTGAGCCCCCCGCGCTGGATTCGCCCCTATGGGCTTTCTGGGCATGCGGGCCAAAAACCTGATGTTGAGCTATGTCGTTGCAGGAGTGAGTGTTACATTCTTCTTCTAGGATTGGATGAAGCTAGACCTCCACCCCAACTCGAGCATCTTGCAATGTACGCTCGACATGTAAGCCAACAGCGCGCAGGACAGACACACATGCTGCTTCTCATCACCATTGCTTGCCTGTTCTTCATGAACCCTTAGTTGACCTGCTAATTCATCAACAGTTATCTATGTTGTTCTCATCAGATATCAATGATAAGTTGACTTTGTATATGTGATCGGTTTTGCACACCGTTTTTGGCCGGCGCACTTGGCACTTGGCAAACCACCGAGTTCTCTACACGAAGGGCATGCCAATATTCTCCATCGACGTGACCATGCCGCCGTTCTATGCAGGAGATGGTGACGTCAGGATCACGAATGGCGGCAGCCGTGCTGCTCCTATGGACATTGCCTCCTCGATCACAACACATACAAAAAAAAAAATCAAATCGCGAACGGGCGAATGACGCGAAACAGAGGAGAAGCAGAGGAAGCAGGAAGGGTAATGGAGGGAAGCAGAGCGACGTGGCATCCAGGTCACTGAGACGCAAGCATGGAAATGCATAATGGTAGGCTCTGTGTTTGGACGCGTCTACCCCGGGAAACGGTTGCCGGTGCCGGATGCAGTGGACGAGCACGGCCGGCATTATTACCCGGCGACGCCTAGCAAGGAGACTTCCTCAACGGGGTACCGTACGTATCGAATGCTCGCCGGAGGATACATGGCTCATACATGGAACCTGTCAGCGACGTTTTGGCCCGACAGAGGTGGTAAAAAAGGAGGCGATCTGGGAAGAGAAACGAAACACTCGGCTCGGGAATGCGTTCGTCATGTCGTCGCGGTGTACGTTGCCGGCTAGACAGCAGAGGAGTGGATCGAGCAGAGAGTGCGTGGTCGCCCGTCGACTCGTCACAGCGAGTAGAGGCGGTTGTCGCGTCTGAACGGAGGCACGCCAGTGAAAGTGTCGCGCTCTGACGCGGCGGTGCTGTCACTGATCGAGCGCGGCGGCAAGCAAGGAGCCGCTTGTGGCCGGCTCGAGCGAACACGACGGTATTAGTTGGCCTCATCACAGCGGATGCACATGCAGGTAAATAATTAGGTAATAAAGCAATATAAATAGAATCGGATCAAACTAACAGCACCACCAAGTTTTTTATTTTCAGAGGAAAGTTTCAAAAACATTTATGGTTGTTCTGCATCCTACGTTCATTTGAGTAGATCCCGAGGCAAAAGATGAAGTCTTGCACCCATAGGTACAAGACTTCATCCATAACTATTTTTTGGAAACTAGTGCATAAATTTAGGTACGTTTCTCCATAGTTGGTAGGATTTTGCATGAAAGTGATCTTTTCTATCTTTTTTTGTGTGTGCTATTTTGGCAGAGTTCTTTTATTGACATGCGCACGTTTTACCATTTTGGCTTGGACCCAGTGTTTTAAATAGCGGGCTAAGGCCTTTAGCGGTTGATGTCTACAAAGGCTAAGAAAGGCTATAGCGGTGGCTATAGCGGGCTAAGCCCATTTAGCGGTTTTAAAATACCATTAAGAAATTAGTTAATAACTAGACATAAAACATGACACCAAGGAATTTTTATGGCCTAAAATAGGACGAGCTTTATGCCTTCATTGTATCATCATTCCAAGTTTTAAACACCTTAATCTAGTTGGCTAAATCATCTTTTAAAATTCCAAACGTCATGAAAAGCTTCATGCCTTCACCGCACCACCATTTAGCCGGCTAAATCACCTTAATTTAGCGGATTTAGCCGGCTATAGCGGTGGCTATAGCGGGCTATGAGACTTAACGCTAAACGGAGCTTAGCTTAGCCCCTGGTCTCCCCAGAGGCTATAGAGGGCTATAGCGGTGGCTATAGCCGGCTATTTAGAACATTGCTTGGACCTGATACAAGTTTCTTTTTTATTTTGAATGAATGTGATACGTGTTTTCTTTGTGAACATACATGCCGTGATGGTGAAGTATGGACATCACTTGCCGGAGCCGCGCTGCTATACACGATGAAACGCTAGTTTGGGTTCCGATGTGACAAGTGTAACAAAAAACATTACCAGATTTTTATGCATGCCATGTCAATATGTCATACATATCTCAATGAAGACGTTGCTGAAACAAAGCAACTAATTAACGTGGAAACTATGACCAGATTTTCAGTTTTAGGAAGTATGACCGGATTTTCAGTTTTGGAGGTTGCCATGCTGCTGAAAGTATGACTGGATTTTCATTTTTGGAAAGTACTTTTTAAGAAACAAAGCAACCTGGAAACATTTTCGTTTATTCTTATTTCTGTTTGGAAAGTATTTTTAAGAAATAAAGCAATTTAGAAACTTCCTATTCTTCTAATTTTTATTTATTTCTAATTGTACAAAATCAAGGGCTTAGATTGATGGCAACGTATTCTATAAGAACCAGGTTCGTGTGAGAACTATGAGAACTTCAATCTGGACCACATAATTTTGATCCAATGGGGCGTATGAATTCAGGTGGGAGGGTGGATTTGCAAAATCACCGCCCACTTAATAATACTTTTGCAAATTCCCCCTCCCACCCCTCCCTATACGCCCCCCTTAGATCAAGATCATGTGGTCCAGATTGAAGTTCTCATAGTTCTCACATGAACCTGATTCTCATAGGATACGCTGCCTAGATTGATTTATACTCTTACACCCTAAGGTGAATACTTGAGGGGAGGGACTACCGTAGAGTTGAGTTGATTCTCTGTCGTTGCTGACCGGAGAGACAACTGCGGCGGGCACTTGGGGTTGCAAACCACGCATTTTTTCCGGCAAACGTCCATTGTGCGGTAACAATAAGAAGGGTGTCCATTCAAACAACAGTAGCATGTCGTACCATCAGGACAAGTCCTTGGGACGCAAAATATCACATCGATCTTGCCTTCATCTGATGAGGTTGTCTCTATCGCCTTATTACTAGTGGCTGTAAGGTTATTTGAATAGCTTCTCAAACTTCCAAACTCCGGTCGCTGCTGACGGCCTGTTGATTATTTGGTGTTATAAGATCCGTTCAAAAAAAAAGTGGTGTTATAAGAAGGCGTAATAAACTTAGTGGAAATAATATTGCGAGGGACACTTACATTGTGCAGACGATATAAATAGCACAGCAAACAAGAACAAAGCCTTAACGCACACCATACCGCTGCTGCCCCTGCCCCTCATATTGGATTGTTATGGTGGAGATGGGTATTGCAATCTGGATTGAGAAAATTGGCCTAGTTGTTTGGGTTTTATAGGGTGCCTGATATAGATATAAATGTAAACAAATAAACAACCTTTGCAATCTCGATTTCTTTCTGAATATTGCCCATGAATTTGTCAAAGCGACATGCATGACAAGGAGTTGTCTCAAGGTATTATAATGTTGGATCGGATTCCAGTCTTCCATTCCATAGCGGTGCATCCACTGCCTGAATTTCCTGTCCGTACCGGCGACGTCTACCCGTCATCAGGCACCACGCGAGCACGAACGACACAGCATTGTTGGCTAAGGCCAGCAACGCCCGTGCCGTTTGAAACCGTGCATCGGCGCCGCCGGCAGAAGCATCGTCATCCGACACCACCGAGGATCTGCACTGCGTGTTTCAGTATCCTCATTGACAATTTTATTGGCTTTTACCCTGAACCTTTTGCTTGTGGTGGCGCGGTCCATACTAGCATGTAGGCACCGTTATTGACACTGAAGAGAGTCTCGTGTGGCTTGGCCGTGGCGATTGCCGAGCTCAGCTCGCTGTTGTTGACCCAGGTATAAGTAAACAACGTGGCTGCTACCTTTGCCAGTGCCCGGCGTCCTCGGCCGGCACCCGTCGAGCCTCACTGTCACGGTCCCTCTGCCGCGGCGCCACGCTCCTCTCTCGGTACAGAGCATTATGAGGAAGACGACGGAGCCCTCTGATCCAGGGCGGGCAATTAGCTCTGTTCTCGAACGCCTCCCGCAGCAGAGCACGCCGTCGTTGGAGCATCGGCGTTGTGCGGTGCAGCGTCATTTCAATGCAGTGCAGGAGCTTGTGCTCCACCGTCTCCGCGCACCGCGCGTTCAGACAACGCCGCCGCAGCTCGCGCCCTCGTTCTGCGCCTTGACGGCATGCCTGCCGGGCGGCCGGCCATCTCCATCCGCCGAAAAGGACCAGCGCAAGCGACGCTGAGGCTGCTCGTTGCCAGCGACATCGGCCGGCGAGCTAAAGCTGCCGCGTCAGACTCCGCCGTCGCCCATCGCCGTCCTCCGAGCCAGTCAACGGACCCTATGACCAATCCCCACCGCACGGCGCTGATCGGGCGGTTTTCATCAACCCGGGGGTGGTCGCTATTCGAAATAGCGACCACCCCAGGGGGCACGCGACCCGACGGCTCCTCGCCACGCCACGGCTTGCCGGACCGCCGCCGCCGCGTTCCCGAACGTCACCGTCCGCTTCCTCTTCACCCGCCATCTCTGGGCCTCATCAAGCGCCTTATTTCCGTCCGCCGTTGTTCCTCCCGGCCGGCGTGGCCGTGCGTCGTCCGCCATGCCAGCAGATCGCTTCTCGTTTGCTGTGCACGACCGGCTGAACGCCGAGGCCGGCGCGCGCAGACCTTTTGCTCCCGCCGGCGATAAACTGAACCCATGCGCGTTGCTAGGACACCCAGGGGTCACGCGAGACGGCGCTCCGCGCCACGCCACGCCACGCAGGAGCGCCGCTGCGTTGACGACGCCGGATGCTCCACGCACCCGGCATGGTCGCGTACCGTCTGCAACGCCAGAAGCTTCGCTTGCAGGGCACTGCAGGGCGCGGGATGGCAGCGTTGACCTTCCGCGCCTGCCGGCCGGCCATGGACACACGTCCTCCCACATTTGCACGAGGTCTGCGGGCGTGCTCATGCGCAACGCTAGAATCCCCCGGTGTTTGGCCGTCACCAACGGCATTGTGCCCCAGGTCATGTGCCGGCACGGCGTTGTTGGGCCCTCCCTGCGTCGTCCGTCGTCTGTAGCGCCGGGACACTACGGGAAATCTGTAGTTTGCCGAGTGTTAGATGCACTCGGCAAAGCCACCCTTTGCCGAGTGTAAAAATAGCACTCGGCAAATTCTGGTCGGCAAAGGGCTTTTTGCCGAGTGCTTTCTGTCGGGCACTCGGCAAAGGCTTTGCCGAGTGCTATAATACACTCGGCAAAGACATACACTCGGCAAAATTTGAATTAAAAAAACATCCCAAAAAATAGCAAAAATATTTTTTTTAATAAGGGAAAGCCCCTACCGGCTAGCCACAAGTTCCAATTCATCAACTAGCAAGTCGCAGTATTTTTTGCACACTTCAGGTCTGGTGAGATTCGAACCCATGACCTCTTCTTCGCGTGAAACTCTCCCTACCACTACACCACAGCATCATATGTGCTCATATTCACTTTTGATTCTAAACATATTATACTAAACTGAGTGTCAATTAATTATTTGAAGACCTAAACGAATTCAAATCAAAAAGTTGTCAACTACGAAGTTTTATAAATTTTCGAGGTCTACAACTTTTATTTTGGTCGTTTTACCATTTGAGGTCATTTGAAAATTTTGAATTTCAAATTTAACTCTTTCAAACTATGTTTCCGTTGACAAGATGATTTCAAATGAAGAAGTTGTCAACTATGAAGTTTCATAACTTTTCGAGGTCTACAACTTTCATTTTGGTCATTTCTCCATCTATGGTCGTTTGAAAAATTCAAAATTCAAATTTAAGAAAATTCAAACCTCTATTTCGTTAGCAAAATTAATTCAAATTAAAAAGTGTTGAACTACAAAGTTTCATAACTTCTAAGGATCTACAACTTTTATTTTGGTTATTTATTCATCCGACATAGTGATAGTAATATTGTTCACAAATGTTATATATCCCTCTTATAGTTTCATGAAACTATATAGGAGATATAGATTTTGTGAATAAATTTTATAGCTTTTTGTCGAACGAAGAAATGACCAAAATAAAAAGTGTAGATCTTAAGAAGTTATACAACTTTGTAGTTTAAAATATTTTGATTTGAATTAATTTAATACATCAAAAAATCAATTGAAATTTTATTTGCCGAGTGTAATAGGGAAAACACTCGGCAAAGAGCCATCTTTGCCGAGTGTACCCCAAAAACACTCGGCAAAGACCCATGTTTGCCGAGTGTCAAGGTGGGACACTCGGCAAAGTTTTTAATCTTTGCCGAGTGCCAAAAAAACACTCGGCAAACCCATCTTTGCCGAGTGTTTTTTTTTTACACTCGGCAAAGAAATCTTTGCCGAGTGTTTTTTTAGGCACTCGGCAAAGATCTTGTTTGCCGAGTGCCCGAAAAAATACACTCGGCAAAGACCTCGACACTCGGCAAATGTCGGGTTTCCCGTAGTTACACATTCTTGCCTTGGCCGGCGCTCCATCACCTCCTCGGCTCACCGGAGGGCTGCCCGTACCGGCTCCTCTTATTGCTGCGCTGGCCAGCTGGGTCTTCCACTTAAGCCGCGACATCTCCTCGCGTCGGCGCGTGCAGACGACGTTCGGAGCCGCGGCTGCCCGCCTGCCGGTCCGGATGCCCATCTGCCACGTCCGGCCACAGCGAGAGATCGGAGGAAGCTACGTCGAGGTTACCCGTTGCCAGCCTTATCAAAACCGGATCAGCCATTCTCCTAATCTGTCGACACATCCGAACATCCGGATGTCAGGAACCCCGGGGTGGTCGATCTTTCAACTCCGTGGCACACCACGCCACGCTTCGCCGGAGCGCCACTGCGTTCCTGAACGTCTCCAACTTGCTGGGTGCACGACACTGGAATCAGCCCGGTTCTCAACGGGCATGGTTCGGGTCGGGCCAATGATTTGCGAATCGGTTCATGAAATGATTCAACTAGGTCCCCATGGATACTTTGAGAGGTTTGAGTGGTTCGGGTCCCCTCGAACCATAGGGTCAAGTGGGGTGATCCTCGGGTCTTCATCTCCTCTCACCCCATCCGCCGCCGCCTCTCCTACCCGGTCGGCGGCTGCCGTCCATCACCGTTGACCCTCGTACTCTTTCGGCTTTTCGTTCGCTGCTGCGGTGTCGAGGCACCATGTGGCGGGGAGGATCTTGTTTTTTAAATTAATTAGGAGTATAATAGTTTCCAAAAAAGAGTATAATGCAAGAGGTTATCCAGGTAATGACTTATCTATTGGAACGAGGTCTCTTTCAGCACTCTAGAATAACACCAGTCTCAAACTTTTTATTTTTTAGCTATCTGTTTTTGTCTTGTTCAGCATATGATGTTGTTATTGTGCTATATGCATAGCTTCTCTTGTTTCATATTAATTAGTTATTCAATTTAGATACCATTTCCTTTTAGATATAGAACATTTTCTCACTTTGTTCATGGAACTATTAAAGCGCATATGTAGCGACTTGTCATTCTCCACGAAGGAGTATGGCCAGTCTTTGGAGCCATTACTTGATAAAGTGTTTGTTTACCAAAAAAAATGTCTCACATCAGAATAGTACAACAGAGACATGGCAAGTGGTACATTATACAGGAGCGATACATAAGGCATATAAAGCCTAATTACAAAGAGTTTTGTCGAAATTACTTGAACAATACCTTACTAGTACTACAGAACTACGATCTAACACAAGGTCTTTGTACATCATCATTATTATTCTAGATTATTTCAAACCGTCACACTCCAACTACCTTGACCTTGCGGTACTATTCTTGCGATGAGTCCTTCGAAACAAAGTTAGCTACAAGGAGGGTTGAAAAATATAATACACTAGCAAAAGTGCCCGTGCGTTGCCACGGGCTGGTCAAAACAAAAAATCACTCATCTCGTTTTAAAAAACTTGTTAATGTTACTCATACAACCACATTATATTTAGTTTACCTTTATAATTGACCACACATGTACAGTTGTGCTTTTAAACAGCAGATAAACCAACTTTTTCTTGTATTGCTAAATTGATTGTGGGCAACACAAATTTCTTTTACTTTTCTTACAGTAAATGCTGTATCAAAAATTTCAGGTTTTGACATACGAACAGAAGCTTCGTGCCTTGAAAGAATACAAACAAGTCATGGTTGACTTCACGGTATAGGAGTATGTAGAATTGGAGCTTTTTTTTTTCACAGAACGTAACGAAGTGGGCGTAGGTGGCAACCGTTGAGAAGTACAGGTGTGTGTACGTTGCAAGGGGAGCGATTGAAACAAGACATATCTATATGGCGATAAAACAAATAACCATTATTCATAAAACCAATACCACAATTTCAACTTTTTTTTGCCGACATCACGAATATATGAAGACAACTAATATAGTGTGAAATTGCAACATGTTTAAATTCACAAGATTTTCATCACAATCACATAACTGGCAGCATGTCTGAATCGTCCATTACACCTCACACACGAATAACAGAGTTCTACTCCCTATCTCTCTGCCTCTTGCGTCATTCCCTCCTTATCTCTCTGCATCTCGTGTAATATCATTGGTTGCTTCATTTGTTCTCTCTCTACTTATTATTTGCCTTTCACTTGTTTGGGTAGGTCTGCAAATGGAGCTCGACCACCAGTCCTTTTCAAATGTCCCATTTGTACCTCATGTCAAGAAATTGCGTAGTAGGCAAGATTAACCTCTATATGCAAAACTGAGAGTTCCAAAGATCAATCAGGCAGCAAGCACGGTAAGAGCTCCATTAAGGCGACAAATTAAAATCAAAGTAGATCAGTGGAGTAGGGTAACCAAATAAATTAGGTTCAGTTTCAAAATTATAATCAAATGGTGGACAAACTTGCTCCATGAGGTATTCCTACTGAAATCTTAATATGTTTGAATTAAAACCTATCGTAAGTTTCGAAATTTTAAACAGATTGCTTCCATGCCATTTAGTTATCAACATATATGTGAACTAAAAAAACACATGAAGAACAATATTTCCCTTTATTGGTAAACTTTTTGAACCTCCCTTTATTGGTAAACTAATGCTACAGAAATCTTGGATTCTTGCATTTGTTCCGGACACATGAAAAAATCAACACTCAGATGACACACACCTGACATCTTTGAGGAGAGAGTTCTTACCACGTGGAAGAGTCTTGGTCTCTTGTGATCGATGGAAGTAGACCAGCCTCTATCAGAATGTGCCAGTATATCAGTACATACTCACTGAGCAATGAGGCAGTTCGGAAGTTTGGAGTGGAAAAGTTCCAATATTGGCCTCTGAAAATAAAGTCTGAAAGCAATGAAAAATTTAAATTGTTAAGCAATGAAGTATATAAAGACTCTGCAAGTCTCATATGACATAGAATTTTTATGGTTGCTGTAACTGTAACACAGAAATTGAGACAAATCAGCGATATAGCAGAATCTGCTATTAGGAAATGAAAAATTCTGGGCAATGGCCATTGATCCCTGATGTCTAAAAGGAATGGAAAATTTTAATTGCAAGCATCAGGTACTTAGTCTAACATAGGATTAAAAGGGTGAAAAAAGAAAGATACAATATATGCAAGACTCATTTGACCTTTCCAGACTACAATGAAAGCTCTTTCCCAAACATATCCCAGGAATGCATCATATTAGAAAACCAAAACAAATATGGGATGACCGGCTACCATCAAAGTAGATCCGATGCAAACGCTCCATAGCACCAAAGGCAATCAAATCAGTTGGATCATTGGTAACAACTCCATACAACTATTGCCATCGTAACACTAATTCCCTCATCATCGGCTTCACTCGAGCAAACACAAAGCATTCCTAATGCAAAGGATTCAGATCACCTGCGATAAATGCAATGTTGGAAACGAAACCCAACGTACAGCAGCTCCACCAGTATATCCGTACTTATTCCTTGATGGGCATAAGCAATTACCAAAAAAAAATTATGTTACCTGTTCTAAAAGCAACACCAGTCCCCAACTCAAAGACCAATTTCCGTCCTAGATAGAATTTTACCACCTTGTCACCCTCTTCTTCAATTGCAGACATCTCTCCTATTTAGTTAGACGCAAACTAAAACAAGGCATGTGGTAAGTGTTAACATCAGGACAACGTGATCAATCATGTGACAGAAAATTTTGAAATATTAAAATCACAGGTAAATATAGAAACAATTCCTACTTACTTCCGTAAGGTCAAGACTATTGTGATGTAGCTCAACTTCAATTTTGAACACAGGCATAGTTTTTTGCTTTCTTTTTTTTTGAGGTAAGAACACAGGTATAGTTAAAGAAAATAATAAGAGTGCTGACATCCATGCAGCACCTAAAATTAGATTTTTTTTTTATTCAAAAGACAGACAAGATCAAAGTAAACACGTAACATGTGCTAAAACAGATGGATGCGTCCTAGTGAGCCTGCTTTGTAGAAAGCCCCATCAAAATCCAGAACTTAGTTTGTCAAATATATGAGCATGGTAAAACTTTAGCCACTGTAGCCATTGGTAAGAAATAAAAAATGCATGGAAATATTGTTCGCTTATTGAAGTAGTATACTGGATGTAAAAATGAGTGGTTTTTTGTTTAAAACAAAATTTGAACTGGACATCAGAATTAGAAGCGCAGACGCTCATGAAGAAAAATCTGAAAGCAACAAGACCAAACAACGAACTGGCTTGAAAGGCATGCTGCAAACCTGATCAATTGGTCGATAAATTCTTGTCACATCTGATTCCGAGTGCCCACACTGCCCAGCAAACAATATCCATGTATCAATACATGCCTTGGCTATAGCAAACAAAATATGCTTTACATTAATTTTGGATTGGGTTACATGTTTTGGGCTATTCTGTCAGGAGTTGCTCTATTCAGTGACATAATTTATATTGGTTAATTATGTCACTGAGTGGACTGATGTCCCATCTAGTTTCAACAACACCATCTGCAATGAAAGTACATACATCATTTGGTCCCTATTTGGGAACAAGATATAAAAGGAAAATCAAAAATGGAATTAAAAAGTTGCTTATTTCTCATCTGTAGACAATCACACTTAAGCTGCAGCTAGGACGTACCTAGCCGTTGGCGCCTACTCAAATATCGTCCACCACTGGGGCCGCGTGAGCCGGCACCTCCGCGCCACGCTACGGCTCGCCGGGGCGCCACTGCGCTCCCGAAGTCCCAAGCGTCTCCTCTGCCAGCCGTCTCTGCGTGTCGGCCAGCGCTATGTCCTCGTCGTGCCCGTGGACGTTGGTCCGCACCGGTTCTCCTCGCGGCCGGCATGGTCGCGCCGCGCGCCGTCCACCGCCATGCCACAAGAAGTCACTCCTCGCTTACCGTGCACGGGCGCGACGACGCGGAGGCATGCATGCATGCGCGGACCTTCTGCACCTGCCGGCCATTGAACCAGACGCGCTCTGCCACAACACGACCTCCCGTTATCAAAGAAACCAGGCCATGCCGGCGCAACGCGCGCGTGCACGTCCTCACTGTGTCCGGGACACGTTCGCCGTGGTTGGCGGTCTCCTTCCATCCTCTCGCCATGGCCGGCGGTCTCCTTCTCGGCACATGTTTGGTTTAACGTATGAGGCAGAACGGATGGAAGGTCCCGTTTTACAAGTGTTTGTTTCGGAAGAGGATGGAGTGTGATGGTCCATGGGCATGGTGAGCATGGGCGGCGCGGCTGGGCGGGCATGTTCTCCGCCAACGTGACCATGCCGCCATTACTCTCGGGACATGGTGACGCTGGGACTGCGAACGGCCGTCGTGCTGCTTCTTGGACACTGCCTCCGAGGCTCCGAGCGACTGACGCGAAACAGAGGAGAAGCAGAGGAAACGGCAGGGGCAAGCAGGATTGCTGGGGCTAAGACTTTTGTTTGAAATCGTCTTCCAGCTCTGAGATTTGTCCATGCACTGCCTGAGTTTGCTGACCGTACGTACCGGCGACGTCCACCCGTCAGGCACCACCGTCGAGGCCGGCGACGCCCACGTCTTCGAAAGCAGTGCAGCAGCGCCACCGGCAGACGCGTCGTCACCGACACCGAGGCTCTGCAACGCGTGGCTGCCACTTGGCCGGTGCCCGGCGGCCTTGGTCGGAGCCCGGGGAGCTTCACGGTCAAGCTCCCTTTGCCGTGGCGCCATGCTCTGATCTCGCGACCTGGCTGTGCTGGGATTCCGCCATTAATAAGGTACGTGTTGGAGTATAAGTAAGAAGACGACCGACCACTCAGATCTTGTGGGCAAGCTCTGTTCTAGAACGCTTCCCGCAGAGCACGCTGTTGGCGAATCAACGACGTTCTGCCTTATCGCGTCATGCAGTGCAGCTTGTGCGCCGTTGGGACACGCGGATCCGATGATCCACAGCTTGCCAGGGATCAACGAAGACGCCGTCTGAACTCTTTTGCTTTCAATAAAAAGCGAGTCTATGCCTTTGGTCTAAAAAACGAAGACGCCGTCTCCGAGCACCGGCGGTGCGAGTTCTGATCACCCGGCTGCAGCTCGCGCGCACGTTCAATCTGAGTCGCGACTGCCCGCCTGCCGGCCGGCCATCCATAACATCCCAGAAATCAACCTCGAGAATTTTTGGAATAATTTGATTCAAATCTTTCCCTTGACCTTACTTTCCTAAATCGTATCCACATTTCTGAAATGTTACCTTGTCTTCATCTCGTAACCTGCTCCACAAATTCTCATTAGTTGAAATCTCGTTCAACTTGTCTCCCATCTCTAAGAAATTCTGCACAAATATTCAAACTCGCAATCCTGATAATGATCAAACAATTTTATGCCAAGCTCTTGGACCCTTTTTTTTTTTTACAAACTCACAGAGGCGTTTTATTTTCTTTTAAAACCAATGGACAGCCCTGCTTTCTTAGCCCTTTCACCCATTCCATCTTGGACCGACCAGCTGGCCAGGCTCCTCACCCAGTTGTGCACAACTCAGCTGGGCAACACATATTTCCCTTTCTCCCTCATCTATCATCGTACACTCACACTCTCTACCTTCATCTCACACGCCGTTCGCTCCCCTCCTGTGAGTGCACTCAGAAACTTCTAGAATGTATACACGCGGCGAATGTCGTGTCCATCTCGCGCTCCTGCGGCAGCAAACTTCACCGCCAAGTCTTTGCTCGGTGAAAAAGGTGAGCTGGCCCTTGCAGCACAGCACTCTGCGCCATCTCGCATGAGTCACACCTGTTCCCCACTTCGCGACAGCATCAGTCTCCTTGCCCGCACACCCCAATCCACCGAGCAACATGTTGTGCATCGTAGCTATTCACCGCACGCCAACGACAAAGATCGTCATCGCTAGCCCGCCCACCAAATTCTTCTTCGTCAGTGCGTCGACATCTCTGTTCGTTGGTGTAGAAGAGAAAGAAAAGGGCACGAGCAGCAGGGGTGGATGGGGAGAGACAGACTTCCTAGGCAGATTTGTAGGGCCGGCGATTGGAAGCTGCGACCGGGGGCGTAGATTGGCAACGATTAAACTAGCTTCCATAGCACACGTATATATGTTTCTAACAATTTTCATGGTACAATATTTTGTCTTGAATTTCCCTAATACAAATGTGATGTTCTACTTGGTACATGAATATTGTTCCAAATATAACTTCCATATATTGATAGAAAATGCGGTGTTCCGATATATCTCACTCCACTAGTTATTCGTGTTGTTATTATGCTAGTAATAAATTAATTAATACTGTTACAGTAATACAAATTTTAAGTTCCGTTTGGCACAAGCAGTGTTCCAATCAATCAGTTGAGATGTTACATTAGTTTACATATACTGTGAATCAACATTGCTCCGATAATATACATGCACCTCATATTTCATTAGTTCAAGCACGATCATATAACAAATCATTGATGTTGGTCCACTTGTCCTTGAGTAAACCCAAAAGAAAAAACATGTGCCTCAACTATCTTAAATCAAAATTACAATTAAAACAGTGAACAGATTTAATGTACAAAGAACATCGTATCTTTTTTATAGTTGCTTAAAGATTTCAGATATTATTGCTTAAAGTAACTGCCCGTCCAAACCAATGCATGGAACCAGCTGCATCAAAGCCTTTGGCACTGCGTGTTTCATTATTGGCATCGCCTGGCGGTATATTCTGCATTTTCGTATATTCTGCCCTCTTGTATCCTGAAACGTTTACCACTTGTTCAAAAAAAAAATGTTTACTACTAGCCACGGCGCGGTCCACGATAGGGGGCAGTGCCGGCTGGACAGAATCGCGGGGACGTGGTGAATTGTACGTGGCATACGTAGGCAACATGCATCTGGCGCGACACCGAACCACAGAAGGCTTCAGGCAGCTCGATCGGTACGGTCGTCCATCTCCCAACAAGATCTATCGCGTGGACGACAGGCCACCATGGCGACGGGCTCTTGCGCAGTGCAAAATAACGTCCTTGGCCCGCAGCGCACTGCACACGGCGGGCGTCATGGTCGAGCTCCCTCTGCCGCGTCGCCACGCTTTACTGATCTCGCGACCCACATGGTCTGGGCAAATGGGCAAAGCATGCTGTTGACGAAGCAGTGACGTCTGCCGACGTCAATGCAGCTTGTGCGCAACCGGGACTCATGGTTTGGATCCACGGATGCCAGGAATCTTCCCTTCTTGTGCGCAACGACAACGTTCGGCGCCGCGACATTCCGCCGCCCATCCGCCACGTCCGCAATTGGAGGAATAGATGTAGGTAGAGGTTGCCCGTTGCCAGCGACGTCGGTCGGCCGGCGAGCCCCGCCGCCGCATCAGGATCCGCCATTCCCCACCGCCGTCCCCTGAGGCCTCGTTCGGTTGGGCAAAAAGTGGCCCGAAACGAGCTTGTTCTGGCCGGATTTGTTTGGCCCGGCTTGAAATCGGAAGAAGGCTGGATTCTTTGTTTGGTTAGTTGTGGCTCGTTTTGAAGTTGGGCCTATTCTGGCCGGATCTGCTACTCTAAGGCCCAGAACCGGGCCTCGAGTCTCACCTCCTGGCTCTATTCCGGCCTGCTTGAGTGAACCAACTGGCTCCACTCTCCACTCATTCCTAGGCTGTCATGAAAACAGGCCTGAATAAAAACTAGGCTAACCGAACAAGGCCCGAGTTAGTCGACGCATCCGATCGGGCTGCTCTCAGGCACCGGGGGTGGTCCCTATTTCAAATAGCATTCCCCCGGTCGCTATTTGAAATAGCAACCACTCCATGGGAGCCGCCCCGGGGCTCTGCTAAGTTACGTTCCTGAAATCCCGAACGACTTCTCTGCCGGCGTCGCGGCACCTCGCCCAGCTCTTGGTCCTCTCCGTGCCCGCCTTGGTGCTCCATGGCCAGACGTGATCGCGCGCCGTCTGCCATGCCAAGAGAAGTTGCCGCCTCGCTTGCCGTGGGCGCGCCGCCGCCAAGGCATGTGCATGCGCCGACCTTTTGCATGAAAGGGCATGCTAGCTGGCGCAACGCGTGCACGTCATCCATGTGTCCGGGACACGTTCGCCGTGGCCGGTGCTCGATTGCCTCATCGGCTCGCCGTAGGGCCGCCCGTTCCGGCCGGGCGATGCTTGCTTCTCTGCCCTGCCCTTCCTCTTCTCCCGTGAGGCCGTGGCATCCGTGAGGCCCGTCGATCGGGTGCCGACCGAAGATGCTGGGCGCAACAGGCCCTCCGCTGCAACCGGCCTCGATCCCATGTTGCTGCGCTGGCCAGCCTCCGCTGATAAATAGAATCGGATAAAACTAACTGCACTACCAAGTTTTTTATTTTCAGGGGAAAATTTCCCAAAACATTTATGATTGCTCTGCATCCTACATTTTATAAGGTTCGCGCTACGGTAGTCCCAAATAACTATGGACCATCTACTTAAGTAGATCCAGAGGCAAAAGATGAAGTATTGCACCCATAACTATGTTTTAGAAACTAGTGCATAAATTTAGGTACGTTTCTCCATAGTTGTTAGGATTTTGAATGAAAGTGATCTTTTCCTTTTTTTTGTGTGTGTGTGCTATTTTGGCATAATTAACCTTGTGTCATACCCCAATTTCTGAGGTACTTGAATCCACCGTATCAGTCCCTGGATCAGACGCTGATACGGACATTCTCAAAGAATGACATTTCAGAGTCATACCTTTATTTATTACCGAAGCTCATTACAAGCCTTTTGATTACATAAAAGGTCTTTGATATGGCCAGAGGCCTTATAACTCAACACATCACACCACAATGGTCATCGCTGGGAAGCAGCAATGCCACACTTTATTCTACGCTACGGACGGCGGAAGCAGATCCACTCCATAGGCAAACTTGCGCGTGACGACCCTAGTCCTCTTCGCCATCGGCTTGAAAATCGTATTCTGCTTCTTCCTCTGAATGATTGATTGAGATGGGGAGTGAGTACATAAGGTACTCAACAAGTCCTAACACAAGGGTGACTCATATGCAAGGGTGTTGCCAAGGAATAGGCTGAGGGTTTCCATTGGTCGGCCGAAAAGCCAATTTTCAATGCAGGGGTTTGATTTGCAAACCAAAACATTTTGTAAAGCTCTAAGTCAACGTTGATAAGAACTTAGTGGGGTTGAGTGGCCCTGGGGGAGAATAAATCCTTCCCGCCAGTTCCCAAATTTTAACGCTGGCAGACAACCAGCACACGGCTCCAAACCGGCGTTATTCCAAAAACACACACGCCAAGGATAACTCACACAGAAAATCTAATCATTGTGTGGCCATTGCTTTCGCTTTGTCCAATGCCGTGGAACACGGCTATCCGGATAGGTTTTACACTCTGCAGAGGTTGTACACTTTACCACGAGGCATGCCAGACCTTCCCACCGTTGTGGGTCGGAAAGACACGCTAATGGTTCCGTACCTGCCAAATGTCACCACGGTACCACCTCGGAAAATCAACGACCAGGGGCTTCACATAGGCATAGCATAGCCAATAACTTTCACTTGCCGGATCCGACGCCAATCTCGTCAAGATCTTCTCCTGGCTTACGATTGCAACTCCCTGCCTCCTGGTGGTACCGGGCGATCACTAGTAGGGTGTGGTTCCAAACCCTGCCCATACAGGGGCTCGTGGTTGCACTAAAGTGCTAGGCAAGGCAGCACATGAACCGGTCCTTATACGACCGAAGCAAGCATCTTCAATAGCTACCCTCCAGCGAGGAGTAGCGTCCCAGAGATAGCCTCCCCACTGAGGACTACCTCGCTTGCTCCCGTCTAAAACATAACCCCCACTATGGGTTTCACTTGCTAAGCCCATCCCTTTTTATTTCACACACACATCACCAAGTCACACTCACACATTTTCACACAAAAAGCAAGTGAAGCAATATTATTAATTACATAGTGTGATAAAACCTAAGCGGCAATATTTTCCAACAAATCATTAAAGATTAATGCTGTTGGAACCTAGGGCTAACAATGGATTAGGGATAGCAATAATCAAGGCTTGGCTTTCAACAATGATAGGTTACTCTAACATTTAAATCATTTTAAAAGACCATGCATGTTTTAATTTGCACACAAGCTCTAAATAGGATATTTTGTAGGAATTAATTAGGTTAAATATGATCAAGGTGGTTAGGACTTGCCTTCACCAAAATCTTCTTCCTCTAAGCCTTCTTCGTAATCGGGGTCCTCGTGCTCCTCCTCGAAGACTTGATCACCAATCGATTAAATAAAAGAAAATCTAAATCTACCGCTTAACACTCAATTAAACAATCATTAAAATAAAATAAATAAAATAAAATACTCCACTGAAGGTGGTTCTGGTGGAATATGATAGAGGATGATTTTAGATGAATAATGGTGCAAGAACCATTAAATTTGGAGTTAAAATGACAAAGATATGAATATTTGAATTAAGGAGAAAGGATTAAATTAGGGGTGGATTAACTTTAATTAAGTATAATCTCCACCCTAATTTTCCAGAGGTGCACAAGGGTTGGAAAAGGGTTAGAAATGATTTTGGGAATTTTTGGATATTTTTGGGAATTTTTCTGATATTGGAAATGTGCCCGAAATTTATCTCTGTGTACACTCTCGGGTGTACCCAGCGTTTTGCGCTGCGTGGCAGTGGCTGACATGTGGGCCAGCTGGGGCCGGGGGCCCTGGCTGTTACTGTTTTGTGGACTCGGTCCACAGAGGCGTGGACCGAGCCTGCGTGTGTGTGTTGTGCACGTGGGCCGCGTGCACCACGTGTGTGCGCTACGTGGCGGGGTGTGCCGACGCGGCGCCGACGTGGCCGCCACGCGGACGCCACGCGGTCTCGACGCAGCGCGGCGGCTCCGACGCGGCGGAGGCGGGGGAAAAGTGGACGCCGGTGGCCTACGCGCTAAGGCTGACGGAAGGGAAGAAGGAGTGGACGCCGGTGGCCTACGCGCGATGGCGAAGCTGGCGGTGGAGCATGTGCACGTGAGCGAGGTGTGTAGCGGCGGCGCGAGCTCACCGGAGCTCGGCCGGGGTTCGGCGTGTGCGCGCAGAAGCGCGTGTGCGTGTGCGCGAGCATGATTGAGTGCTTGCGCGCGTGCGTGCGCGCGAGGGGAAGGTGTGGCCGCGCTCGGCTGGGCCGGGGGTGCTCCCACGGCGGCCGGCGATGGGGAAGAAGGGGGGCGGAGCAGCGGTGCTCGGCGCGGGCTGGTCTCGGGGTGCGTGGAGGGAGGAGAGAGGGGTGCAGGAGAGGGAGAGGGGAGCGAGGAAGCTCACCTTGAGCTCGGAGAGGAGAGGGATTGGCGGGTGGCGGCTGGACGGAGTTCGCCGGAGTTGGGGAAGGTGAGGGAGAGATTGGGCTTGGCGGTGTGGAGCTGGAGAGTGAGGGAGCGAAATGACAGAGGGGTGAAAGGAAGAGCTCGGCGCCCTTTTATAGCCACGCAGAGGCGGTGGCTGGCCGGGAAATATCCCGAGTTGGTCGGGATATTTTCGCCGGAGCTCGAGGTGTGCGCGGCGCGGTGTTGGTATTTCTTACGGTCACAAATAAATCCGCAAGCGTACGGAGAATACCGTTGTAGCACTTCACCCGTGAGTATTCAAGGGTATCGTATTTTCCATAGGGAAGGCGGTGGTTTACGAGATAGCAAAGTTCATAATCACATAACTAATAATATACCAACGTCTAAACAGGGGTAAGGATAATAATAAGGGGTAGTAGTGACAACACAACCAGAGCAATCCAATCTAACACTAGAACTAAGCCTAGGCTAAGCGGGGTTAAGAAGAGAGCCGAGATGGGTCCTTATGTACTTCTTATATTCCTGCTCATGCAACACATACAAGTCTAAGCTCTATGTCAACCTGGAACAAGGGGGGTAACCAGCAGGGCTGTCACCACCTACCGGCATTCCTTCTACCAGGCAATCAAGGCTATCTACCGTAGAACAAAGAGGATTAAGCACAGCAGGGCTGTCACCACCTACCGGCAAACCTCTACCAGGACACGTGACACTAGGGCTATTAAGTCCCTATGCCAGTCCTAGGGTCACGTGACAGCAAGGCAATTAAGTCCTCGCTGCCAGACCTTCTCTTGTTCAAGCAGACAACCAAACACCCAAAGCTGTTTATCAACCTAAGCACCATGCTCACATTTCTAAACAGTACTCTCGATTCCCACGGGACTTTGACCCTTTGGATCATCAAGTCGGGAATAAGAGTACACCTAATCTTGACCCGACGGATCAACAGATCAAGTGCTAGAACATGCATGACTCTGACCCTACGGATCATCAAGTCAATGGGTGAGACATGCGTAACTCTAACCCTGCGGATTAACAAGCTACGATCTATATCGCACATAACTCTAACCCTACGGATTAACAAGTCATGGGCCCGAGCATGTCTCACCATTTCATGCATGAATCGAGTGTAAGGACATAAACGAATGAATAAAGGCATGTCAAGCATGAAGCAACCAATCATGACTAGATAACAACCACATAGAAAGCACATGGCTATCATACTAGTACAATCATAAGTCATAAGGAATAGAGAAGATAATTCTATTGAGGTGGACCTTGATACGTACTTGATATACGATGAACGACGAACGAGCGATGAACGAACGACGAACGAACGAAGAACGAACGACGAACGAACGAAGAACGAACGACGAACAATATATTATTAGCAAGTATCCTCAAGATACAAGATTGGGCTAAGTCCTCACAAAAAGGAGGGCAGCCCTCTCCTCTACCAAACTCTCCCCTCTAATCCTCTACAGCCTAGAGACTAGTCTAATGCTAGAGATTGGATTCCTCTTGGTGTCAATGTGTGTTGTCTTGAGAGGAGGGTGGGTACCCCTCCTTATATAGCCCTCAAAGGTCGGTGGAATTGAGGCGGTTCCGAGCATTAATTGCATTGATAGCACCTGGAACCGACCTTGGCACATCGGTGGGGAACCGCCTGAGAAATCTGGGCCAGATTGGCCACTGTAGCAGGTCGGCCGACCCCACTGTAGCAGGTCGGCCGACCCCCCCTTGGCCCCTTTGGCCTTGGGCTTTGGCGGGGTGGTTCTCCTTTGTGTTGTGGTGATGGGCCTTGGTGCTATCGTCCAGTTTGGATAGGTTTTGTAGCCTTTTTTGGTCCATGTCTTGATGGGCTGAAAATGCTGATTTCTCAGAGTGGTCTTTTGTGGTCTTCATGATGTGTTTTCCCTCCTTTTGATGTGAAATGCACCTGCACTCATAATTTCACCGAGACTAGTGGAATTTGTCAGAAATAAGCCCTATGTCTACCCTTGGTGATAGTGTTAGGTTCCTTAAGGTGCATAAAGTTGACGGTAAAAATGGGTCGTAAGGACCGTCAACAAGATCCCCCACACTTAGCTCTTTGCTCGTCCTCGAGTAAAGTTTGAAGGACTAAGGTGGAACACGACTTCCATTGGTATGATGCCAGCATACAAGTTATTCCAAGCCATACCTGTACCCGTGAACTTTTGATGTGTCTACCATGTCATCTTGGGCGGTTGAGGAATGGAACGGTTTAGATTCAAGTCATCATAACTCCCTCTGCTGAGTAACTTGGGTTTTTGATAGATTTTCAAAATAAAAACATAGCTCATACTCTTCAAATGATCACTCTCAATTCGCTCAATGTGTATGGTTCCTCACCAAGGCATTGGATTTGCCTCTTTTCATCCTACTTCTACAAAAGGCTTTATGTGGAGCTTGGTAGGGTATGAAAGAGAGGCATACTTGTATCACATATTTTGCCAAACCAAAAGAGTGGATCCATGGAGAATGCAAGTCATACAACCGTGATCAAGATGTGCAAGTGTGTATGAGGGTGGTGTGGTGGAAATTGTACTCCTTTTTGCGTTCCTTCTCTCTTTCTCTTTTTGAATGTTTGAGGAGGACATGGCTATGATTCTTTCTTTCTTTTTTTTCTTTTTCAACAATATCCATTCTCTCTTTTTTTTCATCATACTCTACTTTTGTATGAGCAGGGATTATTCTTTCTTTTTTTTTTCCTTTTTTTTTATAGCCATGTCTCCAATGATAATTAGAGAGAGAGAGAGAGAGAAAGGTAACAATAATTTTGTGGAGTACTTATTTTGGTGGATGGACGGTGGTATTGCTTAACTTCCAGTGTAGAAGTTTAGCATGTGAGGTGGAGTGTACGTGATCTTGATCAAGAGAGTATGACAAGTTTCTCACTAGGGTCACACAATTTTGATAAAGCTCAATGCAATGACAAGCAGCATATGTGTGTAGGTTTTGCAATGTGATCAACATATGGCTTTGGTAGGAATATAAGATCATCGAGGAGCATAGAGCTATAGATTTTAATTTTTGCAAGTTAAATACCCAAGCACTCTATGCAGAAGAAGCAAGATTCATCTCATCCAACCATATCACATTCGCCAACAACTTAGATAAACATGGTTTCCTATGAGATTGGTGTTCACAAGCAACAGTATATGATGCGAGGAATAAAGAGTATGCAGGCCAACCAACGAGAAGCATGTATGTTGAGGGAACAACAACGTTCATTTTATTCTTGAGTTAAATTTTAGTGATTGGCTCAAAAGATTGTTTTAACTCATGAATTGGGGGGATGGAGTAGAGAGGATGCGCAAACCATCGCCTTAGGTGAAGTGGAGGCCAAGTGGACCATGGGATGTTTGATCAAAACAAAGGTTCGACCCAAATTTGTTTTCTTGTCCCGGTGGCTCCACTCTTTTATGGATCGATCAGTGCGAGGTTGTGCATCGTGTTGGTGGGGGAGATCTCGAATGTGTGCGTGATGAAGAACTCGAGAGATCTCCCCCCACACTTGTTCTTGTACCTGCTTTATTTATTCAAAACAAACAAAAACAAAGCGAAGACAAAGAGGACTCTACCGGGGTTAAAGACCGGGGAGCCTAGATTTATTGAATTAGACTCTAGGTGCCTTATGTGTTTGAAATAAAAGAGAGAAGAAGCACCTAGCTTACTTATTTTTTTTTTCAAGTGTTATTTTGATTTTAATTTTATAATTTTTATTTTATTTTGACATTTTCAAGGTGGAAGAAAAAGGATACAAGTTGCGATACAAGTTACCTTTGTGGGGGGAGGTTCCCTCCCCCCCATACTTGTTCTTTGCTCTCGGCCCTTGCTTTGTGGTTGAGCCCCAAGTGGTTGTGGTAGTAGGGCGTACAGTCATTTTGGGTTTTTGAGCAGCGTGGCTATGAAGTGACGATCTTGTCTTCCATATTTTGGTGCCACTAAGTGTCATAACGGTGGTGGCACTCGCATGGCTGCAATTCTTATTCAGCTCTTGAGAATCCTTCTTTTCGCACACCAAGACAAGGTTGGTGTCGAAGAGAAGTCTTGACGTGTTGTTTTCATCATGGTCCTCCTCCATGGGATCTTCGTGAGGCTCTTCATGCCAACCTTCTCACATTAGGCATGAGCTCAATGGAAGAGGACGAGTATGTGTCACGTCGGGGGTGATTTGTGTTTCAACTTGTCGCCTTCTTCAACGTGTTCGATGAGCTGATTATTGGCCTTTTTCCTGGCTGCACATAAGAGCAAGAACACAAAAGCGAACTCGAGCACGGGTTACGTTAGTGAAAACCAAATGGATTTCCCGTCGGTTGCCTTTGCAAGGTTGTCTTTCTTTTTTTTTTTTAATCGCAACTCAATTTATTGAACAAATAGAAAAGAAGAGAAAGGGAAATCTTTTTCTTAACTTCGAGACGGAAAGCCAAAAGGTTTTGTCTCAAAATTGTTTTTTTTCTTTGAGAATAATTTTCTAAAGAAAAAAGAAGAGTTGGAGACGACCGAAGATCGAAGAAGTTTATTTTTGAAGGACTCCAACTATGCAAATAAGAAAACCAGAGAAAAGAGAAAATCTTTTTCTTAAACTTGAGACAAAACTTCGTGGAAAATTGGGGAAATGCGAGAGCAAGAATTTTGTTTTAAGGGTGCTTGAGTGCGGAAGGGATGAACTTGAAGAATCCCAAACACCATTGCATCCAAATAAAAAGAAATGAAGTTCAACTTGGGCAACAGCCCTACAATGGCTATATGCTTTAAAGTCAAGGGGGCTGTGCCAAATTCCATCAAAACTTTTGCTCAAAGCATTTTCCAAACGGTTGGCTCAAGTTAAATTTTACCAAACTTATTCTCTCAGATATTTTTTTTCAAGGAGAAAAAGAACAAAATAAGAGTTGGAGAATGATTCCAACATGGAGGGAATTTATTTTGGAGAAACTCCAATTATTCAAATGGAAAAACCAAAAGGAGAAAGAAAAAAAAATCTTTTTCTTGAACTTGGGGCAAACAATAAAAATTCTCGGGAAATGCAAGAGTGAAAATTTTGGAAAAGAGTGCTTGAGTGGAATGAAAGTGAAGGCACCAAGCACTCTGGAAACAAATATGAAACGAAGTCCAATTTTGGTTGACAACCCCATGATGGCTATGTGTTGGAAAGCCAGAGGGAGTTGTGCCAAAATTCCTCCAAAATTTTGCTCAAAACATTTTTCAATAGAAAGATTGCCTCAAACTCATTTTCCAAAATATATATGTATATATAGTTAATGTAAATGCATTGTGGTTTGAAAAAAATCCCAAACAAAAGTCGGAAAGATTCAAACATGCAAACAATGGAAATGCATGTCGAGGGAGAATTCAAATATGCAAAATGATGGGTAAGAATCAAATATGTAAATGAAATGCAGGAATGCAATTGAGGAAATGGAAATTAAATATGAGATAACTACCAATTTACCTTTGGCAAGGGCATCATCGTTTTAAGTCCAATGAGCAAGACTTCTCTCCATTGCGTTTAGCTTGGCGACTTGGTGCTTGATCCCGGAGATGAGGATGCAAACAACTTCTCGTGTTGGGGTTGTAGCCGTCTTTTCAAAGCACTTGTGCGAAGCCTTCTCCCTTTATGCTTCCCTTCTAGGGTGATGTTGGAAGGCTTATCTTTCTGTTGAGGGTGTGGTCTCCACCCTTCACCAATAGCTACCTTCTCAACTAATTTTGTTGCTTCCACGGCGGTAAGTGAGAAGATGCTCCTCTTGGCACGAGAATCGAGATAGTCACGAGCTGGTTGTGTCAACCCGTGGTAGAAATTGATCAATATTGTCCAATCATCCATTTCATGATCAGGGCATGTTGTCAAATAATCTTGAAATTTCTCCCATGCTTTAGGAATGGATTCTTCTTGTGCTCTCCAAAAGTTTGGAATTTGTGCATGAAGGGCATAGGCTTTGCCTCTTGAGGAGTATTTCTCGAGGAACGCTTCAGAGCAATCATCCCAAGTAATCGAAATACTTGGGTTGGCATAGAACCTTTGTCTTACTTTCCCCACAAGAGAATAGGGAAATAGACGGAGTCGGATGACATCTTTGTTGACTCCCTTGATGGACAAGGTTTTGCATGCTTTCAGGAATTTATGAAGATGAACGTTTGCGTCCTCGTTGGCCGTACCATGGAATGGATTGGCCTGCACCATGTGGATTTGGCTGGCTCTAAGTCTGAAGTTTCCGTCTCCAGTGCTGACGTGTGGCCCAATTGCTACACGGTCAACAACGGCAGCGGAGTATTCGTGGGAAAACTTTTGACCCATTGGTGTTGAGCTTGATGGTGCGGGTGTAGCCGGCTTGACTGTCGAGAGTATTCTTGAGGATGGGTGACTCGCGGTTCAGTTCGTCTCAAGAGTACTTTTTGATTTTCTGTGTATTGCCTCGATAGGTCAATGCCAGAGGTACACTACCCTGTTTTCACATAAAGAGAAAACAAAGCAAAGGTAGACCTATCTAGACAGTGGTAATTAAAAGAAATATAATTATAAACAATGCTAGTGACTCTTCAACCAGTGCCTTCCCCGGCAACGGCGCCAGAAATGCTTGTTGCTATTTCTTACGGTCACAAATAAATCTGCAAGCATACGGAGAATACCGTTGTAGCACTTCACCCGTGAGTATTCAAGGGTATCGTATTTTCCACAGGGAAGGCGGTGGTTTACGAGATAGCAAAGTTCATAATCACATAACTAATAATATACCAAAGTCTAAACAGGGGTAAGGATAATAATAAGGGGTAGTAGTGACAACACAACCAGAGCAATCCAATCTAACACTAGAACTAAGCCTAGGCTAAGCGGGGTTAAGAAGAGAGCCGAGATGGGTCCTTATGTACTTCTTATATTCCTGCTCATGCAACACATACAAGTCTAAGCTCTATGTCAACCTGGAACAAGGGGGGTAACCAGCAGGGCTGTCACCACCTACCGGCATTCCTTCTACCAGGCAATCAAGGCTATCTACCGTAGAACAAAGAGGATTAAGCACAGCAGGGCTGTCACCACCTACCGGCAAACCTCTACCAGGACACGTGACACTAGGGCTATTAAGTCCCTATGCCAGTCCTAGGGTCACGTGACAGCAAGGCAATTAAGTCCTCGCTGCCAGACCTTCTCTTGTTCAAGCAGACAACCAAACACCCAAAGCTGTTTATCAACCTAAGCACCATGCTCACATTTCTAAACAGTACTCTCGATTCCCACGGGACTTTGACCCTTCGGATCATCAAGTCGGGAATAAGAGTACACCTAATCCTGACCCGACGGATCAACAGATCAAGTGCTAGAACATGCATGACTCTGACCCTACGGATCATCAAGTCAATGGGTGAGACATGCGTAACTCTAACCCTGCGGATTAACAAGCTACGATCTATATCGCACATAACTCTAACCCTACGGATTAACAAGTCATGGGCCCGAGTATGTCTCACCATTTCATGCATGAATCGAGTGTAAGGACATAAACGAATGAATAAAGGCATGTCAAGCATGAAGCAACCAATCATGACTAGATAACAACCACATAGAAAGCACATGGCTATCATACTAGTACAATCATAAGTCATAAGGAATAGAGAAGATAATTCTATTGAGGTGGACCTTGATACGTACTTGATATACGATGAACGACGAACGAGCGATGAACGAACGACGAACGATGAACGAACGACGAACGAACGAAGAACGAACGACGAACAATATATTATTAGCAAGTATCCTCAAGATACAAGATTGGGCTAAGTCCTCACAAAAAGGAGGGCAGCCCTCTCCTCTACCAAACTCTCCCCTCTAATCCTCTACAGCCTAGAGACTAGTCTAATGCTAGAGATTGGATTCCTCTTGGTGTCAATGTGTGTTGTCTTGAGAGGAGGGTGGGTACCCCTCCTTATATAGCCCTCAAAGGTCGGTGGAATTGAGGCGGTTCCGAGCATTAATTGCATTGATAGCACCTGGAACCGACCTTGGCACATCGGTGGGGAACCGCCTGAGAAATCTGGGCCAGATTGGCCACTGTAGCAGGTCGGCTGACCCCACTGTAGCAGGTCGGCCGACCCCCCCTTGGCCCCTTTGGCCTTGGGCTTTGGCGGGGTGGTTCTCCTTTGTGTTGTGGTGATGGGCCTTGGTGCTATCGTCCAGTTTGGATAGGTTTTGTAGCCTTTTTTGGTCCATGTCTTGATGGGCTGAAAATGCTGATTTCTCAGAGTGGTCTTTTGTGGTCTTCATGATGTGTTTTCCCTCCTTTTGATGTGAAATGCACCTGCACTCATAATTTCACCGAGACTAGTGGAATTTGTCAGAAATAAGCCCTATGTCTACCCTTGGTGATAGTGTTAGGTTCCTTAAGGTGCATAAAGTTGACGGTAAAAATGGGTCGTAAGGACCGTCAACACGCGGGAGTGGGGGACGGGGATGATGTGAAGGCCACGCGGCGTGGAGGAGAAGGGGGGGGGGTCCCGGACGCGACACGGCGGCGTGGTGCGGCGCTCCGACGCGAGCTCGGTCGGGCGGCGCGAAATCACGCCGGAGTTAAGAACCCTAGGGTTAGGGTTATGATGGTGCCGCGGCGAGAGGGGGAACGGGCCCGGACGGGGAGAAGAAGAGATGCGCGGAGCTCGCCAAGTGGCGGAGGTGAGGGAGAGGGCGGCGACAGCGGTGTAAATACCGCGATTTTTGCCGGCGGGTCGGGCGGCGGCGGCGGCGCGAGGTTGACGAAGGGGTTGGCCCCACTCGTCAGCCTCTCGCAGCGGCGGGCGGGCCGGACGGAGTTTGGGCCGCGGCGCGCGGACGGCCCAGAGGCCGGGCGCGGGGAAGAACGGAGGAGAGGGGGAGTTGGGCCGCGCGCGGGGAAAAGATAGAGGGCGGCCCAGCTAGAAGGAAAATTGGTTTATTCTTTTCTGGATTTGGAATTTGGAAGGAATTCAAAGGAATTTGAATTCAAATTTGAAATTGGGTTTCAACACTCACTCAAACAATTAAATAAAGGCAATAAAAAGGCAAAAATGCACATGAGTGTTTCATGCATGGTTTTAATTTCGAGAAAATTTTTAATTGAGCCCTAATTGAGTCTAGTCCATTGTTTTAAGTTTGAAAATTTTTGAAAACTCATATTTTAGGGTTTATCGACATGGCCAAAGATACGGGTGCTACAGACCTACCCCACTTAAACAGAATCTCGTCCTCGAGATTCCGACTCGCTCTCGAACAGATACGGAAACTCTCTCTTGAGGTCATCTTCTCGTTCCCATGTGGCCTTTGCCTCAGTGTGATTGCTCCATTGCACTCGGCAAAATCTTATGGCATTCCTTGTTGTTAGCCGGGTAGCAACATCCAATATTTTTATAGGTCTTTCCTGATATCGGAGATCGGGCTGAAGGTCCATTACTTCAGGGGGTACTATTTCTTCTGGGACCCTCATGCATTTCTTTAATTGTGACACATGAAAGACGTTGTGTACGTCGGACATCTCCTCAGGGAGTTCAAGACGATATGCCACTTTTCCGATCCTCTCAAGTATCTTGAATGGTCCGATGTACCTTGGGGCTAACTTTCCCTTAATCTGAAACCTTCGTGTACCTCGAATTGGCGATACCTTGAGATATACATAATCTCCTTTTTCGAAACTCAACTCTCTACGTCTTGTGTCTGCGTAGCTCTTCTGCCTGCTCTGGGCTGCTTTCAGATTTTCTCTGACCAGTGCCACCTTCTCTTCGGCATCCCTGATGATGGCAGGTCCGAAGAGCGATCTTTCTCCTACTTCTGACCACATTAGTGGTGTTCTGCATTTCCTACCATACAATGCCTCAAATGGTGACATTTGCAGGCTTGTTTGGTAGCTATTGTTGTAGGAAAATTCTGCGAAGGCCAAACTCTTTTCCCAGTCCTTTCCATAGACTAGGACGCATGCTCTTAACATATCCTCCAGAATTTGGTTTACTCTTTCTGTCTGTCCATCAGTCTGAGGATGATAGGCGGAGCTATAATCCAACTTGGTTTTTAGCAAACCATGTAAGCTCTTCCAAAATTTTGAAGTAAACTGTGAGCCTCTGTCGGATACTATCCTGCTCGGAACTCCATGTAGCTTAAGGATGTTATCTACATAGAGCTGAGCATACCTGTCTCCTCTGTAGGCCGCCTTTACTGGTATGAAATGAGCAACCTTGGTCAAACAGTCTACTATGACTCATATTGAGTCATTTCCCTTCTGGGTCCTGGGCAGTCCCACGATGAAATCCATGCTAATTTCGTCCCACTTCCATACTGGGACATGCAGTGGTTGCAATAGTCCTGCAGGTCTCTGGTGCTCTGCCTTCACTCTCTGACATATGTCACATCTGGCTATAAATTCTGCGATATCTTTCTTCATGCCAGTCCACCAGTATTTCTGTTTCAAATCTAAGTACATCTTGGTACTTCCGGGATGGATGGAGTAGGCAGAGTTATGTGCTTCATCCAGGATGAGTTGTCGATATCCACCCGTACTTGGTACGCAGATTCGATCCTTGTACCACAGGGTCCCCTGGTTATCTACTCGAAATCCGGGGGCTTTGTCTTCCCCTGTCTTTTTCTTTAGCTCCTGTATTTCCTCATCTGTCTCCTGAGCTGTGCGTATCTGGCTTTCCAGTGTTGGTTCCACACACAGTGTATTCAACTGACCTGGCTGGGCGATGTGTAGGTTTAACTTTTCCATTTCTGCTTGTAACTCGGGCATCCGTTTGGATGTTCTAACGCGGTGACGTGGTACCTTGCGACTCAGCGCATCTGCCACCACATTAGCTTTTTCTGGATGGTAGTGTATCTCCAGGTTGTAATCCTTGATTAATTCCAGCCATCTTCGTTGCCTGAGGTTTATGTCTGACTGGGTGAAGATATACTTTAGGCTTTTGTGATCCGTGTATATCTCACACTTATTTCCAATTAGGTAGTGTCTCCAGATCTTGAGCGCATGGACGACAGCTGCTAACTCCAAGTCATGAGTAGGGTAGTTCTGCTCATGTGTCTTCAATTGTCTTGAGGCATATGCTACCACTCGTCCATCTTGCATTAGGACGCATCCTAATCCCTGCCGAGATGCATCGCAGTACACGACGAAGTCTCGGTGGATGTCTGGCAAGGTCAACACGGGGGCGGTTGTCAACCTTTTCTTTAACTCCTGGAAACTTCTTTCGCAAGCATCTGTCCACTTAAATTCCTTACCTTTCTGGGTCAAGACTGTCATAGGCCTGGCTATCTTGGAAAATCCTTCGATGAATCTGCGGTAGTAGCCTGCCAAGCCAAGGAAGCTTCTAACCTCTGTCACATTGGTCGGTTGCTTCCAATTGGTGACTGCTTCAACCTTGGATGGGTCGACTGACACTCCTTCTTCAGTCAGTATATGTCCAAGGAAAGCCACTCTATTTAGCCAAAATTCGCATTTACTGAATTTGGCGTACAGTTGATGTGCTCTCAACCTTTCCAGAACTATTCTCAAATGTTCCTCGTGCTCTTCGGCACTCTTAGAGTAGATCAGAATGTCGTCAATAAAGACAACGACAAATCGATCTAACTCCTCCATAAATACCTTGTTCATCAGATTCATGAAGTATGCAGGTGCATTTGTGAGTCCGAATGGCATCACGGTGAACTCATATTGTCCATATCTGGTAACAAAGGCTGTCTTAAGGATGTCTCCTTCTCTAATCTTCAACTGGTAGTACCCAGACCTTAAATCAATTTTGGAGAAATACTTGGCTCCTTTCAACTGATCAAATAAATCATCGACCCTGGGCAATGGATACTTATTCTTAATGGTGACTTCATTAAGAGATCAGTAGTCTATGCACAATCTAAGACTGCCGTCTTTCTTTTTGACAAAGAGGACTGGTGATCCCCATGGTGACGAACTTGGCCTAATAAAGCCTTTCTTCTGCAACTCTGCTATTTGTGCCTTCAACTCTGCTAACTCATTAGCTGCCATTCGATACGGTCTCTTTGCTATTGGAGAGGTTCCGGGGATCAGGTCGATGATGAATTCTATATCTCTGTCAGGTGGCATGCCTGGTAGCTCATCTGGAAATACATCCGGGTATTCACAAACCAATGGCACTTCATCCAATGACATTGCTTCCATGTGGTGAACCATTGGTGTAACTTTTGACCTCTTTGGTTCACATACCACTTTAATTCCCTTGTGGTTTACCAGAGTAACTTTTCGGGTATCACAGGCTATATTGCCTCGGTGCTTACTTAACCAGTCCATTCCGAGGATGACATCTATCCCCTGAGATTCTAGGACTACTAAGTTCGCTAGGAACTCTACCCCACTTAAAAGGATCTTAACCCGTGGGCATCCCAAGTAACTTTTGGTCTCAGCCCCGGGAGTCCGGATTATTAGGGGTTGTTTTAGCATAACAGTTGGTAAACCATTTGTAGCAGCAAATTTTGATGAAACAAACGAGTGCGAAGCTCCAGAATCAAACAGAACGGTTACAAGAGTTGAGTTGACGGGGTACTCACCAAGAACAACGTCTGGAGTATCCTCAACTTCATCTGCATTAATGTGGTTGACTTTGCCTCGGCCGAAGGTTTGATTGTTCCTTCGCTGTTGTCCCGAGGATTGCTGTCCACCACGTCCGTTTCCTGAGGCTGCAGTTCTGACGCTATTTGGTTGATGCTGCTGAGTTGGAACATTATTTTGGTTCCTATAAGGGCATCTACCAATCATATGGCCTGGCTCGCGGCAGTGAAAGCAGGTTCTCTTTTCGTTGTTGTTGGGCTGGGCGACACTGGAACCGCTCTTCTGCTGGCTGCCAGAATTCTAATTGCGGTATGATGGTGCTGAATTCTGCTGATTGGACGCTGAGGTCCTGTATTGCATTGTTGGCTGGTACTTTGGTTTCTGAAAACTGTTATTAATTCTTGGCTTCTGATTCCTTTCCTGCTGCTTGAGCTTCTGCGCAGTGAATTTGCACTTCCTGTCATGCTCAATGTGGGAACGTGCATCTTCTAGAAGAACTGCACGATTCATGAGAGTGTTGAAGTCTGGATATATGTGAGTGACCAGCTGCACTTTTAATCCAGGATTAAGTCCCTTTCGGAAGCGATCCTGCTTCTTCTTGTCGGTATTGACATCGTCGGGGGCATAACGAGCCAATTTCATGAACTTCCTGATATATTGATTTACTGTCATTGCTCCCTGCTTAAGTGAGCGAAATTCATCGGCCTTCATCTCAATCACACCTTCCGGGATGTGATGTCTCCTGAACTCCTCCTGGAATTCCTCCCAGGTGATAGCATCTGCATTTTCTGCACCTTCTCTGTAGTTATCCCACCATTCACTCGCTGCACCTTTCAGTTGGTGAGATGCTAACAGCACCTTCTCTCTGTCATCCGCATTCACCAAGTGCAGCTTCTTGGTGATATCTCTCAGCCAATCATCAGCTGCTAGAGGGTCCTCTTCAGTACCCTCAAATGTCGGGGGCCTGAGCCTCATAAATTCGGACATCTTGCTCTGGGGACCTGTAGCACGGTCTAGCAATCCTTGAGCAATTACCTCTATCAGACGGTTCTGATTATCCATTACTTCCACTAAATTGGTGACAGGTGGTCCTGGTATTCTACCACCTCGTCCACCACCTCTTCCACCTCTACCACGGTTTTGGTTTCCTCCACCTCTGTTCTGATTATTATTTTCAACCTCATCATATCCTTCTAGGTTCTGACTCTCTTCATCTTCTTGGTGGTCTTGGTTGTTATTATTCTCAACCCTACCTCCACCTCTACCTCTACCTCCGCCCCTGCCACGCGGGGCAGTGTTCCTGCCTCTTCCACGCCCATTTCCATGACCCTGGACATTGTTCTCATCATCGTGTTCTTCACGTTCACGGCGTTGCTGTAGTCTGACGGATCGTTTGGGAGGCATCTGTTTAACGGGTTTAGCAGAAAGGTGAGATAGGACACTCACGGAATCTATGAACTACGAGGCATGACAAAACAAGATCAATGGAAAAGGAATTCCAGAAATCTTGCACACACGCAAACAGAAAGAACCAGCATCATTACATCAACACAGCACTGCATTCATAATAACAAGGTTCGATCACACATACTAAAGTCCTTTCTTATTTATATACATAAAAGGACTCGACGCAACCTAGACTACAACAGGACTCGACCACAAGGGGAGTTCTAGACCACGACTCTCATCACACAAGACTCCACTAGAGACAACCCTAACTCTAGACTCTCGGCACTACTCGAGACTGCGCCTAGCACTAGAAACTAGACACTATCGAGGCTCCTGCGCTACTCCTATCTAGCGCTCCTCAAGCTCGAAGACCCTGAGCCTGCTGCCACTCCTCGAAGAGGTCGAACGGGTCCTGGACTAGCTCGTCCGTGCTGAGTAGGCGGTAGTACTCCTCCAGTGCTGGGTCCGCTGGGTCCGCTGGGGTCGGCGTCGGAAGTCTCTCTGACAGCTCTAGTGCTGGTGGGGTGTCGTACAGTGCTGGCTGCTCCTGCTCTGCTGGGGCGACGAACTGCACTGGCTGCTCCTGCTCTGCTGGTACGTCTGTCTGGGCAGGCTGCTCCTCGCCCATAACCTCGTCGTCGTCTCCAGGAAGGTCCACGAAGTTCTCCGCCACTGACTCCTCAGTGGGGGCAACTCCGTAACAGTCCTCCTCAGTGGACTCCTCTCTCATGAGTGCGGCCTCCAGCTCGGCGGCCCACTCCATAAGGCCCTCAAAGTCCTCTGAGTCAATGTGTCCCTGGCTGTTAGATCCTAATCCTGAGTCGTCTCCAGACGGGTCCGAACCTCCAGAAGACCAGGAGTCTCCAGTCGGCTCAGTGTCAGGGTCTGAGTCAGTCGGGCAGGCGTAGTGAAGGTGACGTGCTGGTCCTCCGATCCGCGGGGTCATCCTGCACGGGGTCCTGCTCCAACCTCGTGAAGCCTCACGTAGCAGCGGTCCACCTCTCTGATCAGGTACAGAGCGTCCTCCTCCCAGAGTCCCCTCACAAACTCGAGGGTAGAGGTAAGCTGTGCAACCTCGTCCTGAGACGCAGCGAGCTGTGCCTGAACCTCTGCGAGTTGAGCCTGGGTCTCTCGAAGCCTGCGGACGTCCTCGTCCCACATCTGGGCGGTGTCCTCGAGAACGCGGGCAGTCTGTGCGCGGCACTCCTCCAGCTGGGCTAGCTCTGCACGAAGGTCCTCCATCTGCCTACACACAAATTTTGAAGAAAAGGTGAGTACTCGAGAAAATAATTTATAAATAGAGCATAGGTAGAGAAGTAGAATTTTATAGATAGTTTGTATAAAAGTACTACTCCTCTCTCACACGTTTCCAAGCTAAGGGTCATCCTACGGGCAAGTATGGCTCTGATACCACTCTGTCATACCCTAATTTCTGAGGTACTTGAATCCACCGTATCAGTCCCTGGATCAGACGCTGATACGGACATTCTCACATAATGGCATTTCAGAGTCATACTTTTATTTATTATCGAAGCTCATTACAAGCCTTTTGATTACATAAAAGGTCTTTGATATGGCCAGAGGCCTTATAACTCAACACATCACACCACAATGGTCATCGCTGGGAAGCAGCAATGCCACACTTTATTCTACGCTACGGACGGCGGAAGCAGATCCACTCCACAGGCAAACTTGCGCGTGACGACCCTAGTCCACTTCGCCATCGGCTTGAAAATCGTATTTTGCTTCTTCCTCTCAATGATTGATTGAGATGGGGAGTGAGTACATAAGGTACTCAACAAGTCCTAACACAAGGGTGACTCATATGCAAGGGTGTTGCCAAGGAATAGGCTGAGGGTTTCCATTGGTCGGCCGAAAAGCCAATTTTCAATGCAGGGGTTTGATTTGCAAACCAAAACATTTTGTAAAGCTCTAAGTCAACGTTGATAAGAACTTAGTGGGGTTGAGTGGCCCTGGGGGAGAATAAATCCTTCCCGCCAGTTCCCAAATTTTAACGCTGGCAGACAACCAGCACACGGCTCCAAACCGGCGTTATTCCAAAAACACACACGCCAAGGATAACTCACACAGAAAATCTAATCATTGTGTGGCCATTTCTTTCGCTTTGTCCAATGCCGTGGAACACGGCTATCCGGATAGGTTTTACACTCTGCAGAGGTTGTACACTTTACCCACGAGGCATGCCAGACCTTCCCACCGTCGTGGGTCGGAAAGACACGGTAATGGTTCTGTACCTACCTAATGTCACCACGGTACCACCTCGGAAAATCAACGACTAGGGGCTTCACATAGGCATAGCATAGCCAATAACTTTCACTTGCCGGATCCGACGCCAATCTCGTCAAGATCTTCTCCTGGCTTCCGATTGCAACTCCCTGCCTCCTGGCGGTACCGGGCGATCACTAGTAGGGTGTGGTTCCAAACCCTGCCCATACAGGGGCTCGTGGTTGCACTAAAGTGCTAGGCAAGGCGGCACATGAACCGGTCCTTATACGACCGAAGCAAGCATCTTCAATAGCTACCCTCCAGCGAGGAGTAGCGTCCCAGAGATAGCCTCCCCACTGAGGACTACCTCGCTTGCTCCCGTCTAAAACATAAACCCCACTATGGGTTTCACTTGCTAAGCCCATCCCTTTTTATTTCACACACACATCACCAAGTCACACTCACACATTTTCACACAAAAAGCAAGTGAAGCAATATTATTAATTAGATAGTGTGATAAAACCTAAGCGGCAATATTTTCCAACAAATCATTAAAGATTAATGCTGTTGGAACCTAGGGCTAACAATGGATTAGGGATAGCAATAATCAAGGCTTGGCTTTCAACAATGATAGGTTACTCTAACATTTAAATCATTTTAAAACACCATGCATGTTTTAATTTGCACACAAGCTCTAAATAGGATATTTTGTAGGAATTAATTAGGTTAAATATGATCAAGGTGGTTAGGACTTGCCTTCACCAAAATCTTCTTCCTCTAAGCCTTCTTCGTAATCGGGGTCCTCGTGCTCCTCCTCGAAGACTTGATCACCTATCGATTAAATAAAAAAAAGCTAAACCTACCGCTTAACACTCAATTAAACAATCATTAAAATAAAATAAATAAAATAAAATACTCCACTGAAGGTGATTCTGATGGAATATGATAGAGGATGATTTTAGATGAATAATGGTGCAAGAACCATTAAATTTGGAGTTAAAATGACAAAGATATGAATATTTGAATTAAGGAGAAAGGATTAAATTAGGGGTGGATTAACTTTAATTAAGTATAATCTCCACCCTAATTTTCCAGAGGTGCACAAGGGTTGGAAAAGGGTTAGAAATGATTTTGGGAATTTTTGGATATTTTTGGGAATTTTTCTGATATTGGAAATGTGCCCGAAATTTATCTCTGTGTACACTCTCGGGTGTACCCAGCGTTTTGCGCTGCGTGGCAGTGGCTGACATGTGGGCCAGCTGGGGCCGGGGGCCCTGGCCGTTACTGTTTTGTGGACTCGGTCCACAGAGGCGTGGACCGAGCCTGCGTGTGTGTGGGCCGCGTGCACCACGTGTGTGCGCTACGTGGCGGGGTGTGCCGACGCGGCGCCGACGTGGCCGCCACGCGGTCTCGACGCAGCGCGGCGGCTCCGACGCGGCGGAGGCAGGGGAAAAGTTCCCCGCCTCGCCGGAGAGCTCGCCGGCGAGCTCTAAGGCTGACGGAAGGGAAGAAGGAGTGGACGCCGGTGGCCTACGCGCGATGGCGAAGCTGGCGGTGGAGCATGTGCACGTGAGCGAGGCGTGTAGCGGCGGCGCGAGCTCACCGGAGCTCGGCCGGGGTTCGGCGTGTGCGCGCAGAAGCGCGTGTGCGTGTGCGCGAGCGTGATTGAGTGCTCGCGCGCGTGCGTGCGCGCGAGGGGAAGGTGTGGCCGCGCTCGGCTGGGCCGGGGGTGCTCCCACGGCGGCCGGCGATGGGGAAGAAGAGGGGCGGAGCGGCGGTGCTCGGCGCGGGCTGGTCTCGGGGTGCGTGGAGGGAGGAGAGAGGGGTGCAGGAGAGGGAGAGGGGAGCGAGGAAGCTCACATTGAGCTCGGAGAGGAGAGGGATTGGCGGGTGGCGGCTGGACGGAGTTCGCCGGAGTTGGGGAAGGTGAGGGAGAGATTGGGCTTGGCGGTGTGGAGCTGGAGAGTGAGGGAGCGAAATGACAGAGGGGAGGAAGGAAGAGCTCGGCGCCCTTTTATAGCCACGCAGAGGCGGTGGCTGGCCGGGAAATATCCCGAGTTCGTCGGGATATTTTCGCCGGAGCTCGAGGTGTGCGCGGCGCGGGAGTGGGGGACGGGGATGAGGTGAAGGCCACGCGGCGTGGAGGAGAAGGGGGGGGGGGGGTCCCGGACGCGACACGGCGGCGTGGTGCGGCGCTCCGACGCGAGCTCGGTCGGGCGGCGCGAAATCACGCCGGAGTTAAGAACCCTAGGGTTAGGGTTATGATGGTGCCGCGGCGAGAGGGGGAACGGGCCCGGACGGGGAGAAGAAGAGATGCGCGGAGCTCGCCAAGTGGCGGAGGTGAGGGAGAGGGCGGCGACAGCGGTGTAAATGCCGCGATTTTTGCCGGCGGGTCGGGCGGCGGCGGCGGCGCGAGGTTGACGAAGGGGCTGGCCCCACTCGTCAGCCTCTCGCAACGGCGGGCGGGCCGGACGGAGTTTGGGCCGCGGCGCGCGGACGGCCTAGAGGCCGGGCGCGGGGAAGAACGGAGGAGAGGGGGAGTTGGGCCGCGCGCGGGGAAAAGAGAGAGGGCGGCCCAGCTAGAAGGAAAATTGGTTTATTCTTTTCTGGATTTGGAATTTGGAAGGAATTCAAAGGAATTTGAATTCAAATTTGAAATTGGGTTTCAACACTCACTCAAACAATTAAATAAAGGCAATAAAAAGGCAAAAATGCACATGAGTGTTTCATGCATGGTTTTAATTTCGAGAAAATTTTTAATTGAGCCCTAATTGAGTCTAGTCCATTGTTTTAAGTTTGAAAATTTTTGAAAACTCATATTTTAGGGTTTATCGACATGGCCAAAGATACGGGTGCTACACCTTGGTGTTTCACGATACCATGAACGTGATACTTTTTATTGGCATGCGCACGTTTTACCATTTTGGCTTGGACCTGATACGAGTTTCTTTTTTATTTTGAATGAATGTGATACGTGCGTTTCCTTTGTGAACATACATGCCGTGATGGTGAAGTATGGACATCACCTGCCGGAGCCGCGCTGCTATACACAGTGAAACGCTAGTTAGGGTTCCGATGTGACAAGTGTAACAAAAAAACATTACCAGATGTTTATGCATGCCATGTCAATATGTCATACATATCTCAATGAAGACGTTGCTGAAACAAAGCAACTAACGTGGAAACTATGACCAGATTTTCGGTTTTAGAAAGTATGACCGGATTTCAGTTTTGGAGGTTGCCATGCCACTCAAAGTATGACCGGATTTTCATTTTTGGAAAGTACTTTTTAAGAAACAAAGCAACCTGGAAACATTTTCGTTTATTCTTATTTCTGTTTGGAAAGTATTTTTAAGAAACAAAGCAATGTAGAAACTTCCTATTCTTCTAATTTTTATTTACTTCTAATTGTACAAAATCAAAGGCTCAGATTGATTTCTACTCTTACACCCTAAGATGCAAGACTTGAGAGGAGGGACTACCGTAGCACTGCCTTATTATAAGGTAGAGTTGAGTTGATTCTCTGTCGTTGCTGACCGGAGAGACAACTGCGGCGGGCACTTGGGACTGCAAACCACGCATTTTTTCCGGCAAACGTCCATTGTGCGGTAACTATAAGAAGGGTGTTCAGTAGCATGTCGTACCATCAGGACAAGTCCTTGGGACGCAAAATATCACATCGATCTTGCCTTCATCTGATGAGGTTGCCTCTATCGCCTTATTACTAGTGACTGTAAGGTTATTTGAATAGCTTCTCAAACTTCCAAACTTTGGTCGCTGCTGACGGCCTGTTGATTATTTGGTGTTATAAGATCCGTTCAGAAAAAAATTGGTGTTATAAGAATGCGTAATAAACTTTGTGGAAATAATATTGCGAGGGACACTTACATTGTGCAGACGATATAAATAGCACAGCAAACAAGAACAAAGCCTTAACGCACACCATACCGCTGCTGCCCCTGCCCCTCATATTGGATTGTTATGGTGGAGATGGCTATTGCAATCTGGATTGAGAAAATTGGCCTCGTTGCTTGGGTTTTTATAGGGTGCCTGATACAGATATAAATGTAAACAAATAAACAACCTTTGCAATCTTGATTTCTTTCTGAATATTGCCCATGAATTCTCAATCTGAATGCTCCCGCAACACAGCATCGTCAGCCAGTCCGACTAAAGTGTGCTATTTATAAAACACAAATATTTACGTTGGAGTGTTTTAAGAGAAATATTTACGTATTGTTTTCCAATGTTATGCAAATACAACTTAAGCTTTCAGTTGCCAAAAAAAAAGATAACTTGAACTTTGATTTTTTGTTGCAATAAAAGACAATTTGAAACAGCTCAATATTGTAATAAACCTCCCATAAAAAAACCCTGTGATTTTTCATAACGACGAATCTCAAAATTGTCACCCGAAAACACTGTAAATTTCTCAAACCCTCTCATCGACTTGGGTTTTGACCCTGTAAACCTTATGGCGAGCGAGCGCAGCAGCTCCGCGTTCTCTCGGAGCAGCGGTGACAGCGACGGCGAAACGAGCCTTGAAGCCTTGTCGTCAGCCTAGGAGCAAGAGGCGCTTGTTGCCCAGCCAGGTCTCGGAGGACTTCGGTTATTTGGAATAGCGACCGGGACTGGAGTCGTTTTGACCGCCGATCGAACCCTGTGGTCGGGATTTGGCCACGAGGTTGAGGTGGCCGTGGGTTGGGCCAGGCCGAGGCCCATTTACTGGGCCTGCCTTTTACAGAGGTATGTCGTGGATTTAACCCACGAAAATCCTATAATTAACGCGCGCTACCCGTAGCTTTCGGGTAGCGCGCGTGAAGATTCATGCGCTCGGTCTTTCAACGGCCGAGAAAAACGGCCGCCGGAGCAGCAGGAGGATGTGAGAGGGGTGCTACAGAGGACACGTGTCAATGCGGGAGTGATCGGTGTGAAATTGAGATGGGATGCAAACTTCAAATCGATTTTTCTCTTCAACCGTAACTCCATTTTCGAATCCGTTTGAACCATGATGATCCTTACAATTTATGCAATAAAATAAGATCCGACATGGATATATTTTTTAAATTTTTGAAAATCAACAATTTTTATCCTATGATGGAACAATTGTTCTTCATTGCTAGAACAAATGTTCTCCATTGCTAGAACAAATGTTTCTATCTGCTGGAACAATTGTCCTCTATTGTTGAAACAAATATTTCAAATGATAGAACAAATATTTCAAGTGATGAAGCAATTGTTCTCTGTTTAAAACAAATAGTGAGCTCACAGCAGCATGTGGTGGTCCCACCTGCGCCCGCAAAGGAATTGGCTGCCGCGGCTGGCTGCACCCCGCTTAGCGGGCCGTGGCCGCGCTACATGTCAGCCGGCGGTAGGGCGCGGTAGCCATAGGGAGTCACTTTAACCCACGTGACCTTGGATGGAGACGGCGATGTTGCGCGACGCAAGGCAGCCGGAGTCTTCCACCAGTGTCTAAAAAAAAAAGCCGGAGTGTTCCACCTGCATGGCGTTACATGCGCACTGGCTGAATTTCCTGCCCGTACCGGCGACGTCCACCCCGTCAGGAACCACCGCCGAGCACGAGCGGCAAGACATCGCCGGACGCCGTGTCGCGTCCAAAGCTGTGCAGTGACCACGGCCGCCGGCCGACGACGCGTTGTCACCGACACCGAGGCACCGCGCTGCGTGTTTCACGGGCGCGCTCCCTCCGCCGCGGCGCCACTCTGTTCTGTCATGCCGCCCACCTGACCGGACTGGGCTCCCGCCATTAATAACGTACGCACAGAGGCAGAGCAAAAGGAAGTGGACGACCGTGAGTGTGAAGGTCGATCATCTGCATGATGCTACTCCTCTCCTGCATGGGAGGTCACTGCTCACTTGCTCAGGTTGTTGTCTCCTTTGCTAGCACTAACATTCTGGATGTGTCCACTCAGTTAGAAGCTCCAGCCATCCAGCGGCACGACATTCTTGTCAGACTTCTCAGACTTTGTATTTCCCCATCCTGGGTACTACTCCATCCGTCTCAAAATATAAACATTTCAAGGTTTAATCAAAGTCAATCATCTTCAACTTTGACTTTTAATATCTATAAAAATAAAATATTTCAAATATGAAGAGTTACATATTATGATAATTGATTTCATGATGATTCTAACAACATTGTTTATAATTAATCAAATATTTTAATTTTTTTGTTATTAATAGTCAAAGTTGAAGATAATTGACTTTGACCAAAGCCTGTAATGCTTATATTCTGAAACGGAGGTAGTACTAAGCAAATGAGTGTTTATGATTCATACTAATAAATAAAACTGTTATCCTCATGCCCTCCCTTGGAAACTAAGTACTCTTTATAAATGTTCCCTTCAAATGGCAGTACCTTAATTACCTGTGTCACAAACTGAGTGTACCACAGATATCAAGTTGCAACTCACATGCCGCCATTTCCTTCTGCGGGGGGCGCTTGAGAAAATTTGATTAGGCTCCCACTGTTTGTTTGTTACGTTTGAGCAGAATTCAGGGTGTGATACAATTATTACTCCATAGGATACATGGCCCCAAAAAATATATGTTGATGTCATCTATAATCCTACCGGCCCCGTCGATGTACCTTGTTTGATGTACGTTAGAGCATCCACAGTGTTACAGACAGCAGCTGTCTGTAAGTGTCTTGATTGTCACACACAGACAACCAAACAAACAACTTATACAATGCATTGTCTGTTAGTCTGTCTGTATACAATTTAATTCATAAATGAGATCATAAAACAAAAGGGATCAAATGTGGATTTAATCTTTGTACACCATGTTGTTGCTTGTATAAGAAAATAATTTGTGGTATAAACTAAAAAATACAAATGTAATATATTTAATCAATGAATAATCCGTCGTTTCCAGATATTCACCCAAGAGCTAGTCTACTTCGGTTCTCCTCCACTCGTTTTTTCCCCCATTCTCTTTACTGGTGGCGAGGAGCTCGAGCTAGTCTACTTCGGTTCTTCTCCTCCACTCGTTTTTCTTTTCCCCATTCTCTTTACTGGTGGCGAGGAGCTCAAGCTGGTTCCGTGCTGTGGGCAAGCAGGCGAGGAGGAGCTCGAGCTTGGGCTGGTGCTGCACGGCAGCGACTAGTGAGGTGCTCGAGCTCGCACAGTGCGGCGAGCTACAGGCGGGCGACGAGAAGCTCGATCTTGGGTTGGTGTTGCGCGGTGGCGGGCGGCGAGGTGCTCGAGCTCGTGCTGGTGACCCGTCTATGGAGGAAGCAGCGCTGGTGCAGTTGTGGTTGCCGAGGAAGAAGCGGCTCCCATCGGCTGCGCAGGAAGATTTTGCAGCGGATCCCGCTGAGCCGTCTTCTCCCGGCAACGACCAATACAACGCGCCTCTTGCTGTCGACTCGCTCTCGGAGCACGAGCCGGTGCCGTCGCTTGACGAGGCGACGAAGGAGCTATCTTCTCACCGTACCAGGGTGTTTTCTGCAAATAGTGCATCATATAGACAGCGCAAATCGACGCGTTGTGGGTGCCCTTATCCTCACAGTCTCCGTTTGAAACTATTATAATGTTATCCCATAAACCTTGCAGTCACCAAGCTTTAAATATTTTAGCGAGACGGCATTGGGAGGTGTTTCCGGTAAAATGTAATTAGATCGCTCACAGTTATGTTCTTGTTTATCACATACATGGGTTGTATCCAGCTTGTGATGTGATTTTCTCAATGGAGGCCCACCAGTAAAGGGGCCGATGCCCCCACCCCCGAGTTAGGGGTTTAGGATGGCCACACCGGAACCGTGAACGGCCGCCAAGCTGCTGCTCGATCATGACACAAGTAAAATTGTCAAATCACCATCTAGCGACCGACGCGAAACAAAAGAGAAGCAGAGGAACAAGCGGGGGGAAGGGAATGAAAAGAGAGCAAACTATGAATTTGTCCAAGCGACATGCATGACAAGGTGTTGTCTCAAGATATTATAATGTTGGATCGGATTACAGTCTTCTATTCCATAGCGGTGCATGCACTGTCTGAATTTCCTGTCCGTACCGGCGACGTCCACCCGTCAGGCACCGCGTACGTGAGCACGAGCGACACAGCATCGTCGGCCAGCCGTGCAGCGCCTCTGGCAGACGCATCGTCACCGACACCACCGAGGATCTGCACTGCGTGTTCAGTACCCGCATTGACGATCTTTTTGGCTTTTACCTGAACCTTTTTTCTGGTGATGATGGCGCGGTCCATAGCATGTTAGGCAGTTAGGCACCGTTATTGACACCGAAGAGACTCTCGTGTGGTGTGGCTCGGCCGTGCCGATTGCCGAGCTCAGCTCGCTGTTGTTGATCCAGTGCCCGGCGTCCATGGCCAGCATCCGGCGAGCTTCACGGTCACGCTCGCTCTACCGCGGTGCCACGCCCTGCTCTCGCGATGCTGGGCGGGCAAGCTCTGTTCTCGAACGCCTCCTGCAACAGAGCCCGCTGTCGTTGGAGAAATGACGTTCTGCGGTGCGGCGTCACGTCAATGCAGTGCAGGAGCTTGTGCGCCACCGTGGGGAGGCGCGGCGGATTCGATGATCCACAGCCTGCCGGGGATCATCGAAGACGCCGCCATCTCCGCGCACCACGCGTTCAGACCACGCTGCTGCGGCTCGCGCCCGCATTCGGCGCCGCGACGGCACGCCTGCCGGCCGGCCCGTCATCTCCGTCCGCCGCCGGAAAAGGACCAGCGCAAGGGACGCCGAGGTTGCCCGTTGCCACCGACGAGGCCGGCGAGCTCTGCTGCCTCGTCAGGCTCCGCCATCGCGGCCCACAAGTAGCGCTGCAAGCGGGGCGGGCCGCGCCGCAACGCCGCTGGGCTCGCCGGCGCCGCAACCCGCAACACAGCCCGTTCAAGTGCCCGCTTCATCGATGCGGGCCGAAGCGGCGCGGCTTGCGGGACTGGCGGCACCGCAAACCCGCAAGACTCGCGGCTTCAGTGGCTATGGCGGGGGAGGAGGAGGAGGAGGAGGCGGCAACGGCGGGCAGCAGCCGAAGTCGGCGGAGGAGGGTGACGAGGACAAGGTCATCGGGACCATGCGACTGCCCGGCGATGCACTCGACGATGACGACGGCCATGTCCTCGAATGCCTCAACGACGGCGGCCATCCGTCGTTACTCGACGTCTCAACGATGCACTGTGCGGCCCGCCTCCGACGACGACGAAACGTACGCACGCGCAAGTCAATGGATGATGCGGCGCTTTGCGGCCGCCGCTTAAGCCGCTAGGAAATTGCGGCGCCATGCGGGCCGCCGCTTAAGCCGTTAAGGATGTTGCGGCGCATGCGGCGCGCGGCGCGGGCACCCGCGTCCCGCCCCGCTTGCAGCGCTACCCACAAGCCATCCTCCGAACCTGTAGTCAACGCACCTGATCCGCACCGCACGGCGCTGATCGGGCAGCTTTCATTGAGTCATTGACCCGGGGTGGTCGCCATTCGAAATAGCGTCCACCCCAGGGGCCACGCGAGCCGGCGCCTCCTCGCCACGCCACGGCTTGCTGGGCCACCGCCGCCGCGGTCCTGAACGTCGCCGTCCGCTTCCTCTTCACCCGCCATCGCAGGGCCTCAGAAAGCGTTTCATTTCCGGCCGCTGTTGTTCCTCGCGGCCGGCGTGGTCGTGCGCTGTCCGCCATGCCAGCCAGCAGATCGCTTCTCGTTTGCCGTACGTGCACCGGCTGAACGCCGAGGCCGGCACGCGAAGACAGATGCTCCGCGCGGCCGGCGTGGTTGCGCGCCATCCGCCACTCCAGAAACGTCGCTTGCCGTGCACAGGGCGCGCGATGGCAGCGTGGACCTTTCGCGCCCGCCGGCCATGGAACCAGACGCGCTCCGCCAGGACACACATTCGCACGAGGTCTGCGTGCTTGCTCGTGCGCGACGCTGGAATCCCCCGGTGTTTCGCCGTCCCGTGCCGGTCCTGCCTGCGTCCTCCGTCGGCCATAGCGCCGGGGCACGTTCGCTTTGGCCTGCGTTCGCCTACCGCGGCCCTCAGCTCACTCCGAATGAACCTTAACCGATGTAAAAAACCACTGTGCGGATGCAAGCAATATCCACACTTTGAGTTCCTTTCCTAATTCGAGGTCCAGATGAAAAAGGCAAAAGAGTATATAGTTGGTGCTGGAAAGGAAACAAAAAGGCAAAAGCAGGACGGCACGCAGTGAGTTGAACGATTCATGTGAGCCCATTTTGCACGACGGCCCATTTATAAAATTTTCGCACGTAGCACGTCTATCATGTCCAACAAATAAGGAAAAATTTGTTGTGGCACACTAGAAAGACATGGTTTCGGGCATAGCACATCGCAACTCGCGATATTAGGCACAACACACTGCAAATTTGTGGCTCTTTACTGTGGCACACTAAATCAAAGAGATGTGATATTTTCAACTGATTTATCTCATTACAAGAAATACATTACAAGTTGAAACTCAACTGCTTTATCTCATTACAAGAAATACATTACAAGTTGAAACTCTGCAGAACTATACATTGTTGCACTCTTGATCCATGTGATTTTTTGATTATTTTTTCTCAACTGTTCATATAACTTTTCATTGAAAACAATCTTTGTTTTTAAACCAAACTATGTGAAAAGTTGAAAAAAACATCTACAAAAAATCACATGGGTAGAGAGCGCAACACTTTATCTTTGTGCAAAGTTTCAACTTCTAATGTATTTCATACAAAGAGATCAAAAAAGTTGAAAATATCATTTTCTGTTGTTTTACTGTGTTTTAGTGTGTTGTGGCTAAAAACCATGATTTTGGAGTGTGCCTGAGCAAAATACGGAAGTTGCGGTGTGCTGTACCCGAAACCACGTCTTTCGAGTGTGTCACAGCAAATTTCCCAACAAATAAACACTTAGACATCTCCAAATTTCAAACCAACTCAAGGTTTCAAGTCAGATTTCAAATCACACCTAAGGACCACACAGAACACACACGTATTGGCCAAAAGAAAGTGAAATTTTATTAAGTTCAGAGCTTAATTGCCTTGTTAAAAACCCTTTGGCCAAAGAAGAAAAAAAAGTATAGCTAGCTTAAATGTCACGTATTATAAGTCCCAAGTATGTTACAAACCAAGTATCAACCCTAGCACTATCTACCTCTATTGAACCCTGCCCACCGTACAAAAGAATAGCTTATGATATTGAACTTCAACGTCTTCCCGGTACCCGCGAGGGAGGCAATATCTCGTTTGAGTAGCCTCTGGGCAGCCTTGTTGGGGTCCATGTGGCACTCGTGGAGCACGATGTAGACCTCCTCGTCAGTGTAGGAGAGAAGTAGGGAATGAGAGGGGCACGGGCAGTAGGGGTGGATGGCGGAGACAAGCTTGTTAGGCAGATCGAGAGAGCTGACGGCTATAAGCTGAGGCGGGGGGCATAGATGAACAACGATTAAACGAGCTTCCAAAGCACATGTTTATATGTTTCTAATAATTTTCGTTGTCACAATTGTTTTTGTCTCGAACTTCAGTGATACAAATGCGACGATGTTCCGGTAGTTCATTCGTGATGTGTTCCAATACTCATTTGTTATTCTACTAGTTTATTCGTGTTGTTATATCAATAATACATTAACTCATATTGTTATTATAATACAAATTTTAAGTCTGTTAGTGTAACCAGTGTTGTAATCAAGCACTTGAGAGGTTCCATTAGCTTATCTATATTGTACATCAACATTGCTCCGGTAATATACATATGTCTTATATTCCATCAGTTCAAGTACAAATCGTTGGTGTTGTTCCACTTGTCATTGAGTAAACCCCCCCCCCCCCCCCCCCCCCCAAAAAAAAAAAAAGAACCAAATGAACTTTACTATCTTAAAACAAAATAAATTTAAAAGAGTGAAAAAAATTAATCTTCAAAACATCACATCTTTTATAGCTGCTTATTAAGATTTTAGATTTGCTTAGTAATTGCCTGTCCAAACCAATGCGACCGCGGGACGTCACCGCCAACGGCATACAGGCTTGTTTGGTTACTCCTCTGAGCAAGTTGCCTGAGAAAAATCGATGCCTGAGGAGGCATGATGAGTTTGCTTGACAAGGCACGTTGCAACATGTGCCTGAGAAAACGTTAGTCCCCACATTACGCTTGCTAGAGTAGAACGATGTAAACAATACAGCACGCTTCCTATACAGAACAGCTCGTCAGCGGCGGACCTCCGGCGATAGTGTCGGAGACCACTGAAATGTACTACAAGGACTCCAGTCTGCTTCACGGAATCTGAATAGGCATCATCGATTGACCCATGGAATGGACAAAATAGAGAACAACAGAATCAATTGGTTGAAGAGCTATCACAGCCAAACAAAAAAATAAAGAAAGAAAGAAATTGGTTGACGAGCTTGCACAAATCGGAATGACTTGCGGCAGCTGCTGCTCTGGGGAGGCTGCGCGTGGGAGATGGAGGCGCACGCGAACGTCAGCAAGAGTGCAAGACCATGGTTCGGCGAAATCGCGTGGGCAGTGGAGGCTCCGGTACTGCACCGCTGCTCGACGGGACGTGCGAGGGCGTCAACGTACGTGTTTCATTATCGGCATCGCCTGTATATTCAGCCTGCGCTCTTGTATTATATTCCAGGCCCACTCTATGTCTGCGTGAGCGCGTGACAGTGCGGCTTGCCGAGCATGGCTACGCTGCTGGGCGAATCTTGGTCGGCACGGCCAGGTGAGCATGAGCGGCGCGGCTGGGCAAGGAGGTTCTCCGCCGACGTGACCATGCCGCCGTTCCTCACGGGAGATGGTGCGCTGGGACCTCGAACGGCCGCGACTGCCCGCTGCCGCCCATCCTCCGGCCAGGGCAAGCGATTGGAGGAAGCAGAGCGACGTAGAGGTTTCCCGGTACCAGGGACATCGGCCGGCGAGCTCCGCGGCGGCACATCGCCGTCCTTCGAGTCAGTCGACGCACCCAATCGGGCGGCTTTCAGGGACCGGGGGGCGGTCGCTATTCGAAATAGCAACAACCCCATGGGCCGCACAAGCCAGCACCTCCGCGCCACGCCACGACTCGCCGGAGCGCCGCCGCGTTCCCCAAGTGCCGAACGTCAGCAGCCATGCCACGAGAAGCCGGCCGCCGTGCACTGGCGCGAACCCGCCGGCCGTGGAACCTGACGCGCTCCGCCAGGGACAAGAAAACCAGGCCATGCCGGCGCAACGCGTGCACGTCCTCCCTCTGTCCAGGACGGGACACGTTCGCCGTGACCGGCGCTCGATCGCTGCAGATGTGATGATACATCTGGGATATCGGTTTCTCTTTGTAATGACACACTCTGCGGACCGTTATGCCCGCCGCGATCATCGGCCACCAGAGCTTGCACGAATGTGGCCTCCACAGGTCAACGGGACGGCGCGCAACACCGGCCGGCAGCCTCGCCCTCGACGGCTCAGGAGGATACGATTGAAATACAAATGCTATAGGATATGTGTTTGGATGCGTAGTACGTCTTCCCCGGAAACGGTTGCCGGTGCTGGATGCCGCGGTCTCGGCGCGGCGTTGTCCGGCGAAGCCACCAATCATGGAGACATCCTCGATCAACTGGGTAACGTACAGGTACAGCTTGCCGGAGTGCATTTGGAACTTGCCAACGACGTTTCGCACGACGGAGGTAATTCAAGTATCAGGAGACGTTTCGCGTGTTTGCCGCCGGCCAGACAACACAGGCGCGCAGCAGAGTACTTCGTGGCGAGGAGAAGCTCCGGCTAGCGTGGAGTCGTCGAGGAGGTTTTCAGGGCTCAACGGAGGAGAGGAGTGCCGGTGTACGTGTACCGCCATGTCCAGCAGCAGCAGCGGCGAGGTCGGATCGGATATCGGGGGTGGTCGCTATTTGAAATAACTACCGGGTCCGGAGTCGATTTGACCATCGGATCAGACTCTGTGGTTGGGATTAGCCAGCATGTTGAGGTGGGCATGGATTGGGCCAGACCGAGGCCTGGTTTGCTGAGCATGCTTGTCGCGAAGGCCCGAGAAGGGTTTTAAGTTTTTAACCCCGCAGAGTTGCTAGGCTTGATCTGGCCTTTTGAAGAAGAGCTGCTCAGATAAAAAACCTGTTTACCTCAACAAAAACAAAAGATAAATTACCCGTCTCCTCAAAAGCGCCTCAAAAAGGAAACTTCTCCTAAAAAAAAGATAAATTACCACCTCCTGTAAAAGAAGATAAATTACCGCTGTTAGGAATTTTTTTTTGGCGGGGGGGGGGGGGGGGGGGGGGGGGGGGGGGGATGGCCCCAACAGGTTTCATGAGCCGTTAGAGCGTGTGTGTTGTTGTTACTCCTCCACATGGGTCAACATGCTGCTGCTTCCTTTGCTGCCGCTCATATTCTTTACTAGTTCACTCAATCAGAAGATCGGTCAACCATCGTGACTTCAAACTACAATTTGGAATCTATTCTGGTCCTTTATTAAATGCTTCATACGTCACCTCTGCGTCAAAAACAAGAGTAAAATGCATTCAAATACAAAAAAAAAAACATAGAGATCAAACTAAATATTTTTTTGGGGGGGGGGGGGGGGGGGGGGGGGGGTGGGGTTAAGTACAAAAGGAGAAGGAGTTGCATTCTTGCCATGCTCGAGCTAGTAAACTTCCTGTTGGTTGTCCGCTGTTATGCGTATGCCATATCATCTAAATACGTAGGATGATTGTAAGAATAATAGACGTATTGGCACGGTTCAACAAAATTAGTGGTCGTGATTTACAATTTCTTGAGTACAATGGCCAAATTAAAACAACCAAACAAGTACAATAGCTGCTGATGTATTTTACTCCTAAAACAATTATCTGACGGCCTTTCCTTCTCCGATGGTGGTCTCGGTGAGCACTTGTAAAGTATGGTTAGGGCTCCCCCCACTTTTTGTTTGATTGTTTTACTATGAGTTTATATTCGCGTGTGACGTCAGTAGTCAATTAAGTAGGGTTGGGTGGGTTGGGGGGGGGGGGGGGGGGGGGTGGCGGGCGTTGGTTCCTTTCTCCTTTGAAGCCTTTCTTTCCTTTTTCAAGAACATGGAAGCCTTCCTTCTCTTACATGGCGTCGTAGGGTGATGGTCGTATAGACAACCTGAATAGCCAGGCTCTCCTAGCTAGATGTGGTGGTCTTGTCAACAAGGATTATTTGACCGTCATGGATTGGATGTCTTCGAATCTGATGAGCGTTGGCATTTGTATATCTTTTCCTGTCTGAATCTAAGTTAGCGAGACCTTAAGGAGGCTCGCGGCTGTCCTCTCACAGAGGCTTCCTCCCATCGGAGTGCGTCGGATGGCATCAAAAAGAGTGACGACCAGACAATTAAGGTGTACGTTCTTCACACGTTTGCTAGATGAAGAAGATTTGGAACGGAGGCCCAAGTGTGTCCTAGCGCAAAGTCAGCTAGCAAGTTCGTGATGATGGTGCAGACATGTACTCATTCTCACAGCACCCGTTCGCTTGATAAGCTTCAGATCAATCAAGGGCTAATATGCGTTGTTCAAGCAACAGGACGTGTGATGGGGACGCAGAGTTCGGCGGCATGAGCCTGGCGCATCCTCCTCCTCGCCGACGTCGGGCAACATCGGCCGGCCACCAACCAGGCCACGACTGCGGGCTCCAGGTCACCCAGACAGACGGCGCGCGACCACGGTCGAGCTCCCTTTGCTTCTCGATCTGCTCTGGCGACCCACCTGCGCTGCCCTACCCTGGGCCTGATCCGCCATTAGAAGCTCTGCCTTCGAACGCCGCGTCAAGCAGAGCAAGCTGTTGGCAAAGCAAAGACTCTGGTTCTGCCGCGTCACGCCTGTCCTCCCCTCCGGCGTCAATAATCAATGCAGCTTGTGCGCCACCGGGACGCGCGGATCCGATGATCCACAGCTGCTTGAACGGATCATCTAAGACGCCGCCGTCTCCGCGCACCGGCGCGTTCAGAGACCACGCCGCCGCGTCTCGCGCCCATCTGTGCCCGCCGAAAAGGACCAGCGACGTCGACCGGCGAGCTCCGCGGCCGCGTGAAGCTCCGCCATCGCGGCCCACAGCCGTCCTCCTAGCCAGTGGTCAATGCACCTGATCCGCACCTCACGGCGCTGATCGGGCGGCTTTCATTGACCCTGGGGTGGTCGCTATTCGAAATAGAGTCCGCCCGGTCACTATTCGAAATAACGACCGCCCCGAAGGCCACGCCAGCCGACGCCTCCTCGCCACGCCACGGCTTGCCAGAGCGCCGCCGCGTTCCCGACCTTCTCCGTTCACATCTCCTCCTTCCGAAATCTCAGGTCCTCGTTCAGCGCTTCATATCCGGCCGCCGTCGTTCCTCGCTGCCGGCGTGGTCGTGCGCCATCCGCCATGCATGCCAGCAGATCGCTTCTCGTTTGCCGTGCACCGGAGGACATTTTGGGCCCGTTTTCGACAAACTGAAAGCACGCGCCACGGCACGCCACGCCGGAGCGCCGCTGCGTGCCTGCGTTGGCCAACGTCTTCGTCCGCTGCCTTCTTCCCCGGTGTTTGGCTCGGTCGCGGCCGGCATGGTCGCGCCCCTTCCGAGAAGCGTCGCGTGGACTGGTCTTTCGCGCTCGTCGGCCATGGAAACAGACGCGCTCCGCCAGCACACACGTCCTCCCACATTCCCTCGTGGTCTGAGTACGTGCTCGTGCGTGACGCTAGAATATATCCCCCGGTGTTTGGCCGTCAGCAATGGCATTGGTGCCGCAGGCCATTTGCCGGCACGGCGTTGTTGGGTCCTCCCTGCGTCGTCCGTCGTCCTTAGCGCCGGAACACGTTTTCGCCTTGGCCGGCACTCCATCGCCTCCTCGGCATACCGGAGGGCCGCCCGTACCGGCTCCACTTATTGCTGCGCTGGCAAGGTATCTTCCCCTAAGCCGCGACATCTCCTCGCGTGGCCGCGTAAAGACGACGTTCGGCGCCGCTGCTCCCCGCCTGCCTAAAGTATGCCCATCTGCCACGTCCAGACACAGCGAGAGCTCGGAGGAAGCTGCGGAGAGGTTGCCCGTTTCCAGCCACATACGGGGGTCGCGACACGGCAACTCCGCGCCGCGCCTCGCCGGAGCGCCGCTGCGTTCCAGAACGTCTCCGTGCACGTCTTCTGCCCCCGCAGTGATTCTCCACGCAGCCGGCACCAATTTTTTCACGCCCTCCCATTTTCTTCACGCGCGCGGTCAGCGAACGTGCGGGTACGCGACGCTGGAATCGGCACCGCGGTGGCTGGCCGTCACCAACGCGAGCCATGCTGCTGCTGCACCAGTTCCAGCAACAAGCAGAGAACAAAAACCAGGCCATGACGTGCAAATTCTAAACCGATGTAAACCATTGTGCGGATTCAAGCAATATCCGCACTTTGAGTTCCTTTCCTGATCCGAGCTCCAGAAATAAAAGGCAGAAGAGTTACTCTGTATAAATGTATTATACGCAATAAAAATATGAAGTGGCATGTTCACGGGAAGTTACTCTGTTCTGGGAACTCTGAAAATCTTGTTCTGCTAATTGCTAACTCCGCAAAACTTGCTACTGAAGACGGCACAAATCAAGATGACAAGATACCCCTAGAATTCGAGACTTGCAAGGTGCAGCAACTTGAGGCTCTATATTAGATCAGGAACTGCATGCGCATCATCTATGCCAATAAAAGATAAAATGCGGAGATATTGGATCTCTAATTTGCTGATTAGGCTACCAAATTCCAATGCGGCTTTAAACATTTTCAGGGTTGCTCAACAATATCTCAGATCGAGAAACAAAAATTTAGCTCTGGTTTGCGTTTAACTGCGTTAATCTTTCATGGCAGACTTTGGCTAATCATTGTTATGTTCCACCGAGTGCAACCTATTTGCTTGGCTTATCATTCATGACAGAGTTTGGATATCAGAAAGACTAGCTCCAAGAGGGTTGCAGAAGACAAACAATAAAAGAGAACTAGTAAGATGGCCCGCGCAATTTGCACGGCTAGATCTTTTTTTGTTTTTGGGAACCAAAAGAGGGACACTGTTGGAGAGGGTGGTGTTTTTGGGGTCTAATTTTTTTTTTGGTTGCCCTCAAAAAGATGCTTTTGGGAGTTAAATTTAGGGGTACTCTTGGAGATGCTCTAAGATGGCAGTAGTTTGGTGGTTTCCTTTTACGTGAACTTTTCTTTTCCTCTTTTGTTTTCCCACGTTAGGACGCTCCTTCCGTTTTTTTTTCCTCCTTATTGGAATCGGTCTTTTCCTCCTTTTCTATTTATTCACGTCAGGGCTCTTTTTCCAAACTATATTTATTTTAAATTAAGGTACTTATTTCATGTTTGCTATACAGACTATTTTACACTTATTAATCTAGACCGTTAGATGTTCATAAAATCCAACGGCTCGTAGCTTTTCTTTTTTCCGATTAACGTGGGAATTTCGTAGCCTTGAGAGCGGACGTGGTGACTTCTTTTTCCCTTCAAATACTAAGATAATAGATTTGGACATCCTACCCCCTCCCGCTCCCTATGTTGGTAACTTGGCCCATATGGGTTTAGGCCAACAATTAGTCCACAAGGTCCTACTGGTGCACGGCATTGATGTATGTTTGTTGCAAGCTTGTTGTTACTAACATGGAAAACTTGGTTCATAAATTGAATGTTGGTGCGTTGCTACGGGTATTATAAACTAAACTGACTTTACTTCATAAAATGTAAAACACACAAAAGACGACGAACCTTTTGCGCCCGCCGGCCGTGGAACTTTTTTTTTTTTTTGAGGCAACTACGGTAGGCAAAAGCCTACCTGAACTTTTGCATTAGAAAGCTTATGCCAGGAACCTGAAGCACTCCACCAGGACAAAAAGAAACCAGGCTATGCGGGCGCAACGCAGTACCATGATGGAACCAGTCAACCAGACGCTCGCCACTTGCCGTGCACGGTCGCGACGCCTCGAGGCATGCATGCATGTGCGAACCTTTTGCGCCCGCCGTCCATAGAACCAGACGCGCCGCTCCACCAGGACGTGCTCGACTGCTTGTGGCGCGACGACAGAATCTCCATGTGAACGGCGTTAGTCCCGTTTCACTCCCGCTCTGTGGAGACCGCGTGACGGCGCGGTGTGAGCGCGTGAAAGTGCGACTTGGCAGGTGAGCATGGGCGGCACGGCTGGGCGAGATCGAACTACGGGACGAGCGCGTGGCAAGTCTCGGTCGGCATGGCCTGGTGGGCATGAGCGGCGAGGCTGGGCGAGCTCGTTCGTGACCATGCCGCCATTGCTCTCGGGAGATGGTGACGCTGGGACCGCAAACAGCGGCTGTGCTGCTTCTTGGACACTGCCTCCTAGCGACTGACGCGAAACAGAGGAGAAGCAGAGGAAACGGCAGGGGCAAGCACAGCAACGTGACGTTGGGCAGCGCCGGCTCAGAATTTGCTGGGCTCAGACTTTTGTTTGAAAAATGCATCATCCAACTCTGAGATTTGTCCACGCACTGCCTGAGTTTGCTGCCCGTACGTCCACCCGTCAGGCACCACCGTCGAGCACGAGGGACACTACATCGTCGGCCAAGGCCGGTGACGCCAGTGTCTTCGAAAGCACTGCAGCGCCACCGGCAGACGCGTCTTCAGCGACAACGAGGCTCTGCACTTTGAGTTCCTTTCCTGATTCGATATAAAGGAAAGGCGAATTTTGTTGGGACGCCGTTCTTTGGTGGCATTTGTCAATTCATACTCCACTTTCACTATTTTGCTGAGTACCATTACAAAAACGTGGCTGAGATACTTTAGGTTTACGGCACCAGCGAGATAGTGATAATGTGTTGGAGAGTATCATCGTATACTGACGCTAAGAGAGGAATAAACGAAGAAACTAGCTGCACTGAACTACAATACCCAAAAAAATAGTGTAGACCACCGAGCTCCTTCATGGAGAACCCCTACTGGAGAGCAAGAAATGACTTCAATGGTCCTGCTAGAGCACGACGTTGATGTATTTTATGCAAGTCTTTTGTTACTGGCTTGAAAAAAGATCCAATGATCTAGCTAGTCGTTATGAAAACCTTTAACAAGTTAAATGTCGGTGGTGTCTTGCTACGGATTCTATAAAGTTAAGTTGTCTTTATTTTGTAAAACACGTAAAACACACAAAAGACGTATATGGGGCAGTTAAAATTCTTAAATCACTATGTCACCATTTAATAGTTATGTATCAACTCAGTGAAAATGCAACAAAAAATAGGAAGTGAGCCCTTATAATTGCATATTTGAAACTCTTGATGAGCCCATGGCTCCTCGAAATACTTCACCTATTCACATAGAGAATAAGTGTGAGGAATCACTTATTTTCGTAGGTAATAACCTAAGAAACTTCTCATCTACACTGATTGGTGAAATTCGTATTGATGTGAAGCATGGCACAAAATTGGATCTTTCACGCAAGTTGGTTTTCACGGGTACTATGCCTGTGGAGATTGGATGACTGAAGAAACTGAAATATGCAACCTGCAGCTGTTACTAATGCAAATATCATTAGTCTAGCCAGTATGTGGTTAATCATTTATTTGCATCCTTGCCGGAATATTTTATTATTTTCTATGTGAGAGTCTTGTATTATTTTAGCTTAGATGAAGTTGGAGTCCACCATGTCTAGTTGTGTTTACTCTGGGGTGAGTCAAGTTGGGTCCAGTCCAAGTCTAGTTTGTGTCTCACTCAGCCACATTAGTCGGTGAAGTCAATGGGTGGCCTGCGTGCCTTATACCCAGGGCCGGCGGCCATGTACGGGGCAGACTGAGTTTATCATGTATTTTGTTTTGTGGTTGTCGCTGGCCAGACCAGGAACCCTAGGTGAGGACGGTTCCCTCCTTTGATGATTATCTTGCCGATCCGTTGAGGATTACGAAGGAGTGCGCGTTTTGGTTTCGCTATTGGAATCTCATCTTCTGATCGTGTTCCTTGAGGCACGGGTGGAAGAGCTTTTCTGTATTGGATTGCATCTTGTAGATTTGGAACTGCTAGTTGTTTGTACCGTGAAAGATCGAGAAACCTTTCGGACGCCATCGTCGTGTCCTTATCAACTCTGTTAGTATACTTGAAGCTCTAACCTAAAGTTGGAACTCTAGCGTGAAAGAGGGGCACGAGGAGCAGGGGTAGGCGGGGCAGCCAACCTTTCTAGGGGGTTTCGGAGAGCAGTCCACTGGAAGGTGCGGCGGGGGCGTACATCTACAACTAGTAAATAAGTTTCCATAACACAAGTTTATATGTTTCTAATAATTTTTGTTGTTACAATTTTTTGTCACGAATTTCACTAATACAAATCTGATGTTTCTCTACTTCATTTGTGAAGTCTATTTAGTACAGGAATATTGTTCCACCAACATAAGTTCCATATACCGATATAGCAAATGAGGTGTTCCAATACATCTCCTGTGTTGTTTCACTAGTTATACTAACAATACATTAATTGATATTGTTATATCAATGGAAATTTAAAGTTTTGTTGGCGCAAGTGCATTGGTCCAGTCAAATATTTGAGTTGTTCCATTAGTTCACCTATATTGTGCATCAACATTGCTCCAGAAATATACAGACATCTCATATTCCATTAGTTCAAGTATGATGTTACAACAAATCGTTGGTGCTGTTCCACTTGTCCGTGAGTAAACAAATAAAACAAATGAACTTTAACTATCTTGAATCAAAGTAACAATTAAAAGGTGAACAAATTTAATGTACAAAGAAATAACATTTTATATAGTTGCTTATTAAAGAACCAATGCAACCAGCGGCATCAAGCCCTTAGCACTACTGGTTACGGCGCAGTCCATGGTAGTGGGAGTGCCGGCTGAACAGAATCGCGGGGACATGGTGGAGGAGTACGCAGGCAACATGCATCTGGCGCGATACCAAGCTACAGAAGACCTCATCAGCGGCGGCAGTACTTGAACATGCGGTGCTTCTTCAGGTAGCACGATCGGTACGGCCAGCGATCTCCCAACAGGCCAACGTGAGGACGATAGGCCACCATGGCGAATTGGCGATGGGCGCTTGCGCAGTGCCCAACAACGTCCTCGGCCTGGAGCGCACGGCGGGCCTCACGGCCAAGCTCTCTCTGCCATGTCGCCGTGCTCCGCTCTCACGACCCACATCACATGGCCTGGGCCTGACCCCAGGAAGGAGAGGAAGACGATCGACCGATCCGATATCCAGGGCGGGAAATAACGGACCCAGCAAAGCACTGAGCATGCGGTTGGCGAAGCAGTGACGTTCCGCCGGCGCCAGTAATGCAGCTTGTGCGCAACTGGGATGCAGAGATCTTCCCTTCTTATGCCGCAACGGCGACGTCTCCTCGCCGGTGCCGCCGACCGCCCGCCGTCCATCTGCCACATCCAACCAGAGTGAGCGATTGGAGAAAGCTACGTCGTGGTTGCCCACTACCAGCAATGTCGGCCGGCGAGCTCTGTTAGTTTTCCTTTTCTGTTGACCTGCGGGCAACAAACTCTGTTATAAATAAGGAAAGATATAAAACAGAATCAGAAATAAAGGGAAACAAATTGGGAGTCCGTTTTCTGCCTTGATCGGGAGGCAAACCGATATGTTTCTATCTAGGACTCGGCCCCGGGCCCACAGAGCGAACCTATAAGAAGAGAGGGTACCCCTAGGGTTTTCCTCACGCCATCTAATTCCACCCCACCGATCAATTGAGCGCTCTGGAGGGTCTGGAAGCCCGAGTCCTCCGCCGCCGCCCTGCTGTGGGGCATACTCGGTACCGTCCAGCAGGCAATCGCTTGAAGACGCTCAAGGAACGACTACGCTACATCCCTGAACGTTTTCGTCATCAAGCCCTAGCCATGGACGCCACCTCTGCTGGTATTGATCTAACCGAACCCCTTATTCCGCATTAGATTAGTTTACTAGATGTGATCTGTTATCTTGACTAGATGATCCTGTTTAGCCTAAGCATTGTTTTGATCTAAGGCTAATTTAGTCCTATCAATTGGTATCAGTTAGCCTAATCTAGTCGATTAGATCCTCTAGTGTTTATGTCAGTGGTTCGATTCCTATGCTAGATCCTTCATGTTTTAGTCAGTTAAGCTTTAATTGCTTGATCTAGCCCTAGACAGAGGTGTTTCAGTTAAGTTTAATCATATTTTAGTCTCTGTTAAGTCAAGTTTTATGCTACTGCGCACTAAGATTGTTCATGTTTTAAGTTATTCTTTAGATCTTTCTATGTGCAGTCAGTAATTAGTCATGTTTTAGTTAGCACAGTAAGTAATTAGATTAAGATTAGTTCATATTTGAGTATTTACAGTAAGAAATTCAGTTAATTGCTCATGTTTTAGCAGTTAGGGTTTCGTTACTTCATTAAAATTGCCATGTCACACGAATCTGATGCGCACTTAAGCTAAGCTGGGCTCTAGGGTTGGAACTCACACATCCTAACCCTAACCCTAACCCTAACCCTAAGCAAACCCTAAGATGAGAGGTCTTACCTCTCGGGTTGTCGTCGTCCTCCGCCGCACTCAGATCCACCGCGCGCGGATGGCGGCGTCTCTCTTCCTCCCGGTCGCCGTCGAGCTCGCCGCCATGGGCGCGACCTCGCCGCGCATCAGATCCGGGCCGCGCGGCCTCAGATCCGCCGCGCGGTCTCCTCGGCACGCGCACGGGCCATCGGGCCGTTGCCGTCGCCGCTTCTCCTCGCCGCCGTGTGCCTCCGGGTGCGCGGCGAGCCCCTGCCTCAGATCCGCCCCACCGTCGCCGTAAGGGCACCACGGCGGAGGGACTCGACGGAGCCGCGCGCGTTGATTCGCACGCGTGCGCTGGCGAGCCTCTCCCCGCGGCGCCATGGCGGCCGGCCGGCGCGGGGCGGCGCGCTCACGCGCGTCTGCAGCGGCGAGCGAGAGAGGAGCGGAGTGAGGAGAGTAAGGGAGAGAGAGCGGAAATGGGGGCTAGGGTTTCGGCCGGCGTTTTTATGCCGAGACCGTCAATCCCTGGCCGTCCGATCCGCTCCGGCCTCGATCCAACGGCGCTCAGACCCGGCCGTGTTGGGCTGGGCTGAATGCGCGGCGCGCGCGCCCGCGCCTCGGGCTGCTTTCGCGGCCCGGCCGTCGGTTTTCGGGCTTTAAGCCTGACGGCCTTTTAGCGGCCCGCGCGGCGTCGCGCTGCGCGTCGGAATGCGCCAAAATTAATGTTTTAATGCTTGCCGTTTCGGGCTGGGCCGTTTGCGTCGTTTTGGGCCGCGATTTTTTTTTAATACGGCCTGCGCACGAGTTTTAATGCTTTATTCCTTTTCTTTTAAGTTTTAAGCTTCCTGTTTAAGTAATTTAGCTGTAAATTAATGTTTTAAGCTAAGTTTTCAGTAAGTTAATTTTATATGTTGGTGTTTTACGTTATTTTAAGTTTAAATCCACCAATATACTTTGAGATGCCTCTATTTAAATGGATCCACCGTGAAGTTTATTTAGAGTAAACTTGTGATTATTTCTGACCACCGTTGATTGATCATGAGTATTTTAAGCTAAATTTCGTTTGTTTTCCCCACCGGTGATGCAAATTGAAATTTATTTGTGTGATTTTAATCAGACCACCGTAGGGTTTTAATCATGCACTTAATTTTGCATTTCATTGTATATCATTACTAAGCTAAGTTTTCTCTTATTTTCAGTGACGAATGTCAATGCTGCTGCCTCTGTCCTCAGCAACATCGAGAACCTCAACGGGGCAAACTTTCCGGACTGGAAGAGCAAGGTCACTACATGCTTGGCATGGAATGATCTGGATATGGCTCTAAGGGAGGAGAAGCCCGCTGCTCCTGAGGCTGGACAAGCTGCTACGCCTGCTTTTGAGAAATGGGAGAAGTCCAACCGTATGGCTCTCATGGTCATGACTGGCACCATCAGCCCTGGCATTAAGGGTGCACTCCCCACTAAGAATTCAGAGGGACATGACTACACTGCCAAGGAGTTCCTCGCTAAGGTTGAGGAAAATTTTAAGAGCTCCTCTAAGACCTATGCCAGCACTCTCATCATGAAGCTAGTCTCCTCTCAGTACACTGGCACATCTGGCATAAGGGAGCACATCTTGAATATGTGTGACATGGCTCATAGGCTTAAGGAGATGAAGATGGAGATCTCTGACGGTTTCCTCGTTCATTTCATCATGACGTCCTTGCCATCTACCTTCAACGCCTTCAAGATCAACTACAACACCAATAAGTCCGTCTGGACTATCAGTGAATTAATCAGCTATTGTGTTGAGGAAGAAGAGTGTATCAAAACTGAGAAGATGAAGGATGTTGTAAACATGGTTGGCAACCTTAGTCTCAACTCCACACCTAAGAACCAGCATGAGGCTAGCAGCAGCAAGCAAGATCAGAAGGGGGGAGTGAAGAATAAGAACAAAGGCAACAAGAACTTTGCTCCTAAGAACAACAACAAGTTCAAGAACAACCACTCTAAAGGTGGTAAGATGTTGTGCTCCTTCTGTGACTCTCCTAAGCACCTTCAGAAAGCCTGTCCAGGCTTTAAGGAATGGTTGAAGCAACAAGGTATTTTTAAGTTTGATGTTGTTTCTTTCATTGATGAGTTATTCTTAGCAGATTTTCCCCCTAATACTTGGTGGATTGACTCAGGTGCCACCGTGCACATTTCTAATTCATTTCAGGCATTCCGTTCGATCCGAACTATAAGAAGGGGGGAGCGAAACCTAAGAGTGGCTAATGGGACGGCCGTTGAAGTTGAAGGCGTTGGAAGCTTCGACTTAGAGTTGCCAGGAGGCTTCCAGCTTCGTTTAGATGATGTCCTTTATGTTCCTAGTTTAAAGAGAAATTTGATTTCTGTATCAGCTTTAGATGATTCTGGACATGTGTGTGAGTTTGGCAACAAACAATGTGTGATTAAGTTTAATGAGATTAGTGTTGGTCTTGCTAGTCGGCAAGGCATGCTATATATGCTCTCTCTTAATGATTCTGTGATGAATGTTACTACAAATAAGCGTAAGCGTGATAATGAGACCTCTTCGCAATTGTGGCATTGTCGCCTTGGCCACATTTCGAGGGGGAGAATTGAGCGTCTCATTAAGGACGAAATAATAGAGAAATTAGACTTCTCTAATTTAGAGCAGTGCATCGACTGCATTAAGGGAAAATATGCTAAGACAATTAAGAAAGGAGCTACTAGGAGTACGGGCGTGTTAGAAATAATTCACACAGATATCTGTGGCCCTCTCTCAGTAACTTCGGTAGATGGCTATGATTCTTTTATCACATTTACCGACGATTATTCCTGCTATGGACATATCTACCCCGTAAGAAAGCGTTCAGATGCGCTAGAAATATTTAAGATATATAGACATGAAGTTGAGAAACAGCATAACACCTCCATTAAGATTGTGCGGTCAGACAGGGGTGGAGAATACTACGGGAAACATGCTGAATATGGTCAAATTAAGAGACCATTCGCTAAGTATTTAGAAGAAAATGGCATTAAGGCACAATACTCCATGCCTGGAGAACCACAGCAAAATGGAGTGGCTGAGCGGCGTAACCGCACATTAATGGACATGGTAAGAAGCATGCTCAGTCATTCTAGTCTACCTGTCGAACTATGGTTAGAGGCATTAAAGACAGCTGCCCACATATTTAATCAGGTTCCATCTAAGTAAGTTCCCAAGACACCTTTTGAGCTGTGGAATGGGAAGAAACCGTCACTTAATTATTTAAAAGTGTGAGGCTGTCCCGCTGAGGCTAAGCTATTTGATCCTCAGCATAAGAAATTAGACTCTAAGACAGTGAGTTGTCACTTTATCGGATACCCTGATAAGTCTAAGGGATACCGTTTCTACTGTCCTGGTCGCTTCACTAAGTTTGTTGAAACCAGACAGGCCGTGTTTCTTGAAAACTCGGAAATTGGTGGTAATTTCCCGAAGAGGGATATAAGCTTAGAAGAACTGCGGGTCAATCTTCCTGATCCGGATTACCAAACACCTGTGTTTCAGTTCGTACCGCCAGTTATTCCACAGATAAGCAGCACAGTGGCGCCCACTGTCACTCAGGCGCCAGTAGTTCAGGCGCAAGAGATGCAGGCGCCAGAAGTTGTGGTCCCGGCGCCAGACGTTGGGCACGAGGCGCCAGCAGCAGAGGTGCAGGCGCAAGAAGTGCCATTAATAGAACCTCAACCGGTCCCTGAACCTGCCGTGATCGAACCATTAAGAAGATCCGTCAGGGAAAGGAGATCGGCTATTCCTGACATTTACGAGACATACTTAAGTGAGGATTTGTACGATGTCGGGAACATGAACGACCCTGCCAACTTTAAGGAGGCAGTTCAGAGTGAGAATTCCACTAAATGGATTGAAGCCATGGAAGAAGAGCTTAAGTCTATGAATTCTAATCAAGTATGGGACTTAGTAGAAATTCCTGATGGAGTCAAACCAGTGGGCTGTAAATGGGTCTACAAGACCAAACGTGACTCTAAAGGGAAAGTCGAAAGGTTCAAAGCTAGGCTCGTTGCTAAAGGGTTTACGCAGAAGGAGGGGATCGATTACAACGAGACCTTCTCTCCTGTGTCTTCCAAAGACTCTCTTAGAATTATCAGGGCAATTGTAGCTCATTTTGATATGGAGCTGCATCAGATGGATGTTAAGACTGCGTTCCTGAATGGAAATTTAGATGAGACTATTTATATGGTTCAGCCGGAAGGTTTTACCATTAAGGGTAAAGAGAATATGGGATGCAGATTAAGAAAATCCATTTATGGCCTTAAGCAGGCGGCCAGAATGTGGAACTTTAAGTTTGATGAAGTAATTAGGAGATTTGGATTTAAGAATAATGATGTGGATCCTTGTATCTATATCAAATCTAAGGGTGGAAAGTTAATAATCCTAGTGTTGTATGTTGATGACATACTATTAGCCTGCAACGATAAGAATATGTTACATGAGACTAAGAACTTCTTGTCATCTCATTTTGACATGAAGGATCTAGGTGAAGCCTCGTATGTACTTGGCATTGAAATACACCTAGATAGAGCCAAAGGAACACTAGGATTATCTCAGAAAGCTTATATTAAGAAAATGCTTAAGAGGGAGAATGTTAGTTTTCCTTTTCTGTTGACCTGCGGGCAACAAACTCTGTTATAAATAAGGAAAGATATAAAACAGAATCAGAAATAAAGGGAAACAAATTGGGAGTCCGTTTTCTGCCTTGATCGGGAGGCAAACCGATATGTTTCTATCTAGGACTCGGCCCCGGGCCCACAGAGCGAACCTATAAGAAGAGAGGGTACCCCTAGGGTTTTCCTCACGCCATCTAATTCCACCCCACCGATCAATTGAGCGCTCTGGAGGGTCTGGAAGCCCGAGTCCTCCGCCGCCGCCCTGCTGTGGGGCATACTCGGTACCGTCCAGCAGGCAATCGCTTGAAGACGCTCAAGGAACGACTACGCTACATCCCTGAACGTTTTCGTCATCAAGCCCTAGCCATGGACGCCACCTCTGCTGGTATTGATCTAACCGAACCCCTTATTCCGCATTAGATTAGTTTACTAGATGTGATCTGTTATCTTGACTAGATGATCCTGTTTAGCCTAAGCATTGTTTTGATCTAAGTCTATTTAGTTCTAACAAGCTCCACTACCGCGTCAGGCTCCGCGATCACACATTGTCGTCCGTCGTCCTCCGAGTCAGTTGTCTGGGGGCTGGGGCTCGTCGCCATTTCAAATAGCGTCCGGGTAGACGCTATTCGAAATAGCGATCACCCGAGGGACCGCGCGAGAAGGCACTTCCACGTCACGCCGCGGATCGCCGAGCAGCTGCTGCGTTCTCGAAGTCACGAGCGTCTTCTCCGCCAGCCGTCGCTGCGCCTCGGCATGCTCTTGGGGTCCTCGCCGTGCTTGTGGGCGTTGGTCCGCACCGGTGCTCCTCTCGGCCGGCGTGGTGGCGCCGTCCGCCATGCCACAAGAAGTCGCTCGCCGCTTGCCGTGCACGGACGCGACGCGGCCGACGCATGCTTGCGTGCGTGTGCGAACCTTCTGCGCTCGCCGGCCGTGGAACCTAAAGCGCTCCGCGAGGACACGTCCTCCCTTTTTTATTCTTTTGTCTTGTTCAGCGGATGATACTGTTATTGTGTTGTGTCCATGTGCATAACTCTCCCGTTTCATATTACTTAGTTATCCAGTTTAGATACCCTTTCTTTTTAGATAGAACATTTTCTCACTTTGTTCATACAACTATTAAAGTGTATATATATATTTTTTATTATAATTCAAAGCTCTAACCTAAAGCTGGAACTCGACGGTGCGAGATGTGCACGAGTAGCAAGAGCGGCTGCAGAACTGAGCTCGCTAGGCGGATCTAGATAGCCGATGAATTAGAACCGCGGAGGGAGCATATATCGCCAACGATTAAACCAGCTCCCATATCACATATTTATATGTTTCTAATAATTTTTGTTGGTATACTTTTTGTCACGAATTTCACTAATACAAATATGTTGTTTCACCACTTCATTTGTGATGCTCTATTTAGCACATGAATATTGTTCCACCAATATAAGTTCCATATAGATAGCAAACAAGGTGTTCCAATATATCTCATGTGTTGTTCCACTAGTTTATTCATGTTTTCATAGTAATAATATTAAATTAATTGATATTGTTATGGTAATACAAATTTTAAGTTCAAAGTGCATTGTTCCAATCAAATATTTGAGCTGTTCCATTAATTTACCTATACTCCACATCAATATTGATCCGGTAATATACATACATCTCATATCCCATTGGTTAAGTTCCATTTTATAACAAATCATTGGTGTTGTTCCACTTGTCCTTGAGTAAAACAAAAAAAAAAAACACAAATGAACTTAACTATCTTAAATCAAAATAACGATTAAAAGGTGAACAAATTTTAATAAACAAAAAGCATCACATTCATTCAGAGATTGCTCAGAGTAAGTGCTCGTCGAAACCAATGTGACTGCGGCGTCACCGCCAGCAGCATCAAGGCCTTGGCACTTCGCGTTTCATTATCGGCATCACCTGGAGATTCTGCCTGCGCTCTTGTATCCTGAAACTTTTAGCTAGTCACGGTGCGGTCCACGGTGCCGGTGGTGGCAGTGCCGGCCGGACAGAATCGCAGGGACGTGATGACGTACGTAGCTACGTAGGCAACATGCATCTGGCGTGACACCGAGCAACAGAAGACCTCGTCGGCCGCGGCAGTACGTGAACATGGGGCGTTTCTTCGTGCAGCTCGAACGGTACGGCGGGCCATCTCCCAACAAGCCGTCGATCGCGAGGACAATAGGCGACCATGGCGATTGGCGCTTGCGCAGTACAAAACAACACTACCGGAAACCCAATGTTTGCCGAGTGCCGAATGCACTCGGCAAAGGCCAAAACACACTCGGCAAAAAGTTTGCCGAGTGTTACACTCGGCAAAGACCACACGGCAAACAGTGATCGGCAAAGAGTCGTTTGCCGAGAGTTTTCTTTCGAACACACGGCAAACACTTCGCCGAGGGCCAAAAACAACACTCGGCAAACCTTTTTGGAAATAATAAAAAAAAAATCCACCGCCGCCGCAGCCCCCACCACGCGGCCGCCGCCGCAGCCCCCACCACGCGGCCGCCGCCGCAGCCCCCACCACGCCACCGCCGCCGTGGCCACGGCCACCATCACGCCACCGCCGCCACGCCGCCCAGTCCAGGCTGCTGGCGGCACACGCCGGAGGAGGGAGCGTCGCCGGCCACAACCCCGCTGCCGCCGCACGCGCGCCGCACCGTCGACCCTGCTGCCGTCGTGGTCACCGCGCCTCGCCGACCTTGCTGCGTGTCGTGGTCGCCGCACCAAGCCGGCCGCCGCCACATGCGCCCTGCCGCGCCGCTGACCGTGCTGCTGCACGCCGCGGCCGCCGTCGCTGCACCCTGCTGCACGTCGCGGCTGCCTCGTCGCGCCGCTCCAGGTCAGGGTCACGGCTGCCTCGTCACGCCGCTCCATGCAGGGTCGGAGCCGCCACCTCTGCCGAGCTTGGCCGGGGTCGGGGCCGCCGCCTCCACCCCACCTCGCCGGCTTGGGAGCCATTGGTGGAGTTGAGGGAGAGAGAGATGAGGGAGAGAGGGGAGAGAGAGGTGGAAGATGGGAGAGAGAGATTGGGAGAGTTGTGGGAGAGAGAGAGAGATGAGGGAGAGAGAGTTACGGGAGAGAGAGATGAGGGAGAGAGGTGGAAGACGGTGGAGGAGTTTGTAGGAGGAGGGATCCGGGTGGAGTTTGTTGGACCAATCAGAAGCCAAGATTTAGAATGGATGGATCGATGAGGTGGCAATATGTGTTTTCTTATTTTCTTTGTGTGTTTATTTTGAGGTACTAAACAATCTCAAATAAAAAAAGTTTTCAACTACAAAGTTTCAGATTTCGTGGAGGTCTACAAATTTCATTTTGGTAATTTTTGCATCCGAGGTCGTTTACAAAATTTGAATTTCAAATTTAAGAAATACAATTAGTTTTCGTTGACAAGATGATTTCAAATAAAAATGTCATCAACTACAAAGTTTCATAACTTATTGTGATTTACAACTCTCATCTTGGCTGTTTCTCCATACAAGGTCATTTGAAATAAAAATATTCAAATTTCAAATTTGAGAAACTTCAAGTGTATTTTTCATTAGCAAAATAAATTTAAATTAAAAAATGTTGAACTACAAAATTGTATAGCATCTGAGGATACACAACTTTTATTTTGGTTATTTGGTCATCCGACATAGTGGTAGTAACATTGTTCACAAATCTTATATATGTGTCTTATAGTTTCATAAAACTATATGATGCATGTAGATTTTATGAACAACTTTGCTATCATTTTGTTGAATAAAGAAATGATCCAAATAAGAGTTATATATCTTGAGAAGTTATACAACTTTGTAGTTAAACACTTTTTAATTTGAATTCGTTTAGGGCTTCAAAATATAGTTTGAATTTTGCTTTGCCGAGAGCCACAAATAATACACTCGGCAAACACCATCTTTGCCGAGTGCCAACAAAACACACTCGGCAAATACCCATATTTGACGAGTGTGTTTTGTTGGCACTCGGCAAAGATGGTGTTTGCCGAGTGTTTTTATTTTGCCGAGTGTTTTTTTTAGACACTCGGCAAACACGTTGTTTGCCGAGTGCCCGAAGGAATATACTCGGCAAAGTTTCAAGCACTCGGCAAACATGGGTTTTCCGTAGTGCAGCGTGCTCGGTCTGTAGCGCACGGCAGGCCTCACGGTCGAGCTCCATCTGCCGGGCCGCCGCGCTCAGGTCTCGTGACCCGCATGGCCTGGGCATCCGCCGTTTAATTAGCTCCCAAGCAAGCTGCACGTTTACGGAGGAAGACAACAACTCCGATCCACGGCGACCGGGCAAGCGCAATTCTCGAACGCCCCCGCATAGCACGCTGTTGGCGAAGCAAAGCCGGCGTCAGGATGCGCCATCGGCCGGGAACGCACGGGTCCGGTCCACAGACGCCTGGGATCTCCCCGTCCAGGCCCTGGCGAGGTGTGACGACGATGACGTTCGGCGCCGCGACCGCCCGTCCGCCACGCCTGGCCAGAGCGAGCGATTGGAGGAAGCGATGCAGAGGTTGCCCGTTGGCAGCCGCATCGGCCGGCGAGCTCCGCTATCGCCCCCCGCCGATCCAGTCAACGCACCCGATCCGGACCGCAAAGCGCTGATCGGGCGGCTTTCATTGACCTGGGGGTGGTCGCTATTTAAACAACGTCCACCCGGTCGCTATTCGAAATAGCGTCCGGCCCGGTGGGCCACGCGAGCCAGTGCCTTCGCGCCATGCCACGGCTCGTCGGGGCGCCGCTGCGTCCCCAAAGTCCCGAGCGTCATCTCCGCCACGACAACCGTCGCTGTGCCTCTGCAAGCGCTTTGTCCTCGCCGTGCCCTTGGACATGGGCCTGCATCTCGGCCGGCGTGGTCGCGCCACGCGCCGTCCGCCATGCCACAAGAAGGCGCTCCTCGCCCGGCGCGCGACGCCACCAGGCTCGGTGGCATGTTCGATCTGCGCGTCCGAAAAGGACCAGAGCGAGGGACTGGAGGAAGCGACGTCGGCCGGCGAGCTCCGCGGCCGCGTCGTTCTCTGCACCGCCGTCCTCCGAGTCAGTCAACGCACCCGATCAGCCGATCGAATTTAAGGGACTCCGGGGTGGTCGCTATTTCCAACGGCGTCCACAGCCATGGCTTGCCGGACGCCTCCGTCCATGTCTTCTCCCCCTGCAATCAACCGGGATGTTAGGCGCACCAGTTTTTCACGTCCTTTGATTTCTTCGCGCGCTCAGCGTACATGCTTCACCATTTCCAGCAACAAGCAGACAACCAAAACCAGGCCGTGACGCACGGCTGGTGCTCGATCCTGGCTGGGACACGTTCTGCTTTGCCTGCGCTCGCCTCCCTCGGCTCGCTCCGAGCCTTAACCGATGTATACCCCCTGTGCGGATGCAAGCAATGTGCACAATTTGTGGTCCTTTGCTGATTCGAGGTCCAAAAAATGAAAGAAAAGGCAAGAGTTTATAGTTGGTGATGGAAAGGAAAAGAAAAGGCAAGAGTTTATAGTTGGTATTGGAAAGGAAAAGAAAAGGAAAAAGCTGGATGGCATGCAGTGAGCTGAACAGGTCGTGCGAGCCCATTTAGCATAACAGTCAAAACTTATCAAATTTCCACCCTCAACACAACTAGCTTATCAAACAAATAAACACTCAGACATCTCCAAATTTCAAACTAACTCAAGATTTCAAGCCAGATTTCAAATCAAACATAAGGAGCACACGGAACACACATGTTGGGCAAAAGAAAATTAAATTTGATTAAGTTAAGAGCTGTTTGCCTTGTTAAAAACCCTTTGTCCTAAGAGGAGAAAGAGTATAGCCAGCTCAAATGTCATATATTATACAAGTGTCGAGTATGTTACAAACTAATGATCAACACTACCACTGTCTACTTTTATCAAACCCTCCCTTGATCAAAGAACAGATTATGATTCTGAACTTCAAGGTCTTTCTAATACTCGAGAGGGAGGTGGTATATCAAATGAGCAATATATGGGCAACCTCATTGGGGTGCATGTGGCACTCGTGTAGAACGTTGTAGACCTCCTCGTCGGTGTAGAAGAGAAGGAGGGTGCGAGAGGAGGCATGAGCAGCAGGGGTGGATGGGTAATCAGGCTTGCTAGACGGATCTGGAGAGCTGACGACTAAAAGCTATGCTAAGGAGCATAGATCTACAACTATTTAACCAGCTTCCGTAGCACATGTTTATATGTTTCTAATAATTTTTCGTTGGTACAATTTATTGTCTCAAATTTCACTAATACAATGTGATGTTCCACTAGTTTGCAAAGGGACTCACGGTGCAACTGGCAAAGGACATTGGCTGGGGAGCTCCCGCCCAGGGTTCAATCCCTGGGTACTGCACAATTTGTGGAAAAAATTAAAAAATCCCCTCGTCTGTCCCACAACCAAAGCACAGGTCTAAGGTCCGGCCCAGGTCGTTGGTCGTCTCACATGGACTACGGTGCCGCTGTGTATGGGTGGGACAGGGGTTCGGAAGTTTTCTCGACCTGCATGAGAAGGTCTTCTTCTTAAATGCAATGCCCGGGGGCTGTCTTACCCCTCACAGGTCGAGTTTTTTATGTTTCACTAGTTCTTTTGCGACGTTCTATTTAGTACATGAATATTATTGAGTGAAATACACCCTGGGTCCTTAAACTATTCTTGGGCTCTCATCCAGGTCCGTGAACTTTCAAAATGATCATCTGGGTCCGGGATCTAATTAAGTGCCTATGCTCGGGTCCGTAACCCTTCGTGCGCGCGTTTCCGTCCGACGTGGCTTGTCCAGCGTGGAAAAAAGAGCACGCGCGGTGCACGTGAGGGGCAGATGGCCGGGACAAATTTGCACAAAGACCCTCGGGCTCCCTCTCATTCTCACACATGTCACCTCGCAAAACAGAATCGTGCCTGTAACGAAGCGAAACAGGGAGAGGCGAGCGGGAGGGAGAAAGCGGGGGCGGACTGGCGGAGGCGATTGGCGAGCGGCTTGGGGAGCGCGGCGGCGGAGGCGCTCCTGCTGAGGCGTGGGATCGACGGGGCTCCTAGGCGGCCGTGGCGCCCTCACATTGAGCACCATGCCCGGGCGATTCCGGGAAGAAGGAGAAGCACCGCCCCAGTATGGTAAGTGTCACCGTGCCCTACTCAAAATCCATCACAAATTGGTCTCTGGTGCTGTAGATAGTTCATAGTTGTAGTCGATTTCGTTTTCTTTGTAAAGGCTTGATTTTCAGTTAGGGTTAGGGTTCTGTTTCATTGTGATTTAGCCTTTAATTCTGTTTGTAGGACCTGGAGATACAAGGTTCACGGTAGAGGTCCATCATGGTGGCTTTTTTGTTGGAGCGGGTGTCGATCGTGCTTACATTGATGGGAAAGTGACATGGTTTGATGGTTTGGATGCCGATTTCTGGTCTTTTCTTGGAATTGAAGAGATGATCTTGCTGCTGGATTATGGCTTGGAAGGGGAGAATTTGCATGTGTACTGGTTGCTTCCTGGTATGGGTTTGTCTGACGGGCTGAGAATTGTGAGCTCCAATGAGGATACAGTGATAATGAAGCAAGTGTCCCATAAGGTGAAGAACTTGGTTATTTACTTTGATCACCACAATCATGTAGCCGGCCACAACTGGGAGGATATCATGGCCAACCCAATTGCAGATCTTCCAAAGGTGATGAGTCCCAAGAAGGTGCATCAGGTTCCAAAGAAGCAAGGTGAGAAGCTCCCTGAATTTTATACCTCACATGGAAGTGAAAGAGTAGTGCCTGTTCCAGAATCAGAGAGTGACAGTGATGATAGTATAGAGGATCCGAACTTTGTGGACAGTGATAATGAGGTTGGAGATAGGGATGATGACTTGTTTTTTGATAATGTTGATGTGGAAGTGACTGATCAGGGAGCAGTTAAGGGGAAGAAGGTTGGCAAGGACAAGGGTAGCAAAAAGAACGAAGCAACAAGCACGAAAAAAGTAAACAAACAAGCTGCAGAATGGGATGAATTGGAGACAGATGACGAGCTAGAGCTACCTGATGCAGATGAGGAGGGTGACGTGAGGCAGAATATTACTAGTTTCAGGCCTGAAGATGTGACTAATCCAATTTTCAAAATTGGTATGACGTTTCCTACCGTTGAGGTGCTTAGACAAGCAATTACTGAATATAGTCTGAAGCACAGGGTTGAGATTAGTATGCCCAGAAATGATAGAGAAAGAATTGAAGCACGTTGTGAAAAGGGTTGCCCTTGGTTCATGTATGCTTCACATGACAGCAGAGTTCAATGTTTCATGGTGAAGAGGTTTGTTGGAGAGCATAATTGCCAGAAAAAGTGGGTGCTCAAGAAATGCACAGCAAAGTGGCTTGCAGAGAAGTATATGGATAGTTTTAGAGCAGATGAGAAAATGACACTGACCAACTTTGCTAGGACAGTGCAACTTGAATGGAATCTGACACCATCAAGAAGCAAGCTTTCTAGAGCTAGAAGAATTGCAATGCAGGCAATATATGGAGATGAGGTACAACAATTTAATCAACTCTGGGACTATGCACATGAGTTAAGGAGGTCTAATCCAGGGAGTTCCTTTTATCTCAATCTGAATGAAGGATGCTTCAGCACTCTATATGTATCACTAGATGCATGTAAGAGAGGATTTCTGAGTGGATGTAGGCCAATTATTTGTTTGGATGGATGTCATATCAAGACTAAGTTTGGTGGTCAGTTACTTACAGCAGTAGGGATTGATCCAAATGACTGTATTTTCCCAATTGCAATGGCTGTTGTAGAGGTTGAGTCACTTGTAACTTGGAAGTGGTTCTTGGAGACATTGAAAGAAGATCTAGGGATTGAGAACACCTATCCCTGGACTATAATGACAGACAAGCAAAAGGTGAAATTGTTCATTGAGTTTCAATTTTTTTGTTTTCTTTTTCATTTTGCAGCCAATTAACTAGTATTTTTTGTTTGTGGACAGGGTCTAATACCAGCTGTACAACAGGTTTTCCATGAGTCAGAACATAGGTTTTGTGTCAGACATCTATATTCCAATTTCCAGGGCTTTCTTTAGTGAATTCCCAAAAAGTGATATCCTCTTAAACAATAGTTGTGAAGTATTCAATAAATATATCCTGGATGCAAGAGAGATGCCAATTCTTAGCATGTTGCAGAGAATAAAGTCCCAACTAATGACAAGGCACTATAACAAGCAAAAAGAGATGAGGGAGAAGTGGACAGGCACCGTGTGCCCAAAGATAAGGAAAAAAGTTGCAAAGAATGCTGAAATGGCTAACACATGCTATGCACTGCCAGCTGGTCAAGGAGTATTTCAGGTTATGGACAGAGAAAAGCAATACAATGTGGACTTAGTTGCTAAGCATTGTGATTGCAGGAGATGGGATATAACAGGGATACCTTGTAGCCATGCAATTTCATGCCTAAGGCATGAAAGAATCCCACAAGAGTCAGTTATTTCTGATTGTTACTCACTTGAAGCATTTGGTAGGGCATACAGTTGCAACATATGGCCATGTAATGACAAGAAAAGCTGGGAGCATGTGGGAGGCCCAGAAATACTGCCACCGAAGTATGAGAAAAGGATTGGTAGGCCACCAAAATCAAGAAGGAAGGCACCACATGAAGTTCAAGGAAAAAATGGACCAAAAATGTCAAAGCATGGTGTCATAATTCGTTGTAGTCACTGCAAGAATCCTGGCCATAATTCTGCTACTTGTGAGGATAAAAAGCCGGTCTTCCACCTAAAATGTTGCCTAGAAGGAAACCAAGACCTTGTCATGATGAAGCATGGCAAGAAACTGTAGATGAACCTATCATTACTCAGGTTATTTCTTTACTGCTGAAATTGTAATTTTTTCTTTATTGCTGCTAATTGAAACTTGTTGTAGGAGATACAACCTAATATCTCTTCCAGTCAGCATCTTATGTCACAAATGAGCTCTACCATGGTCAGTCAAATGATGGATGAGGTACGATGGAGTAAAATTGAATCTCAGGACTGATAATGTGGTACCCCACTCTTCACTAATCTTCTGTCCTTACAGGCTTCACAACCTAGGAGGCAAGAGCCGAGAGAAGAGCCACTGCCTGATTGCTCCTTCATCACCTCTAACCGTCCTGTAGCAAGAGCTATGCCTCTTACTACTGCAACCAAAGCTGGAAGCATCAACAAGCGCAAGGTTGGTAAGGAGAAAGGAGCAGCGACAAAGAAGAAAAAGGATGGTCCAAGCAAGTGATCAGGGCCAAGACAGGAGGTTGTTTTTGGGCATGATAATGCCTGGGAGTTGTGCAGTGGGACAGATAGTTGTCTTTTGTCCATGGAAACATAGTTTCCAGCTTTTGTAAAGATGATAGTTGTCTTTTGATAGCACCAAAACTGAAATGTGGATGCTAATAGGCTTATTTTGGTAGCACCTAAACATTGTCATGGATGTTGCTACATGTTTGATGATGAAAGTGACTGCTCGGAGCAGCAAACTTCTTTAATATAATCATTCGTCATTGTTATGGATGTCGGTACAAGCCAAATTGATAATATTGATTCATTGCATTGCTTAATCATAACGTACATACATAGTGTTGCTGATATATTGCCAACCATCGGCACACACTGCTTCATCTTGATACAGTAAAGGATGAGAGAATAAAGTACAATTCTGGGAAGAAGAAGGGGAGTCAACAATGCAACGGTGACCACTTCCAGGGGGCTAAATGCAAAATGTCCTCCCTCCTTGGCGCCAACTTTCCCGCCAAACCGGCCAGCATGCTCTTTTTTCCACGCTGGACAAGCCACGTCGGATGCAAACGCGCGCGCGAAGGGTTACGGACCTGAGCAAAGGCACTTAATTAGATCCCGGACCCAGATGACCATTTTGAAAGTTCACGGACCTGGATGAGAGCCCGGGAATAGTTTAAGGACCCAGTGTGTATTTCACTCAATATTATTCTACCATATAAGTTCCATATACTGACAGCAGATCTGGTGTTCCAATACATTTTTTGTGTTGTTCCACTGGTTTGTTTGTGTTGTTATACTAATAATACGTTAATTGATATTGTTATATTAATACAAAAATATAAGTTATGTTAGCGCCAGCAGTGTTCCAGTCAATCATTTGAGATGTTCCATTTGTTTATCTATATTGTACATCTCCAGTGATATACATACATATCATATTCCATTAGTTTAAGTGTGGTGTTATCACAAATCGTTGGTGTTGTTCCACATGTCCTTGAGTATAATAAAGAAACAATGGAACTTAACTATCTTAAAATAAAATAACAACTTAAAAAGTGAACAAATTTTAATGTATGTGTATTGCTCTCGATATATTGCCCATGGCGATTGCCGCTTGCGCAGTGCCCAACATCCTGGGACAGTGCACGGCACGGCGGGTCTCACGGCCAAGCTCCCTCTGCCGTGCTCCGCTCTCGCGACCCACATGGCCGGATCCTCTGCCATTTAGCTCCAAGCAAGCCTAAGAAGGATTGAGGAAGACGATCACTCAATCCAGGGCGGGAAATAACGCCCCAGCAGAGCACGCTGTTGGCGAAGCAGAGGCGCTCTGCCGGTGTCAATGCAGCTTGTGCGCAACCGGCTGGGCCGCACAGGTCGGATCCACTGATACCAGGAATCTTCCCTTCTTGTGCCACGACAGCGACGTCTCCTCACGCCGCCTGCGCGTTCAGGCCCCGCCGAGGCGCAACGACAACGTTCGGCACCGTGACTGCCCGCCGTCCATCCACCACGCCGACAAGATCGTGAGCTATTGGAGGAAGCGACGTCGAGGTTGCCGTTTCCGGCGAGCTCCGCGATCGATCACACATCTCCGTCCTCCGGGTCAAGCAACGCACCAGATCGGGCAGCTCACAGGGACCTCGGGGGGTGGTCGCTAATTCTAATAGCGTCCACCCCAGCGCCGCGCGAGCCGGCACCTCCGCGCCACGCCACGGCTCGCCGGGGCGCCGCGGCATTCCCGAAGTCCCGAACGTCTTCTCCGCCAGCCTTCGCTGCGCCTGGGGCCCTGGGCCACCTCGTAGTGTCCGTGGGCGTTGGTCCGCACCGGTGTTCCTCTCGGCCGGCGTAGTTGCGCCGCGCGGCGTCCGCCATGCCACAGGAAGCGGTCGCCGTGCACGGGCGCGACGCCTTGGCATGCATGGATGCATGTGCGAACCTTTTTGCGCCCGCCGGCCATGGAACCAGACTCGCTGCTCCACCAGGACATTCTCGACTGCTCGTGGTGCGACGACAGAATCTCCATGGTAGCTGGCCGTCAGCAACACCATTGCGCTGCCTGCATCTCTCCATGCTGCCGCAAGCCGTGCACGTCCTCCCTGTGTCCGGGACACGATCGCTGTGGCCGGCGCTCGCCTCCTCGGCTCACCGTCACCGCCCGTTCCGGACGCTGCTTGCTTGCCCTTCCTCTTTTCCCGGATGCATCCGTGAGGCCCGTCGATCCATCGGGCGCCTACCGAGGACGTCAGGAAACAGGCCCTCCACCACCGCCGGTCTCCGATGTTGCTTCGCTGGCCAACCGCCGTTCAGAGCTAAAATTTCGCGTGGCAGAAGGAGTTATCCGATCAACTGCTCCAGAGCAGGATCTCAAAGTTTTGTCCTTACTGTTTTAATAGAACACAGCTTTTTTTTTATCAGTCATTAAGCATTAACTAACTCCTTGTTTATCATTATTTCCGTATACTGTATGATTCGGAAAGCAGGGGAATGTAGACATGATATTACTTGCTTCAGTGGTGTTGGTGTACAACGAGGCAAAAGTACTTTGTTTGACGCAACAATTTTTTTGGGCAGCTTTTAGTTCTCTTTTTCTTTAGTTAAGGAATTAGCAAGACATGGTTGGCACTTTTTTTCAAAGGTATAGGTATAAACGGACAAGGCATGAAACAATGGATCTTCGCAAGTTAAAGAAAAGACATACTGAAAGCATATTTTCAAAAGTCAACATATATAGAAACCATATAATAGGCACAACTATGCAAAAATTCAGATATTAATTTTTTACTTTTGTCTGTATTAAGAGTTTCACGTTATACTTTTTATGTGTACTAGATAACTGCATTGGCTCATTATTGTGACTAAATAGCTTCAAAAATATATTGTGTTTTGTTGATGCAGTAATGAAAGCCTCTACGCAAGCAAGATCGATCAATTCCTCATTTTACTTTTGATTATGCCATTATTGATACACATTATTATATAAGTATTATGATTAAAATATAATGCATAAATTCCTTATGGCATGCATTAGCATGGATTTCCTTATAGCTTAGTTAAAGTGTTCTTTTGAAACACGTACGTGAAGTACGTGCATTGATACTAGGATATAAGATAAATATTTTGATATTTATCAAAATATAAAAAATATGTATCACATTATATCTTAATGTGATTATTCAAACAATATAATTATATATCTTATTTACCTTTTTATATAATGATGTTCATAATCATATCAAACTACATCGTGTTGAAAAATATTCGCATGTGCATGTCGCACATGCACAATAACTAAAATTGATGGAGTTTTATATTCATGAGACATTTCTGGTGATCTGACACAGCCTGTTCAGCTTATGGGATCAAATATTAATTTTGCTCTCCTTGTTATTGCGAATCATGGTTAATTACTTCTTGGTTTTGTTAGTTGAAGGCGATGTCATACTAATTTGTGTTCATGGATATGGTCCTAGTATGTATTTCTGGGGCAAGGCTGCAGATGATATTCTAGTGTATCAACAAGATTTCATAAGCGGTTCATGGACACTTCTCTCATCATTGGAGGTGACCGTTCTCTCTTCTTGGTGTTAGGATATCATTTTTTGATATTTGTGCAACATCCGACTCCAAAGGTTAACCCTTGTGTGTACATCTCCAAAAAATTGTGGCGGGGGGTTTAGATTTGCAATGATTAAAACCAACTTCCATAACAAATGTTTATATGTTTCTAATAATTTTCATTCATACAATTTTTTGTCACAAAATTCACTAATACAGATATGTTGTTTCACTACTTTATTTGTGATGTTCCATTAGTTCATTTGTGATGTTGCACTCCAATACATCTCTTATGTTGTTCCACTGGTTAGTTGTATTGTTATACCAATAATACATTATAACTGATATTGTCATAGTAATACAAATGTTAAGTTTTTTTTCTCAAAACACCCAAATTTTAAGTTATTTTAGCACAAACAGTGTTCCAATCAACCATTTGAGATGTTCCATTAATTAGTTTATCATCTATATTTTACATCAACATTGCTCCGGTAATATATATACATACATCTCATATTCCATTGGTTCAAGTATGGTGTTATAACAAATCGTTGGTATTGTTCCACTTGTCCTTGAGTCAACAAAAAAATAACTTAATCTTATATTTACTAATTGGAGGCTTCTTTTGGAACCATCACATTAATCGGAGAAAAATCCTCTAAATTCTCACAAAAAAACAAAACATCTGACCATCTATTTAATTGCTTAACAAACCGTAACCATTAGATTTACATAATATTCCATCTCACAGCATCCGCGGCAGCCTATAGGATCATTGTATAGAATATGGACTCCTAGGCCGAAATCCTGTCTTCGTATAGAAGTAGGACTCCCACGGCATCAACTGCTACCGCATCACAGCAGCCTGTAGAATATACATATAGAATACTAGCATTTTGCCCGTGCGTTGCCACGGGAATGATAATATAAATTCTTTATTCTAAGTACCTAAATGTTTGTCCCACAAATATAATGTTTTTGCTTTGTCCTATAAATAAAGAGAGCATTCTTGTAAAAATCCTAAGGATTTATTAAACTTGAAGTATTTTAAGTAATCCAAACAATGCTTAACAACTACCTTTTTAACTAAATTGTCCTATAAATAAAGATAGCATTCTTGTAAAAATCCTAAGGATATATCAAACTTGAAGTATTTTAAGTAATCCAAACAATGCTTAACAATTACCTTTTTAACTAATTGTAATTCGTAATTCGTGGTCTATTTTTTTATTGTAATTTCAAATATCATATTCTGCACATTTCAAACTGTAACTACACAAATTTTGGTGAATTTTGAACATCAAAAAAATATTTTCTTAACATTAATGAAGAGTGATAGGAACAATGATGAAAAAAAAAAGATGAAATAAGAAAACTAAAGTTGATAAAGGTGGGATCTGAACCCTGGAATTCTGGGTGGAAGGTAACAAACCTACCGCTGAACCAAACGTTTATTTGTGTTTGAATATGATTCAGCTACGTTTTTATACAAAACAAACTCGGATTTGAGTTGAACTCAAATTCAAATCGAATTCGCCCCAAATTCAAACGGCAGAGGTCTGAAATTTCGGGCTGACGACCACCTTCAGACTTATTAAGTAGTAGAGATTAACATACTCCAAAACATGTCCGATTTCCTAAAGGGCACTAAAGTTCTGCATGCTAGACCCGGCCTTTCAGTTCACCACGATCAACATCCTCTTTATTGTCCCTCTGCAAACATGTCACGGTTGTAAGGTGCTCAAGCGAGCCATCCACTCGCCGCAGTCATGGCTGTAAGGTGCTCAAGCGAGCCATCCACTTGCCGTGACATTAACAAAGTGATTTTTAGATAATGATTAACAAAGTCATGGGTTGCAAAGGCACACAGGCCACCCTAAGCCAGGCAAGCAAGCTCGACGTGATTTGTCTGTTATAAGGACGATCGTGAGAGGAATTTCAGTTCTGTATGTTGCCTTTCTTTCAGGTGCACTATACTGTAAGAACATATGCATATAAACGGGAAACAATCAACAACTCGGCAAGATGATGCCATAACTGTGGCACTTATTTCTTTCTTTCTCTCTCTCTTTTAGTAATGATTAAACTATAGCAATGCTATACTAATGAACACGCTGACACATAATGGTGGTAGCGGTAAATAAATGATATATGACATGGTAAAGCTAATTAAACACTTAAGAGCATCTTCAAGAGAACCCCATAAAATTAGCCCATAAACTTGTTTTTAAGAGTAATCAAAAAATTATGAGGGGCAATTTATCCTCCCTCCTCCAACAGTCCCTCTTTAAAAGTGGATCAAAACAAATTTGATTGGGCCACATCAGCATTTGAGGCCACAAAAACATTAATTGTAGTGGGAAAAGAAGAGATAGGGGCTCCAATTCTTCCCCTGTTTGTAGCTACAAATGAGGAGAGTTTATGGGCTATGGGAAAGTTGGAGGTTGTTTTGGGCCCTGTTGGAGATAGTTTTTTACCTAAAATCCCAATAACTAAATTTAAGAGAGGTTTATCGGGCTTTCTTGGAAATGCTCTAACACTTGGTTAGATTTTGTGGTAATAACTGAGAGGTCTTGGCATGTGTTTTGAAATTTCAGATCAGTAAAAAAGGGTAAGTAGAAGCAAATCTTGCAACCAAATTGTCTAACCAAAAATGCCTGACCGCAGTATAGAAGAATAATGTGAATATATTAATTTGTTCTTGATAAAAATTGAGGTGGTGATGGCAAAATTTAGTTGTCAATAAGGATAATCCATTGGCAAGAGAGCTAAGGTCGTTATTATATTATAAATATTAGCTTATTACCAAACGATTTTAAGTATAGAAGAAAATACACCGTTTTGATGTAATATAGAAACAAATGGAAAATGTTAGCGAGTTCGAGAAAACTACAGCAGATTTAAAAGTCACTAGACATGTAAGTATTTTATTTTCTTCACTACAGAAATTTGAGCTTTGTACCGATGTAATTTCTACATATGTCCAAAAAAATAGAAAACAATGAGCAAGATTCGTGGTGCCAGTATAATAGATAGATCAGATAAACAACAATAAAAGAGTGCACAAGAAGTTGTGCCCTTAAATAAATAAAAATATATTTTAGATTCAAGCTACAATAATCAATTCTATGGTGCTTCAGTTCTACAACACTTGCTACAGTTTAAAAGTCAACGAGAAAAACAATTGCTAGCCCGTGCTCTGATGGACTAGTTACATTAACTCAAAATAACAACTTAAATGTGAATGATCTTTAATGTACAAAAAACATCACATTCAAAAGTAAGATGAAGTACAGACCCCTTACAATCCCTTTTCATCCGCAACAAAAAAAAACATCACATCCTTTTTATAGCGGCTTCTTATTAAAGAGCAGTGCTACATCTATGAAATGCTGATGTGGCGAAACATGATTGGTTGTATGATTTGGGATTAGCATAATTCAAGAAGACACTTGCTATTAATACACTCACACGTCAGCAACACTTGCTATAAATTCAATGACACGTCAACATTTTGTAGGAATGTTGTAAAACTTTTTGTAAACGTAGCATTACTAAAAAAAGGATTTTGGATATTGATTAGAGTAACTGCCGGCCCAATAAACCAATGCGACTGCGGGGTGTCACCGCCAGAGGCACCAAGGCCTTGGCATTGTGATACCGAGCCAACAGAAGGCCTCGTCGGCAGCAGCAGTAGGTGAGCATGCGGCGCTTCGTGGGGCTGCTCGATCGGTACGGCCGGCCATCTCCCAACAAGCCCTCGATCGCGTGGACGATAGGCCACCATAGCGATTAATTGGCTCTGGCGCATTGCAAAACAACGTCCTCGGCCTACAGCGCACGGCAAGCCTCACGGTCAGGTCAAGCTCCCTCTGCCGCATCGTCGCGCTCCGGTGTCGCGACCCACATGGCGGAGCATGCGTAGGGAGGAAGACGGACGACCACTCTGATCCTCCAGGGCGGGCAAGCGCTGTTCCTGAAGCCAGGCGCCCAGCAGAGTGCCCTGTTGGCGAAGCAGTGACGTTCTGCCGGCGTCAATAATGCAGCTTACAGTCCCAATCCACGGACGGCAGGGATCTTCCCTTCTTGTGCCGCGACGGCGACGTCTCCTCACGCCGCCTGCGCGTTCAGGCACCGGCGACGCACGCGCAACGATGACGTTCGGCGCGGCGACTGCCCGCCGCCCGTCTGCCACGTCCGGCCAGAGCGAGCGATAGATAGGAGGAAGCGATGTAGAGGTTGCCCGTTGCCAGCCGCTTCGGCCGGCGAGCTCGACGGCTGCTGCAGGCTCCGCCATCGCCGTCCTTTGAGCCAGTCAACGCAGCACCCAATCTGGACTGCACGGCGCTGATCGGGCGGCTTCCATTGACCTTTGGTGCTCGCTATTTCAAATAGCATCCACCCCTGGGGGCCGCGCGAGCCGGCACCTCCGCGCCACGCCACGGCTCGCGGGGGCGCCGCTGCATGCGTCCCCGATGTCCCGAACATATTCTCCGCCAGCCATCCCTGCGCGTCGGCAAGTGTTTCGCCGTCGCCGTGGCCGTGGGCATTGGTCCGCGCCGGTGCTCCTCGCGGCCGGCGTAGTCGCGCCGCGCGTAAGCCTGAGAATGGGTCAAGAACCGACCCAAACACCAACCCCAACCATTTAGTGCAGGTTAGCTGACCCCGATTTAAACTAGCCCACTACTCCACCTTTTTAAACCGGACTGAACCAAACTGAATGAAAATTTGGCCCAAATCAAACCAGTCCAGAGCACCAACTTACAGTTTGGAACCGGTTCCAATCCGTGGTCCGTGCGTACGGAGCACGTGCTCCTGCGGCCGGCTGCAGTAGGCGTTCGACGAGTTCGGGGCCTGCGTCGCCGGCGTTGTAGAGAAGAACGGGTGCGTCTCGGGACTCCGTGCTGATGAACACGACGTGCTCGGCGGCGCAGGAAGTTTCAGATCGACTATTACTTCTCTGCATTATGAGTTCTTCGCTGTAAGCAGGGCGCTAATGACGTGATGGAGTTATTAGATTGCGAGGCTTCAACCCAAGGTAAATTTGCATTCACGACAGTTTGATTGCCCTTTTTCCTGTCTTCTACACAGCTTTATCTAGCTTTGCTCAGTTGGTGTGGAACTTGCAAACTTTTTAGTCCGTGGTTATCCTTTGAAGAAGTTTCTATATACGCTGCTATTTCGAGCCTGACACCAGCAGGATTTTACGCAGACGTTCAGTTGCATTGCTGATACTTCATACTACTAATTTAATCGAAACAGACATATACTGAATAGATGCCACATCGGTTTAGACTATTGACTGAATAGTTACCACATCTGTTCAGACTATACAGAAAGCATGCATTCTGTACATTCTTTTTGGATGAGAAAAACAATACAAAGCTGCATTGAAATATAGTTGCCACATCGGTTCAGACTATTGACTGAAACACTAAGCAGCAAAATTAACTTTTTAGCAGTTAATCATCCAGACTCACTGCTAAAAAATAGCCTCATAATCTAGATTCACAGTGAATCTATCACCAATACATACTTTCCGGTACCTAAAAATTACCCTCATAAATTTAGAATAGATATACTACTTTCAACATTGTTTATGGCTCCTTTACTAACCATCGGCATGCACCTCAAGCCTGCTAGCTTGTAGTGCGAGCTTCTGTAATTGTCTAAATAGGCAGGCAATTCGTCTCTTCAAGTTAAAGCACTCTTGGCCTTGTAGTTAACGTTACTAAATAAACAGAGGCGCAGAGTCGCAGAGAAGCTGCATTTGCAGTTTTCTTGGGCAGGGCCACGCACAGGCCATGTGCTATGGGCTATCATTGAGACATGGCAGCCCACACACGACCACAAAACAGTCCACGTCCTAAAGGCCCAAATAACGGTTCGCCGTTCTACCGTCGTCTTCGTTTCGTCTGCAAGCTCTGTCAATGGCGGCACAGCTCCGAAAGAGTACATTGGCCGAGCTGCCGCCGGTGGATCTCCGAGGAGGTCCCCTGGATTTCGGAGACCCGGTGCTGTCGCACCGTCCGCACCGCCCATGGGCCGGCACAAGTGGGGATCGCCGCCGCCGGTTGTGGTCACCATCCAGTTACCATCCACGGCTCACGACCCGGGTACAAATCCATTTTAAACTGGACTGTACGGACCCAACCCAAGCCGGACCAAACCATTTTTGCTTCGAACCCAAACCCAGTCCAAATCATTCATCATTCAACTCGTTTTCAACCGATTCAATTCTGACCCAAAGAGAAACCCAACCATTCGAACCGGTTTGGAACCAGACCATTCTCAGGCTTAGCCGCGCGCCGCCCGCCATGCCACAAGAAGTCGCTCCTCACCTCGCTTGCCGTGCACGGGCGCGACGCCGCCGAGTGCCGAGGCCATGCATGCGCGGACCTTCTGCGCCCGCCGGTCATTGAACCAGACGGGCTCTGCCACGACATGTCCTCCCATGATCAAAGAAACCAGGCCGTGCCGGCGCAACACGCGCGTGCACGTCCTCACTGTGTCCGGGAGACGTTCGCCGTGGCCGGCGGTCGCCTTCTCGGCTCGCCGTCGCCGGAGGCTGCTGCTTTCTTCCCTCCCTGCCCTTTCTCCGAGGATGCTGGGCAACAGGCCCTCCGCCGCCGGCGGCCTCTAATGTTGCTGCGCTGGCCAGCCGCCGCTCATCTCAAATTTCGCATGGCCCAAGGTCTTAGCCGGTGAATTGCTACTGAAGCTAGCAAGCCGCCCTCTTCTCTTCCATTGGAAAGAGACCTACCTATTCGGCAGTAATATTTCAGCTTAATTATGACGTGTCACGAGCACATGTTCCAGCCAATGCGTGGTAAACATAGGAAAACTCGTATTTTCCAGTTACAAAATGGGGAACAAACAATAACCGGTGATAATCAATTAAAGGAAGATATCACTAGTTATTATAAAGGTCTTTTTGGACCTCCAGAGAATACTTCTTTCTCTAGGGATGAGACAATAAGAGATGATATTCCCCAAGTGACTAACATGGAAAATGAGTCATTAACAGAGCCTTTCACAGAAAATGAGATCAGAGACGCCATCTTTCAGATGGAACACAATAAAGCACCCGGACCTGACGGGTTCCCAGCGGAATTCTATCACGTCTTCTGGGATGTTATTAAACACGATCTAATGGCTCTTTTTTCTGATTTTCATATTGGTAATTTACCACTGTTTAAGCTAAACTTTGGTACAATAATACTATTGCCAAAATGTAGAGAGGCTTTAAAAATCCAACAATATAGGCTGATTTGTTTACTCAATGTGAGTTTTAAGATCTTCACCAAAGTTGCTACAAATAGAGTTTCTAATGTAGCACAAAAGGTGATCAGTCCTACACAAACGGCTTCTTTACCAGGGCGTAATATCATGGAAGGGGTAGTAGTTCTACATGAGACGATTCATGAATTACACAGAACGAAACAAAATGGGGTCATTGTGAAGATAGATTTTGAGAAGGCATATGATAAAATAAAATGGCCGTTTATACAACAAACGCTCCAAATGAAAGGCTTCTCCGATAAATGGTGTCAGTGGATTACTGAGTTCACACAAGAAGGCCATGTTGGGATAAAGATAAACGACCAAATAGGTAGTAACTTTCAAACAAAGAAAGGTGTACGGCAGGGAGATCCATTATCTTCTATTTTATTTAATATCGTGGTGGATATGCTCGCAATCCTAATTAAACGTGCAAAAGCAAATGGTCAAATAACAGGGGTAATACCGCATTTGGTAGATGAGGGATTATCTATATTACAGTATGCGGATGACACTATAATGTTTATGGATCATAATTTTGAACAGGCTCAGAATATGAAGTTGCTATTGTGTACCTTTGAGCAACTATCTGGTCTGAAAATTAATTTCCATAAGAGTGAATTGTTTTGTTTTGGCCAAGATAAGGAATTTGAAAATCAATATTCTGAGTTATTCGGGTGTCAAAAGGGTTCCTTTCCTTTTCGCTATTTAGGCATCCCTATGCATTATAGGAAACTAAGTAATGCGGATTGGAAGGTAATAGAGGAAAGAACAGAGAAGAAGCTAAGTAGTTGGAAAGGCAAACATATGTCCGTTGGGGGGAGACTAGTTCTTATTAACTCGGTGCTGACAAGTCTGACAATGTTTATGTTATCTTTTTTCAGGTCCCAAAAGGAATTCTCGAAAGGATAGATTACTATCGATCTAGGTTCTTTTGGCAAAGTGATAGCCACAAAAAGAAATATAGATTGACTAAATGGAGCATTATTTGTCAACCGAAGGATCAAGGTGGATTAGGGATTAAGAATATTGATATACAAAACAGATGCCTTTTGAGTAAATGGCTTTTTAAATTGGTAAATGATGATGGCATGTGGCAAGATCTGTTGAAAAATAAGTACTTAAAGAATAAAACATTGGGTCAGGTTGAGAGGAAACCAGGAGACTCTCATTTTTGGGCAGGCTTGATGAAAGTAAAAGAAGATTTTCTTGCACTTGGGTCTTATCATTTAAATGATGGGCAACAAATTCGATTTTGGGAGGACAAGTGGGTAGGAAATTCTTCTCTAAAAGACCAATATCCTTCTCTATATAATATCGTAAGGAGGAAACATGCTACTGTAGCTTCGGTTTTTAGCACTATACCTCTTAATGTTTCGTTTCGAAGAACTTTGAGTGGTAACAACTTAGTTTGTGGCATCATTTAGTAGCTACAGTAGCATATGTTCAACTTAACGATAATAATGATGTGTTTAGATGGAGTTTACATCAGAACGGACAGTTTACTGTTAGTTCGATGTATAATTCTCTTATCAACAATGGCTTCATTGAGAGGAATAAAGGTCTGTGGAAATTAAAAATGCCTCTTAAAATAAAATTTTCATGTGGTACTTGTATAAAGGTGTGACGCTCACCAAAGATAATTTGGCTAGACGTAATTAGAATGGGAGTAAAAAGTGTGGTTTGTGTAACCAAGATGAAACAATTCAACATCTCTTTTTTGATTGTCATTATGCAAGATTTCTTTGGAGAGTTGTTCATTTCACTTTTGATTTAATACCGCCTAACAGTGTCTCTCATATGTTTGGGGATTGGTTAGCGGGGGTGGATGTTAAATTAAAGAAGCAACTACTTGTCGGAGCTTCTGCTTTATATTGGGCTATATGGCTTAGTAGGAATGATACAGTCTTTGATGGCACTCCACTAAAAACTTATATGCAGGTACTATACAGAGGAACACATTGGCTTCGGTCTTGGTCGCTCCTCCAAAAGTGTGATGAAGACAAAGAAATGATGAAGATGGCGAGCCGTAGATTGGAGACTCCAGTGATGCAGATTTTTGCTCATCATGGGTGGAGATTTAATAATAGACTTATGCATTAGACATGTTGATCAGCCAAACAATTGGTGTTTCTTTTTCTCTACCATGGAGTGTGTGGCAGACGGAAGGACTGCAATTTTTGTAATAATTAACTGGTGGCTCTAGCCTCATTGAGGTGAAGGCCGGGACGTCTTTTCCCATTATCTAAAAAAATGTTTCTTTCTTCGACCGTGACATGTTCGTATCAACTGTGACTTTGGACGAATAAGCTAGATCACCACTACACGGAAACCACCGGTATATATGACCAAGTAGAAATCAATTTGTGGTTCAGTTTTGAAGACCTGATCATTCCACAAAATGATTGGTTCTTATTTGTTATTTCGATTTGAAATTGAAGTTCCTGTTTAAAGTTACTACTACTTGCTTCTACTAGACCTGATGGCCTACCAAAAGAAATATAACAACAGTCTCTTTTCATGAAACACCAGCATACCATTCATCTGAGAAGGCCTGCCAAAAAAAAGGGTACAATACTTCAATGTATATGTTTTTATGATAGTGATTCCTTAATTTATCCACCATTAGTAAGGATTAGTTTAGTTAGTATAGTTTATCAATAGTAATAAATATAGAACTATTAATAAAACATTAATTAAGCTACACATGAATAAAATATATGTTTTTAAATGATTAAACATATTCGCGGACAATATCATACAACCAAGCAAGCATATTCCTGTATCATCATATACTTCTAACCAAACAACCTACTTGTATCGCCTCATCTTGATCCAGTCAATTAAGAATGATCAAAACAATCCAACTTTGTTCAACCAACCAAACACATCCTAATGATGGATTATTTTTTTCTTCCTCCTCCTCCCCCTATTTCTCTCCAACTCAATGCAGGACAAGCGAGAGAGAGAGAGAGAGAGAAAGGGGGTGGGGGGGGGCGCTAGAGCCCCCTGCTACAAAAACCTAGCGTGGAGCTACGTAGCTGTAGGCATGAGTGTTGGCTTTCTATTTTTTTAGCAATTGGATCATGCGGTACCTCCACCTGAAATTTGGCAGCTTGCAATTTGTGCTCGACATCTATGCAGAGAACACAATCAATGTAGGTATTAAGATGTATTCTAATCACCATTGTGTGCCTCTTCTTCCTCAACCCTTACCATTGATTGTGTCAAAAACCAGCTAGGATGGATGTTGTCATCACGACTATATCATATATAATTTCTGGAAAAATTCCATCCATACCATCAATTTTAATGCAATTTTCATCTATACCATCACTTTGTGTCAATGGCATGTAGGACCTGACCCCACATATCATTGAATAACATGATGGTATAGATGAAAAATGTTTCCAAAGTCATGGTATGATGTGAATAGCCCATAATTTTCTTGATTTGCGACTTGATGTCAGAGCAATAATTAATGATAATGATAACTTGGTCTCTCTTTGTTTAGTGTTAATGTTGTCTTTCTTCTTTATAGCAGTGGTCTGCAACACTATTTTATAACCACTGATGATGGGCTTTTGCCAAACTTAGCACATGTTTGGTTTAACGTATGAGGCAGAACGAACGGAATGAGGTGGGAGGTCCTGTTTTACAAGTGTTTGTTTCGGTGAGAGGATGGAGTGTGATGGTCCATGGGCATGGTGGGCATGGACGGCGCGGCTGGGCGAGAACGACAGGACGAGCGCGCGAACGGTGCGGCTGGGCGAGCACAGGTTCTCTGCCAACGTGACCATGCCGCCATTATTCTAGGACATGGTGACGCTGGGACTGCGAACAGCCGCCGTGCTGCTTCTTGGACACTGCCTCCGAGCGAAACAGAGGAGAAGCAGAGGAAACGGCAGGGGCAAGCAGAGCAACGTGAGGTTGGGCCGCGCCCAGAATTTGCTGGGGCTCAGACTTTTGTTTGAATGCGTCTTCCAACTCTGAGATTTGTCCATGCACTGCCTGAGTTTCCTGCACGTACATACCTGCGACGTCCACCCGTCAGGCACCACCGTCGACCAAGTCCGACACAGCATCGTCGGTCAAGGCCGGCGACGCACGTGTCTTCTAAAGCAGTGCAGCACCACCGGCAGACGCGTCGTCACCGACACTGAGGCTCTGCAACGCGTGGCTGCCACTTGACCGGTGCCCGGGGAGCTTCACGGTCAAGCTCCCTTTGCCGTGGCGCCATGCTCTGATCTCGCCACCTGGCTGTGCTGGGATTCCGCCATTAATAAGGTACGTGTTGGAGTATAAGTAAGAAGACGACCGACCACTCTGATCCTTGTGGGCAAGCTCTGTTCTAGAACGCCCGCAGAGCACGCTGTTGGCGAAGCAACGACGTTCTGCCGCATCGCGTCAATGCAGTGCAGCTTGTGCGCCGTCGGGACGCGCGGATCCGATGATCCTCAGCTTGCCAGGGATCAACTAAGACGCCGTCCGAGCTCTTTTGCTTTCAATAAAAAGCGAGGCTATGGTGTAAAAAACAAAGACGCCGTCTCCGCGCACCGGCGGTGCTAGTGCTGATCACGCCGCCGCAGCTAGCGCACGTTCAATCTGAGTCGCGACTGCCCGCCTGCCGGCCGGCCATCCATTAACATCCCAGAAATCAACCTCAAGAATTTTTGGAATAATTTGATTCAAATCTTTTTCCTTGATCTTACTTTCCTAAATTGTATCCACATTTCTGAAATGTTACCTTTCTTCATCTCGTAACCGGCTCCACAAATTCCCATTAGTTGAAATCTCCTTCAACTTGTCTCCAATCTCTAAGAAATTCTGCACAAATATTCAAACTCGCAATCCTGATAATGATCAAAACAATTTTATGCCAAGCTCTTGGACCCATTTTTCTTACAAACTCACAAAGGCGTTTTCTTTTCTTTTAAAACCAATCGCAGCCCTGCTTTCTTAGCCCTTTCATCCATTCCCTCTTGGACCGGCCAGCTGGCCAAGCTCCTCGCCCAATTGTGCACAACTCAGCTAGCCAACACCTATTTCCCTTTCTCCCTCATCTATCGTCGTGCACTCGCACTCTCTAACTTCGTCTCAGACGCCGTTCGCTCCCTCCTACGAGTGCACTCAGAAACTTCTAGAATGTATACATGCGGCGAACGTCGTGTCCATCTCGCGCTCCCGCGGCAGAAACTTTCACCGCCAAGTCTTTGCTCGGTGAAAAGGGTGAGGTGGCCCTTCCAGCGCAGCACTCCGCGCCATCTTGCATGAGTCACGCCCGCTCCCCACTTCGCGACAGCATCAGTCTCCTTGCCCGCACGCCTCAATCCACCGAGCAACATGTTGTGCATCGTAGCCATTCACCGCACGCCAACGACAAAGATCGTCGTCACTAACCCGCCCGCCAAATTCTTCTCCGTCAGTGTGTCGACATCTCCGTTCGTTGGTGTAGAAGAGAAAGAAAAGCGCACGAGCAGCAGGGGTGGATGGGGGGAGACAGTCTTCCTAGGTGGATCTGGAGGGCCGGCGATTGGAAGCTGCGACGGGGGACGTAGATCGACAACGACTAAACAAGCTTCCATAGCGCATGTTTATATGTTTCTAATAATTTTCATGATACAATATTTTGTTTTGAATTTCCCTAACACAAATGCGATGTTCTATTTGGTACATGAATATTGTTCCAAATATAACTTCCATATATTGATATATAGAAAATGTGGTGTTCCGATTTATCTCCTGTGTTGTTTCACAAGTTATTCGTGTTGTCATTATGCTAGTAATACATTAATTGATATTGTTACAGTAATACAAATTTTAAGTTCCATTTGGCACAAGCAGTGTTCCAATCAATCAATTGAGATGTTCCATTAGTGTACATATACTGTGCATCAAAATTGCTCTGATAATATACATGCATCTCATATTTCATTAGTTCAAGTGCGATCTTAAAACAAATCGTTGGTGTTGGTCCACTTGTCGTTGAGTAAACCGAAAAGAAAAAAACAAGTGCATCAACTATCTTAAATCAAAACTAGCAAGGTTGCTCGCTCATTTTGCGCGGCTAGCCAGGCTATCGTAATTTGTTTCATATGAATTAGACTTTATTTTAATAGGTCTATCTATTGTTTTCATCTTGCATAATTATATGACGCTCTAGCTAATGGATTTTCCGCATATTAAACCACCTGTATGATCAGTATGATCAAGATGCTCTAAGCTATTTTTTTTATGGTTAGAGTAGTTGGAACTATGGATATGTACTAAAGAAACAACCCCTAATTCCCTTGAGTAGCCTCCGTGAGTCTTTATGTTACCTCATATATATCTCAACCAAATCTAGAGGCACAAACCTCTTTAGTACTTGATCACTAATTTGTAAGGCTCCATGCTCCAGCCTTTCCATACATTCGACTAACCCATGGCTCCTATCTTGTTATTTCAAAGACCTTTTTCTCGTTATCCGAAATAAAGAACATTTGTTATTCCAGATAGTATATATGTGTTACTTTCTTTCTTCCGTGAGCCTCTGCTGTCTTTTAAAATTTTCTATCTGGTGATTTATTTAAAACACGTTTAGAGTTACAACTGCTCTAACAAAATGAAGTTAGATAAATAGTTTAAAACACCTATATCGCTATTTTTTTCTAAGATTGATCATACATGTGGTTTGAATAAACATTAGTTGGAAAGGATGGCATAGTTTTCATATGTTTTACATAAATGATTTTGCAGCGCCATATATGACATGTGCTAGTGACATTGTACTACTCTAGGAGAGCCTTTATCATAGTGTACCCTTTTTTGTTATTTTGTATTTTCTGGACTATTAGATGTTCATATCTAAGGCTTCATACATGCAAATAAAAAATATTAGTTAGAGCTGTCATGAAAAATATATTGATATTCTTCTGTATAACTTATTTCACTTTTGGGTCAACAACATAAAATGGGATTTTATAGTTTCCTTGTCAATAGACTGAGTTGCACAAAAGCCAGAGGCAACATGTAGAATTCCTCTGTTCTCGAACACATTGTATGTATCAAAAGTTTTTTTCTGCAAATATTCAGCACCTTTTCATTAATGAAAAAAAGGAAACACCTAATTCTCTTACGCGTGTCATGTTGTACTGGACTGAAAACTCCATTTGATTGCATAGATAACATGATTATATTACAGAGCCACTAAGGATTTGAGAATTAAAGGATTAGAGATACCTTTTTTCTCCAATCCTACATGGCCTGATTAACTGATTATTTACTGTATGGACAATTATACATTGGTAATCTTGACTGATATGCGAGTCATGGTGAAGTTGGATGGCTTTGTCTCTACGTGACTGTACCTGGTAATCTAGCATGCTTCTCTAGTTCAGAAGAGCCATGATGTTGTCGTGTTCGTTGACTTGCTTCTCCCATGGGTGTCAGATGCACAAACTGGATGGCTATGCAGCTCTGAAATAATCTCATCAGGTTGCCGTGCTGATCACCGCTGGTCGTGCTCGTCGTCAAAAGCTGTCGGATGCGCCTGAGCAGTCCCTAACCGTGTGTGCCTATCAACGTTGCCTTCCCAGATTGCCGCAGCCGCCAGGTTTACCCCGTCATCCCCTCCTCTCTTTCCCTCCTCTTCAAGCTTGCTCGCCTATCACTGTACCAGAGATTTACATGTCCCATTATCAGGGGCAGCATCAGGCGGTCGAACATGCTAGCGTTCGCGTGACATATCGCTTCATAAAATTTTCCTATTAGCGAGCCCTCGCCGTTGAAGACCTTGGCTTCTTCTTGACGGAGCATTTCCCTGTCCAGTCGCCGGCTTCACCAGGCCCATGTCACAGAGCACCCTGTCGTGGGCGTCCTTGGACATGAGGACGACGAAGATGGAGACGTGGCCTTCGTCATCGTGGTGGTCGTCGTCTGACTCGTCTTCACGGAGTGGTAGTTCGGAGGAATATCGGTTGCAGCTGTAGCAGCCTAGCAGGAGCAGCCGTCCTCCTCCTCGGATTTGCCGTCAGGGTAGAACTGGATGCACCCTCGATTCTGATGGTCACCAAGTCAGCATATCCTCCTTCTCATGATCCAGCTTATGGATCAAAATTTATTTCCACATTTGGTGCCATCGCTACCAGCAGCTCCAGGGACCGGCAGGCCTACTTCGCTCCTTCAGAGTTCTCGCTGCTGACCCTTACGCCTTGAACCTGAGCTTCTTCTGTAGAACATTATTGATCTCTCTCGTTGTTGACATTCTCCATCATATTTATATTCCTCACGTAACGTGATCTGCAGTGTGCAGTGCCGCCCAGCCATGCATCGAGTGCCTCCTTTGGACCATATATCGGCGTCCTTTAATTGGTGCTTATAGTTTGCCCCGTTGCTTGGCCTGCAATACGAACTTGCGCTTCTGGCCGATCAGCAGTCCTTCATTAAGCTCAACAGAGAGATCATGGAGACCTTGTACATACAATTCTGCAACTCGACGAAATTGGAATCTGATTGATTACCTCAATACTGATCACCTCCTATCAATCTTTTATTTCAACGCCTCAACAAACGTCATGGTAGAGCTCTTTCCGACCAGCTCACCACACCATGGATGCATCGTCTTGAGGTTGTCCTTGTTCAATGCAACGCTCTCCGGCTGGCTGCCTCGATCCGGCCTGTAGTGCTCGTGCACACGATGTTGCCGGCAAATTGTCTCCGCAACAACGTAAGTCTTCTGGTCACCTGAGTTGTAGTCACAATATGATAGGTGGGACGGGATTCTTTTTTTCTGTTTGGAAGACTAGCAAATTGCCCGTGCGTTGCAACGGGACCAGAAAAAAAAGAGAGGGAATATTGTTATTCTTGTAGCTTGTTTGTGTGTCTCGTCGTTGGTGTGCATTTTCTTTCTAAAGAGGTCATACATGAAAAAAAAAGAAAGATGAGCAAACGACAAAACGAAAGAACAATCAAGCAGGAAGGTAATCTACTTTTGCTAGCTTTATAAATGGTTTATTGTATATGAACACAATATCGTACATACTCGAGAAAATCTGAACCTAACCAGATTTTCAGGGCACAAAGGCACAGGAAAGAGATTGATGTACCTGCTATTCGGCATCGCGCTCCAGTTTATGCGGACGGCAGTATTGGCTCGATCTATGTTGTGTGGCGGTGCTCTGCTAATGGCTTAGAGTCTACAAGGTGCAAGGCCATTAGTAAGCTAAGAATCCGTGAGCCACGAAACCAGATATGAGGCCTGCAGTTTTATGCTTGCTGTCAGCTATTCGTCATCAATTACTCATTAGATAAATTCAAGTTCTTGATCAGTTTGTTCTCACCTTCCCATCTGCCTCCTTTTTCTGATCAGTACTCCTACAAGAGAGCAGCAGTTTAATAAGCAGATCAAAAAAACAAACAAATCAAACAAAATCAGTATCATCGAGCGCTTTGTTCTTTGATCTCAGCTGCGTTATTCATCTCAGATGAACCTGGAGCCAATGATGATATGCTTTGCTCTTGACGAACCTACTCAGACTGCACCCTTGCAACAATTGACGTGGGTTTGTGTGGCCACCGGAACACAATGACGCGGCTTTTGTGTGGCCACTGGAACACCGGAAGGATCGATGCACCGGAGTCCGGAGGCGACGCAGACGTCATTGCTCTTCTGCACCCAAACATTGATGAGCGTATCTCGCATTTGCCACCACGCGAAGTACCTTCCGTCGGCCGTGGTGGTCCGAGCCAGCTTGCAGGAAACTTCAGGCGCACGGCCGTGGTGAGCAGGTGTACGTGCTGGCCGCTAGGATCTGGGCACGGGCATTCGTCGCCTCTCGCCAATCCATGCCCGTCATGGTGACAACCAGATGGTAGATCAATGTTAAACATGCTGCCGCCGGTTCCCGCCTTCGTTGATCAGCTCTAGCGCTCCAGCCTCCGGCCACTCGTCTTCGACGTCCACGACATCGATACCGACGACACTACGAAATCATCATCGCCGATTCGTCATAGATCATAGCTGTATGCTCATCGAGGAGGATGCAATGGCGGGGGACGAATTGTTGACGAGATGGAAGCGGCCGACAAGCTCGGTGATGACCACGCGCAAGTTGTCTGGCGGCGTCGCGCGCGGTCTCCATGGACTCGAGCGGATGAGGCGAACCGGGAGGAAGAGGTCCGCGGTGTCGAGTTGGACGGCGTAGCAGACCATAGGTCCTCGAGTCGCATCATGAAAGTCAATTTGTGCCCAGTAATAAGCCGGAGTTGAAGCGAACTCGAGCAGGAATTGGCGGGTGTACAAAGGAGAGGAGACCGTGTTCGTCAATGATACAGAATCGATCGGGGCAGAGGGACTAAAATCTTGTGACGACAGACCAAGGCGGACGATTCGATCGTGCGGCAATGGCAGTAGCAGACCCTGCGTAGGCCCATATCCTACGGTCCATGTGAGGCAAACCTAAAAATTAACAGACATGTCACGCATTACAAACTTATTAGTATTAGATTTCATGTATTATTTGAGAACACATAGAATTTGGAAACTTAAGTTGATACGACTACAATACGAATTTAGATACACAGAGTTTCTATTTGTATAGTAAGCCTTCCTTAATCCAGCCTTAATCTAGACCGTTAGATGTTCATAAAATCCAACGGTTCGTAGCTTTTCTTTTTTCTGATTAATGTGGTAATTTCGTGACCTTGAGAGCGAATGTGGTGGCTCTTTTTTCTCTTCAAATACTAAGATAATAGATAACAATTAAAACAGTGAACAAATTTAATGTACAAAGAACATCATATCTTTTTTATAGTTGCTTAAAGATTTCAGATATTTTTGCTTAGAGTAACTGCCCGTCCCAACCAATGCAACCAGCGGCATCAAGGCCTTTGGCACTGCGTGTTTCATTATTGGCATCGCCTGGCGGTATATTCTGCATTTCGTATCCTGAAACGTTTACTACTTGTTCAAAAAAAAAAAAAAAAAACGTTTACTACTAGTAGCGGCGCGGTCCACGACAGGGGCAGTGCCGACTGGACAGAATCGCGGGGACGTGGTGAATTGTTCGTGGCATACGTAGGCAACATGCATCTGGAGTGACACCGAGCCACAGAAGGCTTCAGGCAGCTCGATCGGTACGGCCGGCCATCTCCCAACAAGCTCTATCGCGTGGACGACAGGCCACCATGGTGACTGGCTCTTGCGCAGTGCAAAATAACGTCCTCGGCCTGCAGCGCACGGCGGGCGTCACGGTCGAGCTCCCTCTGCCGCGTCGCCGCGCTCTACTGATCTCGCGACCCACATGGCCTGGGCAAGTGGGCAGAGCGCGCTGTTGGCGAAGCAGCGGCATTCTGCCGGGGTCAATGCCGCTTGTGCGCATCCGGACGCACGGTTCCGATCCACGGATGCCAGGAAACTTCCCTTCTTGTGCGGCGACGGCGACCTCTCCTCGCGCCGGCGCGTTCAGGCCCCGGCGAGGCGCGCGCAATGACGACGTTCGGCGCCGCGACTGCCCGCCGCCCATCCGCCACGTCCGCAATTAGAGGAAGAGATGTAACAAGAGGTTGCCCGTTGCCAGCGACGTCGTCCGGCGAGCTCCGCTGGCACGTCAGGCTCCGCCGGCCATCGCCCACCGCCGTCCTCGGAGTCAGTACGTCAACGCACCCGATCGGGCGGCTCTCAGGGACCGGGGGGTAGTCGTTATTTCAAATAGCGTCCACCCCAGGGGAGCCGCGCCCGCGCGAGACGGTACTTCCGCGCCGGGGCGCTGCTGCGTTCCCAAAGTCCATAGCATCTTCTCCGCCGGCCGTCGCTGCGCCTCGTACAGATCTTGGTCCTCTTTGTGCCCTTGGTGCTCGTCGCGGCAGACGTGGTCGCGCGCCGTCAACAATGCCCCAAGAAGTCGCCGCCTCGATCGCTTGCCGTGCCAAGGCATGCATGCGCGGACCTTTTGCATGCCAGGGCATGCTAGCTGGAGCAACGCGTCGCGTGCACGTCCTCCCTGTGTCCGGGACACGTTCGCCATGGCCGGCGCTCGATCGCCTCATCGGCTCGCCGTGGCCGGGCGCTGCTTGCTTCTCTGCCCTGCCCTTCCTTTTCTGCCGGATGCATCCGTGAGGCCCGTCGATCGGGCGTCGACCGAAGACGCTGGGCAACAGGCCCTCCGCCGCCACCAGCCCCGCTCCCATGTTGCTGCGCTGGTGGCCAGCCTCCGCTCACCTCAAACTTCTCATGGCACAAGGTGTTAGCCGCTCGGTGAACTGCTCCAAAAGCAGGTCGCCTTAACTCTTCTCTTCTGTGCATGGAAAGAGATTTATTCGGCACTAAAATTTCACCTTACCACTTGTCACGAGCTCGTGTTCCAGCCAGTGTGTGGTGCGTCTCTTTCAAGGGTTTGTTTTCTTTCTCTCGACAGAAGGATTCTTTCTTCGATCGTGATACGTTCGTACCTACAGTGATTTTGGAGGGATATATAAGATCGCTTCGAGAGAGACGTATGCCCAGCCGGAAACCCGGTGTGACCAAGTAGAAATCAGACTGTGGACGAGCTTTCACCTCAAAAACAAAAAATGATTGGTTCTTGCTCCTTCTCTCGAGCCTGAACTATTGGGGTACGCATTCCTAGTTACATACTACTACAAGTAACTGCTGCTGCTAGCACTGATTGCAACCTTAAAATGAAATAATAAACCCAACATACAGTACTCTTTAAAATGAAAACACCACCTTTCATCTGATACGGCCTGAAAAAGAATCAGCATGTCGATTCACATCCACCAACCCCATGTATGCTGGTGATGTTTTTGGTTGAGGAGAATGAAACACATCTATGGGCTCGATGTGCTTCATTGTAAGATAAATATCGTCGTGTTGTCGCTTGCGCTACGCTTTTCGAACTTCTGCATCAAAGTTGTAATAACTAAATTTCACTTTGTACTCTATTTTATTTATGCTTATGTGTATGTATTTTTGGACTCTTGTTTCGTCAAATGTCACCCAATCTTGATCCTGTTAAGCTAACCCCTCACTTTTGAGCCGGTGTGCTACACCCTCTAGGCCGCTATTGACAAAAACTTTACCCTACTCAAGGGTAAGCATCCTCCCTCCTCTGTCCTCCCTACTCCAATTGTTTTGGACACTTATGTGGAGTTTGCGGATGGATTTGCAAAGTAGTGTGTGTCAATCGAATGACAATGACAGTTCCTTTCCGTTCTATTTCAGGTCAAAAAAAATAGGCTTCAATTTTATTTGGATTTTTCTCAAATTAAGGCACAAACAACCAGTTTTGTGAGACCAAATTCTCGATTGCAAAGTTAATTTGAGTACAGCTTTTCCTTTGATTCCTTTTTAATTCGCTGTGTGTTTCAATTTATTTTATTTTATAATCATTTATTTTGTGGTTCCTCCTAGCAAATCTTTTTTTTTAGAATCTTCCTCCTAGCAAATCTAGAAACGACAAAAAAAGATAGACTTGTGAGCAGTGACTGATGGCACCAAGAAGAGTGTCCACCACTTGACCGCATGCAAAGGACGCTTTGGATGCTGCAAGTTCCTCGTCGATGAATTCAGGCTCCAGGTCAACTCACTCTCTTGTAAGCTTTCCGAATCTTCTGCTATCTTCATTGATTGTGGCGAGGTTCCATAGCACATGTTTATATGTTTCTAATACTTTTATTTGTACAATATTTTGTCAGAATTTCACTAGTACAATGATGTTTCATCATCTTGTAGAAGATGTTAAACTACTTATGACGTTCTACCATTTCATTCATGGTTTTCTACTAGTATGTCAATATTGCTCGACTAATATAAGTCCCATACGCTGACAACAAATGTGGTGTGCAAATATATCTCTTTTGTTGTCGCTAGTTTATCTATGTTGTCATACTAATATCTTAATTAATATTGTTATAGTGACACAAATTTTAAGTTCCGTTAACGCAAGTGCAAAGTTTCAGCTAATTATTTGAGATGTTCCATTACTTTATCTATATTGTACATAAACATTGTTCCGGTAATATACATACATTTCATATTCCATTAGTTCAAGTACGATGTTGTAACAATTGTTGGTGTTGTTCCACTTGTCCATGAGTAAAACAATGAACTTTACCACGTTCAATCAAAATAACAATTAAAAAGTGAACAAAATTGAATGTACAAAAAATGTCACATCTTTTGTATAGTTGTTTAAAGACTTCAAGTATTGCTTTTTGTTTTTTGGGGGAATTAATTTCAAGTATTGCTTTGAGTAACATACGGTTAACTGTTTGTAACTACACAAACGCACAACTTTTTTATGTGAACATACCCAGAGTGATAAATGCGTGTGTACATATATCTGAAGTAGATTTTCAATGTGGGAGTATAATGTATTTTCCCTATATACAAAATAAAAAGATATATAATATACAACCTAGGGCGATGGCGATGGGCGAGCTCTGCTAGCCGTTGTTGACCTTACGAGTTAGCACTGGCCCTGCTCTCGCGAACCACCTGACTACCTATGCCAACCTGCGATGGGTACACAGAGTCAGAGAACGACCAGTACGACATTGTCGGCCAATGCGATGACGGCCGTCCAAACCAATGCGACCGCTGGGCGTCACTGCCAGCGTCGCGGCATCAAGGCGATGTCTCCTCGCGCCAGCGCACTCAGACCCTGGCGATCGAGGCGCGGCGACGACGTTCAGCGCCGTCGATTTGCTCCGCCCGACCAGAGTGAACGATAGGTGGAAGCCTCGTCCAGGTCGCCCGCTGCCAGCGACATCGGCCGCGTCAGGCTCCGCCATGGCCGTCCTGCGAGTCAGTCAACGCATCCGGGCGGCTTTCAGGGACCTGGGGGGTGGTCGCTAAATTAAATAGCGTCCACCCCAGGGACAGCGCCAGACGGCACCTCCACGCCACGCCACGGCTCGCCGGAGCGCCGCCGCGTTCCCGAATTCCCGAACGTCTTCTTCTCCGCCAGCCCGTCGCTGCGCCTTGGCCGTCGCTTGGTCCTCGCCGCGTCCGCAGGCGTTGGTCGTCCGCACCGGTGCTCCTCTCGGCCGGCGTGGTCGCGCCGCGCGCCTTCCACCATGCCACAAGAAAGCCGCTCCTCGCTTGCTGTGCTGCACGGGCGCAACGCCTCGAGGCATGCATGCATGTGCGAACCTCTTTTGCGCCCGCCGGCCATGGAACCAGACGCGCCGCCACGAGGACGTGCTCGACTCTGCTCGTGGCGCGACCACAGAATCTCCATGCATGGTGGCTAGCCAACAGGCCCAACACCAATGTCATTGTGCTGCCTGCAGCTCTTCCAGCAACAAGACAACAAAAAACCAGTCCTTGCCGTTGCCGGCGCAAGGCGTGCACGTCCTCCCTGTGTCCGTAGCACGTTCGCCGTAGCCGGCGCTCGCGTCCTCGATCGGCTCACAGGATGTCCGTCCGTTCCGGACACTGCTTGCTTCCATTTACTGCCCTTCCTCTTCTCCCGGCCGGAATCATCAGCAAGGCCTTTCAATCTCGGGGTGCCGGCCGAGAACGCTGGGCAACAGACCCTCCTGTGGTGCCACCCGCCTCCCAAGTTCCGGCGCTGGCCAGCCGCCGCTCAAGTTTCGCATGTCACAAGGTGTTAACCGGTGAACTGCTCCAGAAGCAAGTCGCCCTCTTCTCTTCTGCATGGAAAGAGATATATTTAGCAGTAAAAGTTCAGCTTTGGACAAATAATAAAATCAGTACTACTCAGAAACCCGCGGCATGACTAAGTAGAAATGAAATTGTTGACGAGTTTTGACTACTCGATCCTTCCACAAAAATGATTGGTTCTCGTTTGTTCTTTGGAGTCGGAATAAATGAACTACGCATTCCTAGCTGTAAGTTACTACACTTCTATGAACAACTCCAGAAGAATAGCTAAAAATCATTGTAAAGTCAATTGTAGCTATTATTTAGTAAAAAGTATCACCGACATATTGTCTAACTCACTCTCTGAATTTGGTGACTCTACATTTCGGAATTCTCGTTATCTGTTTTTGAAAAGCTAGTGTTACTAGTTAGTCTTGTTATCAACTTTACAGAGGTTGTTTGTTGGATTAAAGTAGTTTTTTGTGGGTGTTTTATTTTAGAGAATAGCTAAATCAAAAAGTTTAAAATAAATTTTTAGCTATTCGCTTTGAAATGTTGTTGCTTCTATTTCAGAAAACACCAGCATGCCATTCACCTGAGAAGGCCTGCCAAAAAGAAGGTACAATACTTCAATTTATAGGTTTTTATGATACTGATTCTTAATTTATGAACCATAGTTAGTAAGGATTAGTCTAGTTAGCATAGTTTATCGATAGTTATAAATATATAACTATAATAATTAATCAAGCCACACATGAATAAACTATATCTTTTAAACAATTAACATATTTGTGAACTATATCATATACAACCAACCAAGCATATTCATGTGTCACCATAAACTTATAACCAAACAACCTACTTGTACTACCTCATCCTGACTGAATCAATTCAGAACGATAAAAACAATCCAACTTCGTTCAACCAACCAAGCACTCTTAAGAATGGATTCTCCTCTCTTCTTCTTCTTCTTCTTATTATTATTATTATTATTATTATTATTATTATTATTATTATTATTATTATTGTTATTATTATTATTGTTATTATTATTATTATTGTTATTATTATTATTATTATTATTATTTTTATAGCACCCCATTCTTCTTCATGTCCCCTATTTCTCTCCAATTCAATTTGGGGGGGGGGGGGGGGGGGGGGGGGGGCAAGAACCCCTCGCTACAATCAAGTTCTAGCACTAGTGTTCAGATGCATAAGCACTAGCGTTCTAGCCCCTCGCTGAACTTAACAAAGACTAATGCCATGCAACTGTCTAAAACATTATTCAGCTCTAAGTGACCCTCCTCTGTACTTTGTACAGGAGGTGCTCTGCCTTCTTATGCATAACTAAAACAGAGTATGGCTCAGCTGGTGAGTTGGCTCTACTTTTCCCTTGAAACCTATAACTTGATAGGAAAATAATACAACCATAGATATTGCTACTATTTAGTTATTGTGACTGATCAAAACTATTTCATTCAGTACTACATATGTACGACCTGAAAAAAATACTAAAGGCCACTGCAACAGGACATACTACTAATCAGTAATCACCAATGCACTTTTCTCTCGGACCCTAATGCTCCGAAGTGTGCACATGAGAAGTAATCCTACTATAACTCTGGTTATGCAGAGGCATACAAGATCTGCTTGTGCAGTCAGCGGCATGACCACCAGTGATAGCAACACGCCCAGCCATAAGTTACGTGACGTAGCTTGATATCAGGTTTTTGTAGCGAGGGGCTCTTGATTGACACTACAGTGTTCACTAGTGCTCACATGCATGTGAACACTAGTGCTCGAACCATATTAACACTAGTGCATGTGAACACTAGCGCTCGAACCATATTAAACACTACAGTGTTGTTACTAGTATGCATGTGAACACTAGTGCTAGAACTTGATTGACAAACTGTAGTGTTGTCTGAAATGCTACAGCACAACACATATTCATGCATCAAGTTGTCAGATTTGCTTCTTTTCAATGCTTCATTTCGATCTCTAATATCCGGGACGAGCTGGTCTTTGAAAATCGAGCGAACCAACTCGTCCCAGCGAAACGGCGTTAGCTCCGTTTCACTCCAGCTCTATGTCTGCGTCCGAGGAGAGCGTGTGACGGAGCGGCTGGGCGTGCATGTACGGCGGTGACAGCGAGCGTGGCGACGCGGCTGGGCGAGTCTCGGTCGGCACGGCCAGGTGAGTATGAGCGGCGCGGCTGGGCGAGCACGTTCTCCGCCGACGTGACCACGCCGCTGTTAGGAATAAACCATGTGTGTTCTTGGTGAGCGTCGTGTGCTTGTCGAGTCGCGCGCATCGCGTCTGTGCGGATGTGTTGCGTCTGCACATGTGGTCGTGCTAGGTGTTGCAGCGTTTGCTGTTGGTGTGAGCCATGGCGGAACGTGGTCATGCAGTCAAGGCAGGGCGAAGGAAGCGGAACGCGCTGGCGTGGCTCGCGGAAGGCTCGGCGAGGACCGGTTTGTGCGGACGAGCGAGTGGCTCCCGTTGATGGACGGCCGGGTCGCAAGGAGAATCTTGCGTGTTCGTGCGCGCAAGAATCGCAGGAGTAGTGTGCGTGTGCGTTGGCTATAAATCGCCCTGTAAGTGTCAGTTTGTTGTCGAGTCGAGTTCAGCAAATAAACAAGCCAAGATACAGGCCGTGTGTGCGGCCGCGGCGTTCGTCGCCAACAAACTCTTGTGTGTCGTGCGTGTGTGCGCCATTGCTGTAGTTGCTCGAGCTCCATCTCGCGTGTGTGCGTGAGTGACCAATTCCTGGGTGGGTTCCAACAGCCGCCGTTCCTCTCGGGAGATGGTGCGCTGGGACCGCAAATGGCCGCCGTGCTTCTCCTTGGGCACTGCCTCCTCGCTCACAACACGAACAAAAGTAAATCGAATCCCGAACGAGCTACTGACGCGAAACAGAGGAGAAGCAGAGGAAGCGGCAGGGGCAAGCATGACGTTGGGCAGCGCCGGCACAGACTTTTGTTGGAATGCATCATTCAACTCTGAGATTTGTCCATGCAGTGTCTGCTTGAATTTGCTGCCCGTGCGTACCCGCGACGTCCACCCGTCAGGCGCGTGCGACACAGAATCGTCATCGGTCAAGGCCGGCGACGCTTGTGCGCCGCCGTGGGGACGCCCGGATCCGCAGCCTGCCCGGGATCATCTAAGACGCCGTGTCCGCGCACCGGCGCGCTCAGACCACGCCAGGGCGAGACGCCACCACAGCTCGCGCGCACGCACCGGCGCGTCCTGAGACAGTGAGACCTGCACGCCGTCGCCGCCGCGGCTCGCGCTCTCGATTGGCGCCGCGGCGGCAGTCCATCTCCCCCGGCCCGTCCTCTTCGCTGAAATGGACGAGAGCGGTCGAGCGATGGGAGGATAAGCGAACGTCTTCTCGCGCCGGCGCGTTCAGACCCCAGCCCAGGCGCAACGACGAGTCGACGCCGCGACTGCCCGCCGTCCGTCCGCCACCTCCGGCAAGAGGTCGCCCGCTGCCAGTGACGTCGGTCGGCGAGCACCCCCTGCCGCGTCAGGCTCCGACATCGCCCACCGCCGTCCTCCGAGTCAGTCGACGCAACAGATCGAGCGGGGCTGAGGGTGGTCGCTATATCAAATAGCGTCCTCCCGGACGCTATTCCGAATAGCGACCATCCCACGGGCCCACGCTACGGCTCGCCGGGGCGCCGCTGCGTTCCCGAAGTCCCAAACATCTTTTCCGCCAGCCATCGTGTTCGTCGCCGTGTCCTCAGGCTTCATTCACGCGCTGTTGCTCCTCGCGGCCGGCGTGGTAGCGCGCCGTCCGCTATGCCACAAGAAGCCGGCCGCCGTGCACGGACGCGACGCCTCCGAGGCATCAGGCATGCGTGAGTGCGTGAACCTTTTGCGCCCGCCGCGCCGGCCGTGGAACCTGACGCGCTCCGCCACGAACAAGAAAACCAAGGCCATGCCGTGGCAACGCGTGCACGTCCACCCTGTGTCCGGGACGGGAACACGTTCTCCGTGGCCGGCGCTCCATCCGCTCACCGCCCGTTCCGCCTTCTTCCCTCCCTGTCCTTCCTCTTCTCCCGGATGCATCTGGCGGAGGACGCTGTGCAACAGGCCCGCCGCCACCGGCAGCCTCCCATGTTGCTGCTTTGCCCAGCCGCCACCCAAATTCACACGGCACAAGGTGTTATATTAGCCCGTGAACTGCTCCAGGAGCAGGTCGCCGTCTTCTCTTCTGCATGCATGGAAAGAGATTTATTTCGCACTAAAATTTCAGCTTACCACTTGTCACGAGCACGTGTTCCAGCCGGTGCGTGCGTGGTGCGTCTCTTTCAAGGAATTGTTTTCTTTCTCGACCGAAGGATGGATTCTTGACCGTGACATGTTCGTACCTACCGTGACTTTGGACGAATGAATAAGATGTATGCACAGTGGGACAACTGTCTGATCCAGTAGAAATCAGATTATTGTGGACGAGCTTTGACCTCAACAAGAACAAAAATGATTGGTTCTTGCTCGTCGACTCCAGCTTTGAGGTACGCATTCCTAGTTACATGCTACTACAAGTAACTGCCGCTACTGCTAACCCTGATTGAAACCTTAAAATGAGTTAACGTGGAGTTTGTGCATGGATTTGCGGCGTAGTGTGTGTATGTGTCAATCCAATGCCAAGGCAGCTATTTCCGTTCTATTTCAGGTATAAAAAGAATTAAGTTTCAATTTTGTTCGGATTTTTCTCACAAATTAAGACGGAAACAACCAATCTATTGAGACCAAATTCCCCACTACACAGTTAATTCGAGTAAAGTTTTTCTTCTCTTTGATTCTTTTTTGATTCGTCGTGTGTTCATGTTATTTGATTTTATAATTGTTAATTTTGTGGATCCTCCTAGCAAATATAGAGAAGATGAAGAGGATAGACTTGTGAGCAGCGACGGATGGCACCGAGAAGAACGTCGTCCACCTGGCCATATTCAAGAGTCGCTTGGGATGCTGCAAGTTCCTGGTCGACGGCGAATTCGGGCTCTATGTCAACTCACTCTCTTGTATGCCTTGCCGAATCTACTGCTATCTACATTGACGTCAGCGAGGTTCCATAGCACATATTTATATGTTTCTAATACTTTTATTTAGGACCTTTTTTTTTGTCAGAATTTCACTAGTACAATGATGTTTCATTATCTTGTAAAAGATGTTAAACTACTTTGCTTAAAGATTTCAAGTATTGCTTACAGTAGCATACGGTTAAATGTTTGTGACTAGCTAGACACACACACACAAATTTGAATGCCGCCGCGTTCCCGAAGTCCTGAACGTCTTCTCGGCCAGCCCGTCGCTGCGCCTTGGCCTTCGCTTGGTCCTCGCCGTGTCCGCAGGCGTTGGTCGTCCGCACCGGGGCTCCTCTTGGCCGGCGTGCTGCACGGGCGTGACGCCGAGGCATGCATGTGTGAACCTTTTTGCGTCCACCGGCCATGGAACCAGACGCGCCGCTCCACCCGGACGTGCTCGATTGCTCGTAGCGCGACCACAGAATCTCCATGCATGGTGGCTAGCCGATACCAATGCCATAGTGTTGCCTGCAGCTCTTCCAGCAACAAGACAACAAAAAAACAGTCCTTGCCGTTGCCGGCGCAACCCGTGCACGTACGTCCTCCCTGTGTCCGTAGCACGTTCGCCGTGGCCGGCGCTCGCGTCCTCAGCTCATAGGATGTCCGTCCGTTCCGGACACTGCTTGCTTCCATTCACTTACTGCCCTTCCTCTTCTCCCGGCCGGAATCATCAGCAAGTCCCGTCAATCTCAGGTGCCGGCCGAGAACGCGGGGCAACAGACCCTCCTGTGGTGCCACTGGCTTCCCAAGTTGCGGTGCTGGCCAGCCGCCGCTCAAGTTTCGCATGTCACAAGGCGTTAGCCGGTGAACTGCTCCAGAAGCAAGTCGCCCTCTTGTCTTCTGCATGGAATGAGATATATTTAGCAGTGAAGGTTCAGCTTTGGACAAATAATAATATCAGTGATACTCAGAAACTCGCTTGGATTAGAGAAATGCTTGTGTTTCTTTTTCAGAAAACACCAGCATGCCATTCACCTGAGAAGGCCTGCCAAAAAAATGGTACAATACTTCATTTTATAGGTTTTTATGATACTGATTCTTAATTTATGAACATTAATTAGTAAGGATTAGTCTAGTTAGCATAGTTTATCGATAGTTATAAATATATAACTATAATAATTAATCAAGCCACACATATATAAACTATAAACTTTTATACAATTAACATATTTGTGAACTAATCATATACAACCAACCAAGCATATTCATGTATCACCATAAACTTATAACCAAACAACCTACTTGTACCACCTCATCCTGACCGAATCAATTCAGAACGATAAAAACAATCCAACTTCATTCAACCAACCAAACACTACCAAAGGATGGATTATCCTCTCGTTTTCTAAGGAGGGGGGGGGGGGGGGGGGGGGGGGGGCTTGAGCCCCCACCCCAAAAACCCGATACTAACCTGCATCGGTACTGTGGGGATGAATGTTGCCTTCTTATACTACGATCGGATCAAGCTTGATCTCCACCTCAAATTCTGCAGCTTGCGATATGTACTCGACATCTATGAAGAGAACCCTGTAAACTGATATGCCTCTTCTTCGTCGACCCTTACATGTTGACATGCTAGTTTGTCAATAATCAAATAGACGCAAGATGTTCTCATCACGAATATATCGTGTATAATTTATTGAGTTGCGACTTGATATCAGAGCTATAATTAATGATAACGATACCTTGGTCTCTCTTTAGTGATGTTTCTTCTTTATAACAGCAGTGTGCCACACCGTTTTATAACCGTTTGATGGTGGGCTTTTGCCCGATCCTTCAGGATATGTTTGTTTTGAGGGATGAGACGGGACGGAAAGGAACCGTTTTACAAATGTTAGTTTCAGAGATAGGATGGAGTGGGATGCTCCGGGACGAGCTGGCCTCTGAAAATCGAGCCAATCAACTCACCCCAGGGAATAGCCTTAGTTCCGTTTCACTCCAGCTCTATGTCTGCGACCGTGGAGAGCGTGTGACAGTGCGGCTTGGCGAGAATGGGGACGAGTCTCCGTCGGCACGGCCAAGTGATCATGAGCGGCGAGGCTGGGAGAGCAGGTTCTCCGCCGACATGACCATGCCATGGCGCCGTTCGTCTCGGGAGATGGCGCGCTGGGACCGCGAATGTACGGCCGCCGTGCTGCTCCTTGGACACTGCCTCCTCGATCACAAAACAAACAAAAACATGGAATCCTCAACCAGCGACTGACACGAAACAGAGGAGAAGCAGAGCAATGTGACGTTGGGCAGCGCCGGCACAGAAATTTGTGTTGAATCCATCGTCCAACTCTGAGATTCGTCCATTCACTGTCTGCCTGAATTTGCTGCCCGTACGTACCAGCGTCGAGCGCGTGCGACACAGCATTGTCGTCGGTCAAGGTTCCCGAAGGGCCGAACGTCTTCTACGCCAGCCGTCGTGGTCGTCGCCGTGTCCGTGGGCTTCGTTCACGCGCCGGCGTGGTCGCACGCCGTCCGCCACGCCACAAGAAGCCGGCCGCCGTGCGCTGGCGCGACGCCGCCGAGGCATGCGCGAACCTTTTGCGCCCGCCGTCCGTGGAACCTGACGCGCGCGCTCCGCCACGAGACACGTACGTCCTCCCATGGACAAAGAAACCACAGGCCGTGCTGGCGCAACGCGTGCACGTCCTCCCTGTGTCCGGGACGGGACACGTTCGCTGTGGCCGGTGCTCGATCGCCTCCTCGGCTCACCGCCCGTTCCGGCCGCTGCTGCTGCTTCCCTCCCTTCCCTTCCTCTCCTCCCGGATGCATCCGAACAGGCCCTCCGCCGCCGGCGGCCTCTCTCTAATGTTGCTGATCTGCTACGCCAGCCAGCCAGCCGCCGCTCAATGCTCAAACCTCGCATGGCACAAGGTGTTTTCAGCCGGTGAACGGCTCCAGAAGCAGGTCGCCCTCCTCTCTTCCGCATCGAAAGAGATATATTTGGCAATAAAATTTCAGCTTACCACTTGTCACGAGCACGTGTTCCAGCCAGTGCGTGGCGCGTCTCTTTCAATTCAAGGGATTGTTTTTTCTGCCGACGGAAGGATGGATTCTTCGACCGTGACATGTTCGTACCTACCGTGACTTTGGACGAATGAATAAGGTGTATGCACCGTGGGACAACTATCTGGCCCAGTAGAAATCAGATTGTGGACGAGCTTTGACCTCAACATTTCAACAACAAAAATGATTGGTTCTTGCTAGTTCTCTCGAACCTCAACTATTGGCGTACGCATTCCTAGTTACATACTGCTACAAGTAACTGCCGGGCCGCTACTGCTGGCACTGATTGCAACCTTAAGACGAAATAGTAAACCCAACATACAGTACTTTTTGTTTGTTAAATGAAAACACTACTACCTTTCGTCTGACAAAGCCTGAAAAAAGAATCAGCATTTCGATTCACATCCACCAACCCCATGTATGCAGGTAGACTATAGGAGAATTGGCCTACTGATGAACTCCCTTTTTTTTTCAAGAAGCACGAGAGTTACCCATCTTTGTATTAGAGAGAGAAAAACACTATGCTCTGATACGGGGACCAAATATGGAGTAGAGGTCAGGTTATCAACTTACCCGATGCACAAAATCTTTCTAACAGAATTAAAACTGGCTCAGTGGCATCTCCTAAACACGAGAGTATGATCATATTTGTATCGGGTGAGCTTTCTGAGACCCTTTCTGACTCTTTTTTGTGAGTGAAACTTTTGCAGGTCGACCGCCTCTCAACCGGCACTCGATCGTCGCCGATGGAACGGAAAGCAAGCAGCAAGTGGAATCTGCTCAAAGCCGGAGAACCTGCCATGTGTGTTAGTGAACTCATGGTTCAACAACAGCCCAAGTTTTTCTGCTGCACTTCTACTTGTTCCGCATGACGTGTTATGCGACACCGATCCCTCCCTCCCTCCCTCCCTCTCACCAGTCACCGGCAGTTACTTTCTTGCCACGATTCTGAGATCACGACATGTTCCTGCGCGCCAACAAGAACTTACTCCAACGTAGCGAAAGCGATGTGCAGTCGTCACAGGATTTGATCTCTGCTCGGATCAAGCGGAAATCGTGGACGAAAATCATCACTGGTTTCTCCTCCATGCTGCCATCCTTGTCAAACATGCGCGTAGAAGTAGAGCCATGAATTTATGTTTGAGTCGACAAGTTCGAACGCAACGATTACCCTGACCGCAACCCGCTTCAAAATGAGCGGCCTGCATGGATCCAGTAAGCATTTCGTCACAAACGGGAAGAAAATTAAGGAGAGGAGGTGGGAAGAAAAATCTGCACTGCAATTGACATCCACCAACCACCCTGCCCATGGAGCATACAGGCAGGTAGGTAGAGGATCACCTAACACCTGTGTCTCTTTTCCTCTGTCACGGGGCCCACCATTACTCTGTATCAGCTGCACCATAGGCTCACTCACTGCCCCGCTACCAAGAACAAGGACGGACTAATGACTCCTTAATCCACTAACCGGCTGATCAATGGGGTTTCCATGATCCAGGAGACCAGCATTATGAGATGGATGCAAAGTGCAGGCGGTGAGTGTGATGGAGGAAGCAGGTGAGATGTCAGAGACTCAGATTCGTGCTGAATAAGGTGAGGTGAGGTGGCCTATGCATCATCATGGGATTGGCGTGGTTGTTGCTGAGGTAGGAGGAGGAGGGACACCAGTTTGTAGCTGGAATTCAGAAATGCAGGGAGTGTGGAATTGATAATCTATTGTTGCACTCTGGAGTATATAAGACCTAATTGGCGGGATCAAATCGAGATTCCGGAGAAGAACGCTTTTGATTCCCACTACGCCCGCTGATCCTCCAGTCTTCACATGGCCTTGTGCTGAATTATTGCGTAGTCGGCAGCGCGTGGTCTATATATACTCGATGATGCACCGAAGTTCAGCTAGTAGTACATCGCAGTTCGGTTCTAACATGGCATGTGCATATGACGTGCCTTGCAAGGTGAAAGGCCGGAGCATGTCGTTGCCATTATGTCAAGAATGTCACTGCCTCAAGGTCAGACAGATATGAGCCTGGTCAAAGTATATAGTACTAGTACTCCGTATGCAGTTGGGTTTTGCACTTGAACACTGAATGGTCTGTACCATGTCTGGGTGAAATCCGAATTTACCAACACGATCGTAAAATCCATGCCGAGATGGGTGCTCTCTGTGTCTGTGTGCGGGACCCTGGCATGGACTGGTTGCTTTCCAAGCACTTTAAACAGCGTGTTCGTCTCGCTGCTTTGCAGCGGTTGCTTTGCAGCAGTTACAATGTTCGCAGTTATTTCTTCAGCAGCAGCTACAGTGTTTCAACAGCAACTACAGTGTTCGCAGTTATTTTTCTGCAGCTGCAGCCGCAGCTGCAGCGAAACGAACAGGTTGAAACAATAATCTAGACATGGTTATTTTTCTGCAGCTGCAGCTGCAGCTACAGTTATTTTTGTGTGTTGGTAATGAAGGTTCATTGAATCTAGACATGGTTATTATATTGCAAAAATCCAATAATCTCCTCGTCTATCTATTGTCATACTAGTGGCTCTGAACAAAACTAAAAATCCGGTGTTCATTTTGTGTAACTGTTCCACGGCTCAGTTCTACAAAAAGAGTAGTTTGATCATTTGATCACAATGCAGTTTGAAGACCAAGCAAATAGTAGGAGTATCTCTGAAGAAATGTTGGTTAATTTACACAACCCGAAGCTGAACACACGCTTGGTTCAAGAAACCAGTGATGGATTTAAAAGTCCAAATCAATCAAGATCAAATAAATTTGTAGGGAACTCTTGGCAGCTTGCAGGGGTATCTCGGCGTGCGTGCAAGTTTCGCCGCGTTGCGATCTTGGCCTTGTTCGTTTCTTTTAGCACTAAATTTTAGAGGCATTTAAACAAAAAGAATCTAGTACTAAATAAAGTTTAGTGACAAAACTTTTTTACAGATAGATACATCTTTACGAGACGAATCTAATAAGCCTAATTAATCTATGTTTTGTTACAGTCATGCTACATTAATGCTACAGTAACTATTATCTAATCATTGCGTAATTACCCTCATTAGATTCGTCTCGCGAATTAGACCAGGGTTCTGTAATTGGTTTTGTAATTAAACTTTATTTAATATAGCTTATTTAGAATTTAGACCTCTCTAAAATTTAGACCCTCATGCGCCGTCACAGGCTCACAGGCAAGCCCACGTGAAGCCATGCCATTGGTCCCTGCCACTTGACGCAAGTGTGGGGCCTGCCCTTCCGTATAAAACATATCGATAATTGTGATTAGAAGCGCTAATCTATATGGCTAGGCACAAAAGTGGTGGACGCTGGAGGAGGTTAAGGATGAATTGCTGTTGAGCAAAAAATATCTGACGGTATGTTGCAGGACAGCATGGACGGCAATCACGTCACACGTGCCGGCATAGTCAGCACTCAGAGACTCGCAGACTCTTGTCGCTTCCCCTTACGCTGCTGGTGGCATTTCCTTTCTCTCTACTATTTTTTTATTGGACGGATTGTGATTGATGTTAATTTTTCTCAAAACTTTTGTTGACATTCAAAACTCAGTAACACATGTTTGGAGCACATGAATTGCGCAAAATAAATCATGGCAAAAAAGTTCCAGAGAGCAAGAAAAACAATTAACGTCATGTTGTGATGGTTGCTGACCTTTTGTTTTTGTACATTCAATATACCTTAAACAAATTCTGTCATTTTCGCATATATTGGTCACAAAAAATGGTTCCAGTTCTGGAAAAAAAAAACGAAATCGGTTATTAGATTTTTTTTTTGCGAAGGATTAAATGGGAACTCTGTAGGCCATGTTACGGTGATTGTTCACCTCTTTGTTTTTAATTTTTGTACTATTAAAATAACTTGTTGTTCTAACTACTGGAGAAACATTAAGAATTTAAGCACTGCTATTGCTTCAGCATCTTCATTGTGGAATGGTTATGCCACCCTTTCTCAAGGAGATGATGACGTACCCCATGTACTGCTATAACAATAATATCTAGCTTGGCTAGACGCGAGCATGTTACTCCTGAAGAGAAATACATGCACGTCGGTTGACAGAATAATAGAAATGATCAACAAGTTTTTCATTTTATATCTGTAAAGAACAAAGCATGCGGTGAGCTAAACTACCACTGAAGAAATTTGCAAGTAGGCTGCCACCATCTCACCAACCCCCATCTTTTCTATAATTTGTTTGTGTTCATGACTTCCTGTCACGGCGTCACCTACTCCTTTTTTTTAAAAAAAATCCTTATAATTCAACTGCTAATAGTGCTAGTACTCGTAGTTCTTACAAGACCTCATTCTGATGGACAAGTTCATGGAGACTATTATGTGTGGTCCTTTCGGCGCTAAACATGTTGTTAGCAGCTAAGGATGCTACAACTGCGGAGTTAAAATATTACAGAGATATTTTGTTAATTGCCATGCATGCTGGGTCATGTGTAATCATGCCGAACCACTGAAAGAGAGACATACTTTTCTCCAAAGCGTCTTTGTTCGGTGGAAACACAATTGGCTTGCCCTGGATGCATTATCATTCTCTACAAATAATTTCACCTTTTCTGAAAGAGTGTGATTTGCAGATCTTAGCTAACAATAAGATACCAATTTGTGCTACAGATACAATCAGAGGCTCCTATTTAGTAACATGAAAGTTTAGCAAATGTCAGTTGACAAACATATAGATCCCATTTTCTCCATCATAAGTTACTAAGTTATCTGTAACTAGTCACTAAAGAAAATACTATGTCATCACGATTGTTTCAGTCGTCGAGTAGACTGTAGACACATGCAGTTTGCTGATAGGTTGATGTAAAAGTCAAGGTGGATACTGTCAAAAGTGGTTCAAAGTAGTATGTCTTGATGATGTGGTTGCTGGATCAAGCCGAAATTATGGTGAACTGCAACTTAACATTGACCCTTGGCCGCACTAAACGTATTGAAAACAACAACACCTCACACAAGATGCAGGATGTGCATGAAATTTACAGAGTATAGCTTGGAAGCTCACAATGTTTTTCTTATTTTGTTGCTTTCGTTTTTTATTTTCTCTGTACTGAACTTTTGTTCTCTTTTTCTTTAATATATTATAATCAGTAGGGGCTTCTTTGGCCCCTCCTGTTCTTTCAAAAAAAAAAAGGAAAAAGAGTGAAATCTATGGACGGTACCTTAACTTGCACCGAAGTTTCATCTAGTTACCTGTACTTTCAAAATGCGGATCTAGGCCTCTAAACTTGTTCGGTGTATCATCTAGACCCCCTAAACTCTCAAAACGTATTTTCATATCTATGAACTTGTTCCAAGGTGTCACATAGGTTCTTAATCTCAAAAAATGCATTTTTTAGGTCCATAAATTTAATAAAAATGTTGGTTTGCTATTTAAGTTAATGTAAATTCTTTTACTACTTTAAATTTTAATAAAAATGCTATTTTAATTTTATTAAGAATGGTAACAAAATATCTTAATAAAGTTATACAAAGCGCATGCAAAATATAATGGCAACGTATCCTATGAGAACCAGGTTCGTGTGAGAACTATGAGAACTCCAATCTAGGCCATATGATTTTGATCCAATGGGGCGCATGAATTCAGGTGGGAGGGAGGATTTGCAAAAATAGCAACTACTTTTGTAAATCCCCCCTCCCACCTCTTCCTATGCGCCACCTTTGGATCAAGATCATGTGACCCAGATTGAAGTTTTCATAGTTCTCATACGAATCTGGTTCTCATAGGATACGTTGCCAAATATAATTCACCTTGATTAATAGTATAGCTTAATAAACAATTCATTTCGAATACAACTAATTAATGATGATTTTCAAAGATATGAAATTTCACCTTTAGAATTTAAGGACCTATGTGACCCTTTGGAACAAGTTGAGGGATCCAAAAATACATTCTAAGAGTTTAAGGACCTAGATGATACACCGGAACAAGTTTAGGGGTTTAGATCCGCGTTTTGAGAGTACATGTACCTAGATGAGACCGTGGTGCAAGTTCAGATACCGTCCATAGATTTCACTATTAGGAGAAAGCATTACACAGTACTATGTTAGTACATTTTTGTACAAGCCATATGGACTTGAAGCATAGATTGAACGTATAAATCTAGAAAGGTGAATTTGCGAAAAAAACACAATCCACACTAAAACACACAGATTTTACTACAAACAACTAAGCTGAAAACGATCAATTATGTTTGTCGCTTCTTACACATAACTCTCGCATAGAAACAAATCTTGAGCCTCACACTTATATAACCGAGATCCATCCTTTGCTCCTCGGTTCTAATTCTGCCACTTTGTAGGAAAGGTCATATCTTTGCCACCGTCACCACAACATTCCCTCTCTTTGTTTTTTTTAAAAGAAAGTGTATATACAACTCAGACACTCACAACGTAATCCTATCTATAGGAGCATTTTTGAAGATGAAGAATCGACAAATCCTTGAGATTGACGAAGTGACTACTGATGCCTTACTGTCGGCAGTCACGTTGCCTACCCCTGAAAGCACAATGTCTAGGACTTGAGGTGCTACTAAGCCTCTTGTAACAACTAAGCTACATGCCCTTTCGCACAACATTTCCTCTCTTGGTCTCTTCTGCAACCACCGTCAGCAATATTCGAGCAAGTCTTTTCTTTTTGACATTGCGACACCATAGTCCAGCGGGGCATTACTGAACCCTAAACACCAATATCATACGACGGGGATGCGACGACATTGCTGAAGAAAACACGCGAGTCGCGACGAGGTTTAATCGTGAGTAGTATCAGGCAAGAACGCCCTACGTTCAATGTGTGGTTCGAGTTGGATTGCTCGTAGAAGGGATTACAAACAAAACGAGAGAGGGAGAAACTCTCAAGTCTCAAAGTGTTCGGGTGTGCGTGTGTGTTACTAGAACGAGTGAAGTGTGTGAAAAGCGAGGAATTGGCCCCATGCCGTGGCCCGTCGTCCCCTTTTATCTGGTCAAGGCGAGACGGGTTACAATGGAGGAAAGAAGAAAAAGAGAAAGAGAAAGGAGGGGAGTGATCGTGCGTGAGCAAGGATGGACTCCTCCTTCCCCATGGCCTCTTAGCCCGGGCGAGGACGATGACGTCACCGGCTGTCAAGTCGGGGCGGGTCGTGTCCGAGTCCTGTTGATCCCTGTAGAAGACTGTTGCGACCCTGTTCAGCACAGGTCAAGACTGTAACCGCGTGCATCGCCGCTTGACCGCTGTCAAACGTCCCTGTGAGACGTGTGAAGGCGGCGACTTACGTTGCGGGATGGGCAAAAGCGCGCCCACTTGCGTGCGCGTTAAATGCGGCTCAACCGCTGGGTTGCGGTTGCTTCGCTCGAGTGATTTCCGCTTCGCAGGAGTTAAGCGACGCGGGGCGTTCCCTTGTGGACCCTTGCTCTGACCCTCGGGTCGGGCGAGCCGTACTCGAGTCGGATAGTGCGCCAGTGGCGCTGTTCGGGGACCGGGGGTCGAGCGCGGCTCGTCTCTTTTTCCCGTTAAGGCTGGCGAGGCGGAGAGCCCTTCGGCTGGCCCCCGGGGGTCGGAGGCGGTACAGACCTTCTCCTTCCTCGATAGGGGTGGGCACAAAAACCGATACCCAAACACCGAAACCGAAAAAACCGAGACCGAGACCCAAAAAACCGGAATTTCGGTCTTCGGGTACTTGTTTGGGTAGTACCCTTGGGTAACCGAATTTTATTGTTCAATTTCGGATAGTACGCTTGGGTACCCGAACTACCCAAACTACCTAAATTAGTATGATGATGTAGGATTTAGTACATAGACTCAAACTATGGTCACATAACATCCTTTGTTACTCATTCATCATATTCATGTTTCTCCTATCATATAATGGTAACTCATTATCAAGTTGATTGCATAGTGTATTTTGGGTATAATCAAATTTATTTTATTTTTTCTCTGAAAATTAATGCTAATTTGGGTAGTTTGGGTATAACCGAAGACTGAACAGAAATTTAGGTACCCAAAGTTGTCGGGTACTCAAATTTTCGTTGTCACTAGTAAAAATGCACGTGCGCTACGCACGTGTCTAAATAATGACATCACTTGGCAGGACCGGAGCATTATGATATACTTAACTACATTATCTTTCCTAGCATAGAATTCAAAGTAATATTTAAAAAGCTGAAATGATATTTATGATAGAGGTCATAATTACACAGAGAGGATATATTTCTTCTGATTATTATGAAACAAGTAGTTAAACAAACACAAACTACATAGACAATACATATAAAAAGACAACTACAGTGAATATCGACAAATTGACTTGCTCTGATTTTGGAAGTAGCAAACTTGACATGAGGTTACTTTCTCTGCTTCCCTTTAGTCTTTCAGTTTCAGCTTATTGCTGATCTTGTACATCAATCCCCCTTGAAAAACCTCAGCCCAGTCAGCGATCATCACCCCAGTGGCCCATTCAACAAATTATCCTATCACACCAATGCATCAAATTGCCGCAACCCTGCAAGACAATACCACGCTTGATGCCCCAAATTGATAAGTATTAGTTTCTCTACTTTAGCTGCAGAAGAAAAATAACCCAAGCCATTGAACTCAATGAACTCATTCAACAAGCAACAAATTTATTGATTAATTGCATGATGCAAACCCTTCCCCAACTCAATTAGCAAGAAATAGTGTAGAATGCATACAAAGGATTTCACATCACATGAATCTGATAATCAGATTCACTTGTGAAATCTGCCACTAAAGGCTATTGAGCTAGGCTTCAGCACACCAAAAATTTACTTGCACATCTCAATTTATTTTCCATATTGATATAATGGGAAAATAAGGAGATTGCTATACATAAATCTTGCCAGCATACAGGACCCGAAACAAAGGCATCGATAAATAGAAAAATGATAAGATCATGGACAACTTGAGCATGCATCACCTTGGATAGAAGAGATCATCCTGAATGGCGGCAGAAATCACTGTAGTACGTCTCTTACTTCTACACCAGGCTTCAAATATTTAAGAAGCCAAACAGCAATACATAATTCAACCAATCAACTTCCTTCCAACGAAACAATGTGAATTTTTATTACCCACAATAGATAAGCAAAAGGTACCGAAAAAAAAACAATAAGAGAAGTTACACACCAATCATGGAACACATGACGAACTAAATAACGAAAAATATCTGTAAAAAAATCATGATGTTAGTGAGAGATGAAAATTTGAAGCAATTCCATTTGATGGCACTGTATATTTCCAGTGAACTATATTCAGACTAAATGACATCACTTGGCAGGACATTATCATAAATAAAAATAATATGATGTACCGTGTACGTAGCATAAAAAAAACAGCACACACTTGATGGATCAAAATTTGCTTTAAAGTAGACCTTTGCAACATTGAGAAGTAACCGAACTGATCAAAATTTGCTACGCACGGCACACATACTATTGGCAAGACCATAAGAATTGCATCACTTGGCAAGACCATAAGAATTATGAAGAACTTAACTACACTTTTTTTATAATTATTAACAATTAATCATTTAGAAAGAATCGTGCACAAATAGCCCAAAGTTTTATAAAAATGTGCCTACCTTACATATACGTGAATTTTTGCAATTTTACCTATATTTATACAAGCTAGCTAACATGAAACTTGCAAGAGGAAAATTATGGGTCAAGCTTCCTCCTCTATTTAAAGAGACGAAAATTATCAACAAAGGTAAAAACAGAAAATTGAGGTAAAACCCTAAATCACTGAACAGAGCATGGACATAGAAAGTCATATTGAGGGTCGCACTCGCACGTGCGACGTCCCCAGAAAATAAGGATATCAATAACGCAATTCGGAAAATACCCTTGTTATGAAAGGGTGCATGAAAAAGGGTAATGCAACGACATATTTGACTCCACATACAAATTATCTACAACAAAATTGTAATCAGGCGACCACTCACAAATGACATGTGACAAACCAGAGAGATGACATCAGAACTGCCACCCACACTCAAAAGTACGCTATCTCTGTATATCCTTCTGTTTCAAATCAGAGATATCTTCCCCCCTGCTGGTGAAAACTCTAGGCTAAGGGTGTGTTCGTTGCATAGGGTTTAAAATTTAGAGGGAAGAATCCTGTCATTTAAAAGTATTAAATAAAGTTTAATTACAAAACTAACTGCAGAACCCCTGGTCTAAATCGCGAGACGAATCTAACGAGGGTAGGTAAGCCGTGATTAGACGTTGGTTACTGTAGCATTACTGTATCATCACTGTAACAAAATATAGATTAATTAGGCTCGTTAGATTCGTCTCGTAAAGATGTACCTATCTGTAAAAAGGTTTTGTCATTAAATTTTATTTAATACTCTTAAATAATAAGATTCTCTTAGATGTGACAAGTCTAAATGCTAAATGCTAAAACATCGAAACACCCCTAAATCATATCCAGCCGAGCGCCGTGGCCTGGGCTGCGCCCCTACGGGGTCGTTTTCTCAGCATGCCTGTAGATGCGGAGAAACACGCAGCAGCGTGGTGCTTGGTGCCCACGTTGGCCGCGCCGGCAGCTGCCACGCCCGTTGCACCGTCGCCGCGGATCAAGAGCCACGGCCGGTCGTGCCACGCGAGTAGGTGGTCCACGGGGCAGCGTGTCGTCATTCATCAGCGGGGACGAGCTCTGCCATTGACTCACTAAGCAAATCAAATACGATTTGGGGAAAAAATTGAAGAGCATGTATAGACTTACCTACAGACTTACCAAGCAAATAAAATGATTAGTAGTAGTCTGTGGGTGGATATCTGGATGGAACGCAAGGGGCGGCGGACGAGATGCCACCGCCGAGGTAGGGAGCCTCCTCGTGAAGGGGTTGGGGCTCGGCGATGGGGTTCCGCCATTCCAGACGACGACGGCTTGGCCCGTGAGATCTCGCCGCCATGGCATCTCCGCCCGAGCAGGTCGCCTCCTCGTGAAGAGCAGCACACCATTGCCTCCCGAACCGCCTCCAGGACGGCGACCGGCCGCTGCTCGCCACAGAGGAAGACGACCCGGACCCCGACCGGCTCAAGCATCTTCAAGGCCGACCTGAGCAGTGCTCTTGACCGCCGACGCAGCCAGAACCCTCGACGCCACCTCCAGCTCGCCGCCGCCGCACCGCCCGCGCAGAGCCGCGGCCCCTCGAAGATCTGGTGGAGGATGTGGGAGGAAGGAAATCCAGAAGGAAAGAATCCATGCGTAAGAAGGAAACAAATAAATCAAGGAGGTGGGAAACGTTGGTGGCTAGCAGGGCGTGCGGTAACAAAAAACTTACAATCGTCATCCGAAAATAAACTAATTTGGACATTTGTCCATATCCAATGTCCACCCTTCCGCGGGCCCGGGCCCAGCATGGCAGGATCTGATGGTAGATATTAAAGATGACCTTTTAGATCAATTGCTAATATACAGGTGGGTACAATCTGGCAGGTATAAAGTGTATTTGTCGCAACTGGTTCTTTAAGGGTTTAGATTTCGGGTAACAATTCTAGAAAACCGAAAATTGAGAAGACCGAAAAAACCGGACCGAAACATCGGGTAAGACCGAACGCCCACCCCTATTCCTGGATGCCGGGTCTCGGATTAGCTTCGTATTAGTCCAATAATCCGGGTTTAACTGTTAACCCGTGGATACCTAAAAATAGGTATCCAGCAATAATTTGCAGACGATCATAGTAACAATTCCTAAAAAAAACATGATCATAGTAACAAATCAAGAATATATTGATTTTAGCGACTACAAAGCCCCGCCAATCCCTAACAAAGTCAAATAAATCGACCACAAAAGCAAGAAAAAAAAAGAGAGAAGTAATTGGAAAAATGGGCAATCCCAGAGTAGGTAAAGGAATAGGATTAATCTATAGGATGAAAATTTGAAACTTTTTCTTAAAAATCCGTGCGCCACCAGATAACCTGCTCTCTCTCACAGAAACAGATCTCACCAACCCCCTCCCAAAACCACACGAAGGAATGGGCGTCGCCTTATAAATAAGCCCGTCCAAACCCCTTCCCTTTCCCGTGCTCTGCTCCTCATCATCTCCTCCACTTCCTCCTCCATCACCTCCGCGCCGCTCCCGTCTCCCCCGGGTAAGCATCAGCAACCGCGGCCTCTCTCGTCTCCCTGTATGTTCCTCGCGCGTAGGTTCGTGCTGGATCGCCTCTTGCCGCTGGATCCGTGCCCATTGCTCTGTTTTTCCCGGCTCGCCCTTCCTGCCCTGTTCGCTCCGGCGGCCGGAGTCGCCTGCCAGATTGGTTCGGTAGTGTTGGTAGCTCGGGATCGGTGAGTCGATCCGCCTGCTCGTCCCGATTCCTGTGGTTCAGTCGGATCGGATCGCGCGAGGGGAACATCGATCTGATGCAGCTCGGGTCCTGGTGGGTTTAGGATCGATCTCTGACGGCGTCGGGCTCGTAGGGGCTCGTAGATCTGAGGGTGGCTCGATCGAGTGGTCTGTTAGATTTGGTTTGCAGCTTTTGTGCCTGTTGCTTGGTCGAGGTTGGATTAGATCTGGTGTTTGTGGTTGCAAAGTAAGTTGGTCAGTCGAATCGGTTGTTTGTGCGGGCCGCTTGGGCCTCCCGGGGTTTTGGATCTGGCTCCGGGGTTTAGTCCATGTTGACTTAGGTGACAATTACCGATCATTTATTAGTAGTTCCATGTCGCTATGTCGAGATCTAAGTCATTTGATTATTAAAATTGCCTGAAACTTGTGCTGCTGCACTTATATCAATTGTATTTGGCTCCGATCTTTCCGACTGGGAATGAATTCGGAATATGTGTGAATTGTTTGTGTTCCGAACTGTACTGAATCCTAGATCCAAATAGTGGTGCTGTGATAGGGACAGTGCGCTTCCACCAATTTTAGTTAGGTCTGATGTAACTAGCATGCCAGCGCCCACCGCTGGTTGACTGGGGCCTACTGGTTAGTGGGGGTTGGTGGGATACGGTGTACCTAACGTACCTACCTACATGGTTTTACATTTTTGTTCCTTGGAAGCTTAGTTTAATTTTATGCTCCCGAGACCAGTGGATCTGATGTAAAATCCCACGCCTAGGAATCTCAAGTTTTTAGAGGATCCTCAAGCTCACCTTAGTGTGCCAAATGGATCTCATTATAATGTTGCGTTATTGGTATTTACTCGCTACCAGTGTGGTTGTCAGAATATTGCGGAATGGTCTCTGATTCGGTTGAATGTGTCCTTTTAGCTTCAACACAATCGTAACATTATGGTTATCATACATGGTCATGATCTCCGTTACAGTACCATTGCTTCTGTCCATGCGGCATTTCTGCGCATCAAGCTGATTGTAATTCTATTCGTGTCACAGAAAGATGGCGTCCCACATTGTTGGATACCCCCGCATGGGCCCCAAGAGGGAGCTCAAGTTTGCCCTCGAGTCTTTCTGGGATGGGAAGAGCAGCGCTGAGGATTTGGAGAAGGTCGCTACTGACCTCAGGGCCAACATCTGGAAGCAGATGTCCGAGGCTGGGATCAAGTACATTCCCAGCAACACTTTCTCCTACTATGACCAGGTTCTTGACACCACCGCCATGCTTGGTGCTGTCCCGGAACGCTACTCATGGACTGGAGGAGAGATTGGGTTCGACACCTACTTCTCGATGGCTAGGGGTAACGCCACTGTCCCTGCTATGGAGATGACCAAGTGGTTTGACACCAACTAGTAAGTTCATCGGCTTGTACTAAGGGTTCATCGGTTTGACACCAGCTTCTGTATTCAATATTTTTGCTTACAAGTTTTGTTGTACTTTTGCAGCCACTTTATTGTCCCTGAGCTGGGTCCCAACACCAAGTTCTCCTACTCTTCTCACAAGGCTGTTAATGAATACAAGGAGGCCAAGGCGGTATGGTTTTGGAATTTATCCTCTATATATTAATTCTGACCTTCTCACCTCTAAAATTGTATACTTTTATTGTGTAAAAGTTGCTAATACACCCATTTATGTTGATGCCTTACATAGACAATAAAGTCACTTCTGTAGAACCTTAAGTTTTTTTGTAATGATAAAGCAAGTTATTTAAATGCTAACTGAGGTAAACTTTAAACGATAGGCTTTATATGATATGTATTCTTACTGTCACATCAAAATAGTTGGAATCAAACTAAGTAACTCCTGAGTTCATAGTTCATATTTGAAGTTAAGTATTGACACATAGTAAAAAAACTGCATCCATTATATTTGAAGTTAAGTACTAACACATAGCAAAAAAACTGCATCTGGGTGAACGTGTAATTTCGTAACAATGAATAATGCTTTTGAGCATACAAACATATAATAAGTTAGAATTCATAGTGATTTCTTAATTTTATTTCTTCACTTAGAAATTAAGAAAGATGATTTATTTTTTGCAAATATTAACTCTGCTATGGCTTATATGTTGTCGCTTCTTGTGCAGCTTGGAGTTGATACCGTGCCAGTGCTTATTGGACCAGTCTCCTACCTGTTGCTCTCAAAGCCTGCCAAGGGTGTGGAGAAGGGTTTCCCACTTCTTTCCCTTCTTAGCAGCATCCTCCCTGTCTACAAGTAAGATCATTATCTAAGTTATCCACAAATTAAAATGTTAATCTTTGATCTTTGGTTGGTAATTTGATGTATGATGATTGTAGGGAGGTCATTGCTGAACTGAAGGCAGCTGGGGCTTCATGGATTCAGTTTGATGAGCCCACCCTTGTCCTTGACCTTGACTCCAACAAATTGGCCGCATTCTCTGCAGCATACTCAGAACTTGAAGCTCCTCTTTCTGGATTGAATGTGCTTATCGAGACTTACTTTGCTGATATTCCTGCTGAGTCATACAAGTATGTCATTCACTTTGCTAGTACCCTTTCACAATTAACTCCTTTTGTAAGTAGAGAATGCTCATTGTTCTTTTGCAATTGCAGGACCCTAACATCCTTGAGCAGCGTGACTGCTTATGGTTTTGACCTTGTTCGTGGGGCCCAGACCCTTGAGCTTATCAAGAGTGCCGGTTTCCCATCCGGAAAGTATCTCTTTGCTGGTGTTGTTGATGGCCGCAACATTTGGGCTGATGATCTGGCTGCATCTCTCAACACTCTCCAGTCCCTTGAGGCTGTTGTTGGAAAGGGTAAGCATTTTTTTCACTATCCTATCTTTGTTATGATTGCTTTGCAATATCTGATAATGTGTACCATTTGTTCAGACAAGCTTGTTGTGTCAACTTCTTGCTCACTCATGCACACCGCTGTGGATCTTGTTAACGAGCCTAAGCTTGACAGCGAGATTAAGTCATGGCTCGCTTTTGCTGCCCAGAAGGTGGTTGAGGTGAATGCTCTTGCCAAGGCTTTGGCTGGTCAAAAGGATGAGGTACGTACAGCTCTTTAACTAAAGTGTAGCATTTTTTTTTTTTTGCCGTTCATACAAACGTATGCTGATCTATCCAATACCATCTACAGGCTTACTTTGCAGCAAATGCTGCTGCTCAGGCCTCAAGGAGGGCATCACCCCGTGTGACCAACCAAGAGGTCCAGCAGGCTGTAAGTACTTTGGGCCGAAATGCTGCGCATACTTATTTATGTTGATGTGTACCAACCTCCCTCTGTATATCCTTGCAGGCTGCTGCTCTGAAGGGCTCTGACCACCGTCGTGCTACCAATGTTAGTGCTAGATTGGATGCACAGCAGAAGAAGCTCAACCTTCCAGTCCTTCCCACGACCACGATTGGTTCATTCCCGCAGACCGTGGAGCTCAGGAGGGTCCGACGTGAGTACAAGGCGAAGAAGTGAGTAGCACTTAAATGCTAAGGTTTCACTTGTCCATATTTTGGCTGTCTTGCTTATTAGAGTCACATTTCAGGATCACTGAGGAGGAGTATGTCGCTGCCATCAAGGAGGAGATCAGCAAGGTTGTTAAGATTCAAGAGGAGCTTGACATTGATGTCCTTGTGCACGGCGAGCCGGAGGTCAGTTCCATTGAAGTAGTATTATTGATGTTTGGTGTTAGCTAGTAGTTTTTTCATGTGTTTTAATGAAAAATAAAAATGTTTTTTATATGATTTGAGATTTTTTTTACTCTGCAATAAGAATTTTTACTCAGGTTTAAGTGTTTTGTATATTTTACAGAGGAACGACATGGTTGAGTACTTTGGTGAGCAGCTCTCTGGTTTTGCATTCACTGCCAATGGTTGGGTACAATCTTATGGATCAAGGTGTGTCAAGCCCCCGATCATCTACGGTGATGTGAGCCGCCCCAACCCAATGACTGTTTTCTGGTCGAAGACGGCACAGAGCATGACCTCTCGCCCAATGAAGGGAATGTTGACTGGCCCAGTCACCATCCTTAACTGGTCCTTTGTCAGGAACGACCAGCCAAGGTTAGTAATTCCACCAAGAATGTAGTTTATGGTGTTCAGAACAGCATTTCACTCTTTAATTGATTGATGCTGAAATATTTCTACTACTGTCCAGGTTTGAGACATGCTACCAGATTGCTCTTGCCATCAAGAAGGAGGTTGAGGACCTTGAGGCTGCTGGTATTCAGGTTGGCTCTTCCACTTGGATTGGTTTCTGATTTAATCAAGAGGAACATGTGCAGTAATGATTGAACATATTGCTCATTTTACTTCCGTTCATTGCAGGTCATCCAAATTGATGAGGCTGCCTTGAGAGAAGGTCTGCCACTCCGCAAGGCAGAGCACGCTTTCTACTTGGACTGGGCCGTCCACTCCTTCAGAATCACCAACTGTGGCGTCCAGGACACCACCCAGGTAATATTTGCTTGAACTGTGTTCTGCATCCTTATTAGTATCATATCAACGTTTCCTTTGGCATTGGAACTGAAAACGTTATCTTGACAGATCCACACCCACATGTGCTACTCCAACTTCAACGACATCATCCACTCCATCATCAACATGGATGCTGATGTTATCACCATTGAGAACTCGCGGTCCGACGAGAAGCTTCTCTCTGTCTTCCGTGAGGGTGTTGTGTACGGCGCTGGCATTGGCCCTGGTGTCTACGACATCCACTCCCCCAGGATCCCATCCACCGAGGAGATTGCTGACCGCATCAACAAGATGCTTGCGGTGCTCGACACCAACATCCTGTGGGTGAACCCTGACTGTGGTCTCAAGACCCGCAAGTACGCGGAGGTCAAGGCCGCCCTGACCAACATGGTTTCCGCCGCCAAGCAAATCCGCACCCAGCTCGCCAGCGCCAAGTGAAGAAGCACAGCGGCTTTCCTTTAATTTCAAGGAGGGTGTCATCATAGCCATTTATCTCGAATAAGTTGTGGGTTCTTGTGTATCTTCTGTCTGTGACTAGTTTAGTTTTCTTTCTTATGCGATGATCGCACCCACTCATACCTGTGTTACCCTACGGATTTGGTGGTTTTCGAGGCAGTTCGTCAGTGTACTTGTATTGTAAAACTGAGTGGATATCTGCAGTGTTCATCTGCACTTCTGAGGTTTTACGGCTCTAATTCCGGCTCTTTTATCGGCAAAGATTTGTCAGGCATCTGGATGAGTTACCCCTTGTGGCTGTTCTGTGATAAATGATCCATTGCTTTGTTGCGTAACTAGTGCATGCATTGGTTTGTGAATTGTGTTCTTGATTTTTTTAGTCTTGGACAGGCCGCAGCTTGTGCCTATGGGAGTTGAAACAAACATGGATGTTCTCCTAACGAATGGGTTATGCTGAAATGGGGGATGCTAGTTTCGAAATTATACTGGCACCCGTGTTAACCGGTGCTTGATAGCAGAAACAGGGCAGCTCTGTTTTGCCTTGCTGAGGGGAACTCTGTTTTTCTGATGGCCAAAGCAGAGCAACTCTGTGTTTGCTCTCTGCTCAGGTCAGGGCAACTCTGTTTTTTGTTCTGCTTCGTCTCTAGTGCGAGACGTCTTGCCTTCCACACGAGACAAGGCACCCTTGGAACACTTGTGTCTCTGTCAGGCCAATCTTCTGGTAGTAATGACTGGTTAGTGTGCAATTCCAAGTTTACATCAACACACATATTTACAGTCCGACGCTTGACAAGTTCATTAGTTCATTCCAACACCTAATTAAGCGACACGCACGCTGGCTTAGCTCCTCAGCGTGTTCCACACGGCCACAATGATCCCGACGAGAACAGCCGCCGCCACCACCGTGTTCACCACCAGCTGCCTCTCCGGGTCCGGCGGTGCCATCGTTGCCGTCGGAGCACCACCCATGGCAGGCATCAATTCGTCAGCCCGCTTCTTCTTCTTGCTCGAAGGTGTTCCATCCGTCACGGCTTCGTCCGGTAGTCCTCTCACTTCACCACGCTCCTTCTCCCTCTTCCTCCTTTCCTTCTTCTTCTCCTCCGGCGATCGCTTGCTGACCTTGCCGGCTTCCTCCGGTGCCTTGGTACCTTGCTTCGGCGGCATTGGTGAAGGAGGTTGAACTGAGATTGGCCTCTCCTGCAAGGAAGGCGTCCCTTGTGACGACGGCGACGGCTTCGGCTCAGCCTTTGTGACCTCAGCACGTCGTGGAGGCGGCGATGAGGGGCGTGCCGGGCCTGGTGGCGGCGGCCTCTGGTAATCCTTTGAACTGCGAGGTGGTGACGATGGACGTGTTGCCGGTAGATCAGAGTAAACATGTGGACGAGGTGGTGGCGCCGGCGGCGGCGGCGGCGGCGACGGACGCCGACGCGATGGCGGCTCGTAGTAAGTGGGAGGACGTGGAGGTGGAGGTGGAGGAGGTAGTGGTGGTGGTGATGGACGCCGACGCGGTGGTGGCTCATAAGAAGAAACGGGAGGACGTGGAAGAGAAGGTGCAGGAGGTGGTGGAGGCGACGGCGCTGGCTTTGTTGGTGATGATGGTGGACGTGGAGGCCACTGTGGCAGCTCCTGTTTGTTAGGAGGGGGAGGTGGCAACGATGGCGGCGCCGATGGACGGCGACGTGACGGAGGAGGAGGAGGAGGTGGAGGTGGCGGCGGTGGAGACGGAAGCCGGCGCGGCGGCACCTCAGGATAGGTAGGAGGACGGGGCGGCGGCGGTGATGGCTGCCGGCGTGATGGAGGCTTTGAGTAAGTAGGAGGAGCAGGCGGCGGTGGGGATGGAGGTCGACGTGGTGGAGGCTTTGGATAAGTAGTAGGAGGACGTGGTGGCGGCGGCGGAGGTGGTGGCCGGCGTGGCGGAGGCTTTGGATAAGTAGTAGGAGGAGGTGGTGGTGGAGGCGGCGGCGGCGGTGATGGACGCCGGCGTGACGGAGGTTGAGAATAAGTAGTAGGAGGAGGTGCTGGTGGAGCCAGCGGCGGCCATGACGGACGCCGACGTGACGGAGGTTCGGAATAAGCAGGAGGAGGAGGTGGAGGTGGAACCGGCGGCTGCTCAGACGGCCAGCGCGGCGGGGGAGCCTTTGGCGGCGGCGACGGGCTCGGCGTGGCGCCCGCCGCCGACGACGACGGCGTCTCGAACCCCGGCGACACCGGGGCCTCCTCCTCCGCCGCAGCGATGGGGAGCGTGATGATGAGGCGCTCGCCCTCGAACCTGGCGCGGACGGCGTCGGCGTCGCAGTTCTTTGGGAGCTGGAGGTCCTTGGTGAACCGCGCCCACCGGCCGCCGCGCACGGGCCGCTCCCCGGTGGCGCGGAGCACGCCGTGGTTGTCCACCTGCACCCGCACCTGGTCCTTCCTGAACCCCGGCAGCGCGATCTCCACCACGTCGTGGTCGGCCCCGGCCTGCTTCCACTCCACCAAAGGGTCGACGTCGTCGAACGCCCGCGCGCCGCCGCTCCGCCGCAGGTCCATGGCTGCCTGCCGCCGGCGGGCACGAAACCAACACGGAGCTGATCACTCGGTCACCGTGGCGGCGTGCGCGAGCATCTGTATGTATATACAGAGGGACAGCGACCTCGATGCTTGCGTTTATATGTTTTCCACCGAGAGGAATTGGCGCGCCATCAAGCTAGGATTTCTGCTGTGCTAGCTGATGCATGGACGCATACGCATGGCAGGAGGGAAGGGTTGCTTGGTAGAGATGGACAGCAGCTGACATGGAGTGACATTCGTGTGTTGGGTCACCTCCGTCCTTCGGCAAGGACATGGTTCCTTTCTTGCCTTCTGCACTGATCCTAAGCTCCTACTGTAGTGGAGTGCTAACAATAAGTAAACAATGTACTTAGTCAAGATTAATTAAAGCATGCATGTGACTTGCATTGCCGGACCCGGTCTATGTTCACTATTCGTTAGTGTCATGAGACAAAACCGCAATGACGTTTCATGGTCACCGCTAATAATCCGCACGTGGGGCAAGAGGCAATGCGTGTTTCGACTACAAGAATATATACCTAGATCATCACGTTCGACAACGAGGTGAGCAAAATGGGGGAAGGAATTGATGATGGTCATATCCTATCCAACTTTTCTCTCAAAACAAAACAAAAAATGTTTCCACTCCAAGTGGGACATTGCGACCCCTGCCAACATGTTTCTGCCTGTACACGATTTAGCCTAAGGGATGTAGCTAGATGGAGTAGCTTTGGTGAGTAGCCAACAAATGGAAAACAAATTAGCCCGATCGAAGATCTGCGGGTGGATGCCAAAAATGATGGACATGCCGTAGACCTACTGAGACATGGTCAGCAACGAAGACGTACACAACGTTCATCATAATGTTGGCATTCAGATACATGGGAGTGCAAATTTACATCACTCATGATTGCCTAGAGCAAATAGATAAAATAAAGAGTAAAGTGCATCACAGGTCTCTAAACTATTTCAAGATTCTTATCTGGATCCATAAATTCTCAAAACAAAGATTTAGATCTCTAAATGTTTTTTGAGTTCTCATTTGGGTCCATAAACTCTCAAAACAAATATTTTGATCCCTAAACTGAGTTGGCAAGAACAAGACGACATCATCTCGCTCTCCGATGATGCTGAGTTGGCAAAAACAAAACTTGCACCTGACTCGATCTTATATAGTCCTACAGTTGGCCATTCTCGTTTACTGATATGGTTTGAATGCATTAGAATACATAACACATCAGCTTTTGATATGGGACTCGCCTTGTAGGAGCTGTAAGATGCTCAGTATATAAAGAGGAAAGGGGCATGTGCCCCCTCACTACAACAAAAAAAGGCATTCTAGATTTGCTTTTACAACTACACTTTTACAAATGTCAGTACTTAATCACCTAACAACTTGACATATTAAATTAGATCCGCTTTTAAACATCGTAAGCCAAATAAATATGTTTTTGCAATATTTTTGAATGTCATTAACACTCTAAATATTAATTGACACATTGCGAACACATTAAAAAATTATATAATATTGTACAAACTTTCAACCATCAACATCTCTCTGAATACCTTTCATACATGTTATTGAGAACACCTCAAATTGATCCAATATTAGGCACGCTTCATCTGTCAATATACCATGTAAACCCTTTACTATAACATTATTTAAAACACATCAGAGCGATATGATAATTGACATGCTTTGAACACGTGTAGTAGTTTCATGTAAAGATGCTTTATGACACAGTATTGAGAATGCTAGAGATATCAAAATATTTATTGATCATGAGTTAAAAGAAAGACATCTAGTTCTAGTCATATTTGTGTGTGTGATGAGTTGGTTACGTGAGTTAATAGTTTATTTCCTATAAATTGTGTTTACAAACCTTATAATAGTTGAAGGCGGTACAACAAAGTCACCATAGGGCTTGCCCCAAAATTTCATTACTTATTGAACGAAATTACAAAGAGTTGCGATAGGGATTATGGCAGATAAATTGCGAAAAGAGTAGGAAGCCCATCGGCTGGATGCAAACCAAAATAGAGGAACGGTATGCGTTGGAAATTGGATCCAACGACTCATTTTATTGAGACGATGTGGACTAGGAGAACACAATAGATTAGCCAGAAGAACAATTATGCAATGGACAAAGAGTTGCCATAGAGGTGATGACATATCAATTGTGGAAAGAGTAGGAGGCCCCTCAGTTGGATGCAAACCAAAATAGAGAAACGGGATGCGTTGGAAATTGGATCCAACGGCTGATGTTTTTTAGATGCTCAGGAGAACACATGTTGGAAGCGATCGTTTTTTAATCCAAGGGACATATCTGCAAGTTACGGATCGTTTTTAAGTAGCGCGCCACGCCACGCGGCCATGATGATCCCAAGGAGCTTGGTCACCGCCGCAGCAATGTTCACCAGCAGATGCCTCGCCGGTTCATCTCCGATATGATGAGGGCGTTCCACTCTCCATGGCTTCGTCAACCTTCCGTCGTCGTCTCAATTGAGTCACTTCAACACCCGTGTCCTCCTCCCTCCATTTCTTTCTCTTCTCCTCCTCGTCCTCCGGTGATGGCTCGCTGACCTTGCTGTCTTCCTCTGGCGCTTCTCTATCTTGTAGTAGTTGATGATTCTTCGGTGCCTCACGAGGAGGAGGCAGTAATGGAGAATGGGATGAGATGGAGATGTTCCTCTCCAACAAGGCAGGTAACTTCGGCTCAGGAACAGAGGCCGGCGTCCCCGCGGGCTGTGATGTCTTTGGCTCTGCTGTGGCGGCCTCTGTTATATCGGTTACTGCGGGCGACGCCGGAGCTGGGGCTGGTGGCGGTGTGTACGGACGTGGGACCGCCATTATTGGAAGCTCATGGTAAGCTGCAGGAGGGCGAGGTGATTCGGGTCTTCGTCGTGATGGTGACGGACTTGGTGGTGGTGGCGGCGGCGGCTCTGGATGTCGAGGTGGAGATGGAGGCCGACGTGTCGGTGGCCGATAGTCATGGTCCTCGGAGTAACGAGGAGAAGGAAGAGGTGGTGGTGGTGGTGGATGAGGACGCGGCGACGGCTGATCAGAGTATGTAGGACGTTCAGGCGGTGGCGGTGCTGACGGACGTTGAGAAGGAGGAGGCGGAGGTGGCGGTGGTTGACGACGACGTCGACGATACGGCGGCGGCGGTGGCGGTGGCACAGAGTATGTAGCAGCAGGACGAGACAGTGGCGGTGGAACTGGACGGCGATGCGGCGGCGGCGGTGGTGGGCGACGACGTGATGGCTCAACATATGCAGGAAGGCGAGGCGGTGGCGGTGGTAAGGGACGCCCAGGAGGAGGCTGTGGCGACGGCGGCAATGGACGCCTGCGTGGTGAGGGCTCGGAATGAGTAGGAGAAAATGGCGGTGGCGGGCGGCGACGCGGCGACGGCGACGGCTCAGAATATATTGGAGGCCTTGGGGACACTGGAGGCGAAGGTGTTGGGGGTTCAAGTGACGGCGGCAATGGCGGCTCCGGATAAATCGGAGGACGAGGAGGTGCTGCCGGAGTCGTTGGCGACAGCATCGGTGACTCTGGTGGCGGACGGCGACGCGGCGGTGGCGGTGGCGATGGTAATGGAAGCCGTGGAGAAGGAGGAGGAGGTGGTGGATGACGACGCGGCGGCGAGGACGGCGGCTCAAAGTATGTAGGACTCCGAGGAGGAGGAGGCGGTGGACGCCGAGGTGGTGAGGGCTCAGAGTGAGTAGGAGAAAGTGGTGGCGACGGGCTGCGACGCGGCGACGGCGACGGCTCAGAATAGATTGGAGCTTGTGGGGACGCTGCTGGAGGCGAAGCCACCGGAGGTGATTCAAGCGTTGGTGGCGATGGCGGCACCTCAGGAGAAACCGGAGGACGAGGAGGAGGTGTTGCCGGTAGTAGCGGGAACGGCAGCGCCGCCTCGCTCTCCGGCGACGAAGCTTCGGCGCCGACGAGGGGAAGCGTGATGACGAGCTTCTCGATGAACTCGGCGCGGACGCCGTCGACGTCGCAGGTCTCCGGGAGGAGGAAGTCCTTCCGGAACCGGACCCACCCGCCGCCGCGGGCCGCCGGCCGCTCGCCGGCGGCGCGCAGCACGCCGTCTTCGTCCACCTGCACGCGCACCTGCTCCTTCTTGAACCCCGGCAGGAGGATCTCCACCACGTCCTGGTCCGCGCCGGCCTGCTTCCACTCCACCACCGGGTCCACCTCGTCGACGACGGCGCGCCGCCGCCTGCCGCAGCTCAAGCCCAGCCCCATGTATCGCCGGCGGCCAGCCTACTCACTTTGTTGCCGCGATCGAGCATATATGGATTGATAGATAGCGACCCGGCCGTGTTTGCATATATGCTTATATATTCCTAACTAAAGAGGAATTAGCGTGGCATCAAGTTAATGCCAGATTAGAAGCCTGCATGCATGAGGGAGATTGCTTGATGGAGATGCGCAGCAGCTGACAGACATGGAGTGAATTTTGTGCGTTGGGTCACCTCCTTGCTTGGGCAAGGACATGGTCCCTTGCTTCTTCCTTTTTTTCGCCTACTGCACTGACTTGCTAGTAGCTACTGTCGTAGTGGAGTCCAGCTGAAATTGAAGCCGTTGGTGACTTGCATTGCTGGTATTCGAAAGATCCAAAATATGTCGTACTATTGTTTATGGAGTATTATGTTAGTTTTTTAAGGATAATCTATGCAAATAATTGTCATGTTTTGAAACAAAGGGTGCGTTTAAGAGATTGCCCCAAAACTTCAAGTATTTGTACTTTTGAGGTGGAGAAACTATCTAAATTTCTAGTCATCAGGTTGTTTTCTTTTTCTTTGGTTGGCACAGCTTGTCACAAGGCAATGTAATGAAGACTTTTTTTTTTTTACTGTTGTTTTGGTATAACTGAGACAGTCTTTTACGTGATCATTTTTTCTCCATGCTACTAGACTAGTTTTAAACTTTTTTTTCCGATTAGTTTTACACAATATTCAATGTAAGCCCCAAAAAAAAAAAATGTTTCAGGTTGCAAGTGCTCTAATGTTCCGCCACAACTCTCTGTTTCCTGACGGAGTTGCACCACAGTAGAGTTAATAGCCCAAGTAACGGTTCGAGTTAGTATAGGCCTAAGGCCCTAGACCCGTATAATGTAGCCCAATAGTTCGACGGGCCCAAAGAGTAAGGCCAGAGCCTTAATTTTTGGCCTATAACTCTTTTTTGGCCTATTAAGAAAAAGGATAATTCTGTTTCGTTTTCATGGACTCCACGTTTGATTTTTTTTTTTCTTCTTATTTCTTGAGCTTTTGCACTTCATAGTCCTCTGATTATTATTTGGATGAAAACCCCCGGAATCTTTCACTACAAGTCCAGGGATCTGCAAAAAGCTTGTGCCAAAGCACTTGCTTATTCATCATTACACCGTAACTTGCAAGAGCATTTACCAACTCCAATCCCAATGGCCCCAAAATAGTCTAGACATAGCGTTTCCGGATCTACACGAGAACGCCATCTTTCCGGACATCATGCTCGAAGACGAGTTGAAGCACGCAGAAGGAAGCCTAGCAGAACAGGCTCTGGCCTCGTTCGGAGGTCAACTGCTCTGGTTGCAGATCAAAACTGGTTGTGGCGAAGCAAGAGCAAGCGTGAAGAATCTTTGCTGCTTAGGCTAATCACCAAATTTCCGATTCTGCTAATACTGTACCGATATGCTGGGACGTGATTGTATCAGCACATTTTGTTGGTACACACACGTGCTCACTTCCTTCAGAGATTTTATTCATCGATGATTCTGAAGATGCTGATGGCCTTGGCTGTACTCTTGCAGTTTTAAATTACAAAGTAAGACTGTATGACGAGTGAATAGTGATCAGATTACTCACAATCGCTCGATTACAGTTTTAAAATTCTGATGGAGACTTCACTCGATTACTGTTAAAACTCCTAGTCTCTTCCTATGTGCAACCTCATAAAAGAAGCTGCCATTATTTGCTATATTTCTTTTAGTTTCAGTTAATTCTTGCAGCCTGAAATAGCGAGACACAGCGATCGGCGCCAGAAAAATGCAGAATACATGTCCAGAAGCCAAAACGAGGCTGTTGTTATTTGCGTCACATTCCTGGCCTCATTAGGGTCATGTGATTGCAGATCAAACCGGTTAAGGCAAGTCAATGCAGGCAAGCGTGGAGAATCCTTGCAAGTTAGGCCAATCCGATTCTGCAGATTCTGCTTGTACTATATTCAGAACCTTATTTGACAATAGTACGTACTAGTACTATTTTTTATACGTTCACACACACAAACACGCCCCCTGCTGTCACCAGCTCTCCAAAGATATTGTTCCTTGGATGATTGCACACTTGCAAGAGGAGAAATCCTTGTCTGAAGGTACTGCATCTGGGGTGTTAATTATGGAGTGTTAATTTTGAAGAAACAGAGCACCAAGCAACACTACATGTTACTTTGGATTGGAGGATGTCTAGTGCTTGCCTGAATGCAAAGTAACGCTACTGATCACTGCTGATCAGTGATCACAACTGCACCAATGATTCCATCCCTTTTGACTTGACAGGCACTGACTGCCGACCATTGATCCTTGTCCATGAACTCTATCCAAGGTGTCAAGCTCCCACAGGTTCTTCCTCAGCTCGTCATCATCGTCTGAAGAACTTCTCGGTCGAGAGAGAGAACAGGGCACGGCACACACACACTCTAGTCTATCACCATGAGTGACAAGCCGAGCTTTGGCTGCAAGCCGATGCCATCGCTGTGCCTTCTCTGTTTGGATGTCCTGGTCATGCATGTCGGTTTGTCGTAAGCCAGTAAGCAGTTGCCATGGATAACCGACCTGCCAATGCCAGGTGTGACAAACGGAGGATCAGTTAGACGAAACCATGGTGACTGGTGACGAACGACACACAAGATGTTCCAGCAACCTGACTGACTGAAATTCAGTCTCGACTGATGAGTTGTCTGGCCTGGTCTCCACTCGAAAAGACAATGTGAGAGTTCAGCCTGCACCTTCAAGCCGTGCCGTCCATGCATTCATCATCTGGAATTAGAGAAGACGATTAGTGGACTAGAGAGCTGGGATAATGATCATGGATGAGCCTAGCTAGCGAGTTAGGTTCTTACTCAAAGGAAGAAGAGACAACCCTGTCGCTTGGTATTCAAGTTGCAGTCCATCTTCTTCTTCTGCTCCTCAAGTGTTGCCAAGGAAGGAAAGCAACCTTTCTTCTCCTGCCGGATCAGACGTGTCAACGAGGCAGTGGCTACATGTACACATGGTGAGTTGACACAGTAGCACAGTACTGTTTTGATTAAACAAAAATGGTGTTGCCTGGATTAGTAGGTGCAAGGAGAAAACAAATCAAAATGAAATCAAAATGGGAGGGGAGGGGAGAGGAGGAAGCGTCAGCCTCGAGCTGATTCAGCACCTCAACTGCTGGAAGGGGACCTCTTTTCTTTTTTTCTTTTCTTTTTTTATTTTGAGCAGTGGAAGGGGACCTCATGAGCTGCCACTTGTCCTCTTCCTGTCCCACAAAACATTATTTTCCAGACAAATTCCATACAAACTCTCTACTACTGTAGAACACGAAGCAAATTAATATCAGTCCCCTGAACCATCCAACCAACCGAGAATGCACACATCACTACTGTGGAACAGTACAGGTTGTTGCAAACATTTTGTTCCCAATTTATTGCGAGAACCCATGTCACACTAGCTCCTCATCATCAGACACTTACTACTAAAACTCCCATGGCTTTCGTGCACAAGCTCCACAAGTGCAGGCGCAATGCCGCGGCCGCCGCCGTGGCGAGCGTCTCCTTCCTGGTGCTCGTCCTCATCTTCTCCGTGTCCCTCGCCACGCGGCACCACGACGAGCTCGACGACGCGCGTGTCTTCTTCTTCTTCACCCGCGCCTCCGCGACGACGACGACGACGAGCTTGTCCCTGCGCCATGGCGGAGACGGAAGCGAGCAGGGCGGGAGCTGCCGGGAGCTGCAGTCGCTGCCGGACCACGGCGCGCGGTGCCGGTACCTGTCGTCGGAGCCGCCGCCGCCGCCGTGCGCGCCGCAGGGGTACGTGGACTACCTGCGCCTCTTCTACTGCGGCTTCGGCCGGACGTCGCCGTGGCTGGGCGGCGGCGCGCTGGCGGCGTGGCTGCTGGTGCTCTTCTACCTCCTCGGCGACACGGCGTCCGAGTACTTCTGCGCGTCGCTCGAGGGCCTCTCCGCCGCGCTGCGGCTGCCGCCGGCCGTCGCCGGCGCCACGCTGCTGTCGCTCGGGAACGGCGCGCCCGACGTGCTCTCCAGCGTCGTCGCCTTCTCCTCCTCCGGTAATGGCGGCGGCGGGGACGGCGACGACGCCGGCGACGTGGGGCTCAGCAGCGTGATCGGCGGCGCGCTGTTCGTGTCCACGGTGGTCGCCGGCGTCGTCGCCATCGTGGCGGGGCGGCGAGGCGCGCCGGCGATCGAGCGGAGAGGGTTCGTGCGCGACGTGTGCTTCCTCCTCGTCGCGCTGTGCTACCTCCTCGCCGTGCTGCTCACCGGCGCCGTCACCGTCTGGGCCGCCGCGTCGTTCCTCTCCCTCTACGCCGCCTACGTCCTCCTCGTCTCCACCTCCCACTGCTGCGCCGCCGCCGCCGACGACGACGACGACGAGAAGCTCCTCCCGGAGGACAGCTATAAGTCCGGCGCTGCTGCCTCCGACCTCGCCGTGCCTCTCCTCCTCGACGTTGACGACGACGACGACTCGGCGTCGCCGCCGTCTCTCCCCATTTCCTCCAACTCCAAGCCCACGGCGTCGCCGTCGTCCACCACGCCGAAGAAGACGTTATCCCGCCGCGCCATGGACGCGCTCCAGGCGCCGCTCTACCTGCCCCGCCGCCTCACCATCCCGGACATCGCCGCGCACCGGTGGCGCAAGCCGTACGCCGTCGCCTCCGCATTCCTCGCGCCGCCGCTCCTCCTCGCCGCCACATCCTCCTCCCCCACCGCCGCCGTCCTCGTCCCAGGCTTCCTCACCGGCGCCGCCCTCGCCGCCGCAGCAGCCCACTCCACCGCCTCCTCCTCCCCGCCGTCCACCCGCCTCGCCCGCCTGCCCTGGCTCGCCGGCGGGTTCGCCATGTCGGTGCTCTGGTCCTACGTCCTCGCGCGGGAGCTCGTGTCGCTGCTCGTCGCCACCGGCGTCGTCGCCGGCGTGAAGCCGAGCCTCCTCGGCGCGACGGTGCTGGCGTGGGGGAACTCGCTGGGGGACCTGGTCGCCGACGTGGCCATGGCCATGCACGGCGGCGGGGCCCAGACGGCCGTGGCGGGCTGCTACGCGGGCCCGGCGTTCAACACCGTCGTGGGCCTGGGGCTCTCGCTCACGCTGGCCGCCGGGGCCCGGTACCCCGAGCCGTACCAGATCCCCGTCGACGCCGACGTGTACCAGGCCGTCGGATTCCTTGCGGCCGCGCTGGTGTGGGCTCTCGTCGTGCTGCCCGTGCGCGGGATGCGGCTGGATAAGGTGCTTGGGGTCGGGTTGCTCGGCATCTACCTCTGCTTCCTCTGCGTTAGGTTAGGGTCGCTCACAGCATTAGGTTCGCCGTCCTAAGATGTACTTTTTCTTCTTCTTTAGAAATGGATCGATCCTAAGATGTACTAGAATTGGATTGTTAATTGTTGCATAGTACGTAGTATACGAAAAGATACATGTGAACATAGTTAATTTACGCGCCGTGTCGACGTCTCTGCAGTCTGTCTTTGGAAATAATTGTACATACATTACTGCGTTATTGGCAGCTGCTTATTGACTTCATTGTTGTTTATTTACTAGGTAGTACAGATACAAATTTCTTCTATTCATGGTTCACGGTGCACAGACGCTTACTGGAGCTTTCAGTTATCAACAATGATTGAACATGTCAAATACGAGTCCATCAGAGTACGCAATGAACTTGTGCGGCTAGAACAAGCAATCTTTGCAACAAGAGAAAGTGACCAGCAGAGCAGACCGCTGTGCTCACCTGCCGCTAAACCTTGCAGTCCATTGGTCATGGACAAAAATACTGAGATTTTGCATACTGTGCCATAGGAGTGGTTAATAAATAAACAGAGAAAACAGATGCTGCATGAGCAGCTGCAATAGGGAAAACAATGCAGACTGTGCCATCAGAGGAGCACATATGCTGTTTTTGTTTGACTTCCAATGCATGCCGCTCGTTATACTAGACACAAAATTGTGCCCAACTTCTAGGTTATCAACTCCATCCCTTTCCGTTGCAACGTTTTCTCTTCGCTTTGAGCTAGATGCATGAGAAAGTCGATTGCAACGAATGGGCACAAAGATGAATGTATGATTGGCCACTTGCATCCACAGAGATTTCGCAGCCGACCAAGAAACGTCCTGTTTGACAGTTAGGTACCGTATCATTTCTCGAGGACAATTTACAAGCCCACAAACAGTACTACACTACTGAATTATTGTGCGCTCGACATTGATGCATCATATGTGCTCCGGTAGGAGCATGCTCTGAATTATTAACACGAGTAGGAATTCCCCTTGTGAGGAAAACGACTGGAAACAGGATCGTTGTTTAGTGTTTACTCACACATGTTTGGACAGTTCGAGATATATTGTCCTCAGAAACAATAATATATCGATCGTTCGTTGTTCAAGGGTAGAACCATACATTGAGGACCAAAGTGGGCCCGATATATGACCAATTGCCATCTGAATCATGCATATGGAGTATATATAGTCCTTATTAATTGGGTCCGATTGTGTCATGGTTAACCATGTCCGTCACCAGCTAGCTAGGTTGCGTCCGAACTGAAGCACACGTGATTAGGACGACGACGGCGACGGCGACCTTGCGATTCCTTGTTTTGTTTTTGTCTGGAACGGGCATTCTGGTTCAGTTCGGTTCTCGGCTGCTGGTGGCTGGTCTGGTCCCGTGGATCGGTAGCCATTGATCCTGTCGTCGTCCTCGGTGTCTGCCGAAGCTTTTTCAGTCAGTTCGATTGCGCGGTGGATGACAAACACTAGATCTCAATTACCGATGCACAACAATCTGTAATGTGTGCCTGATGCATAGCACCGCGATTCTGTGGAGGATGCAGCGCATTGTGCATCTGATTGATTTGAGGTCTATGGAGACCCATGGAACCACAAATTGTATTTAATAATGGCTAATTAATGAATATCAGCAGCACCAGTGGTCTAGTGGTAGAATAGTACCCTGCCACGGTACAGACCCGGGTTCGATTCCCGGCTGGTGCATTTGTATGTTTTTTTTTAAAAAAAAATTAATCTTTTATTTCTACTTCTTCCCCAGCTTTACAGTTGTTTTAATATTTTATTTCAACTTCGATACCCATCCATATCTTGCATAGATCAGGATTATTTGTCTGTTCTAATCACTACACATGATATCAGGATTACTTTGTATGCTCTACACCTGATCTCGATGTATTAGCTGTGCCGAATCTCATCCTTGGAGGTCCAAATATCCCAATGCCTCCCAGGCCTTGCTAATCCTAATACCAAATGCCTACCAAACAGAACAAAACTTAAGCATGCAGGCCTAGCAACAAAGCGAGATTTCTCTGCCGTTCCATTGTCACGTCCGGTACTACATGCATTTGCGTTTCCTGGGCTCCACGCGCGGCAACCCAGCAGCATTGTTGGTGGATTGGATATGGAATTTGGGAATGCAACTACTTGCTCCTGCTCATTCCTTAAGATCGACTTCATGATGGATGAAGCCATACAAAGTGAAGCAGCAAGGCTAGCAACCTAAGGATGGGATCGTGAGCATATATATTTGGCCTGGAGGTGACCAAATGCAGTAGAGAAAATATGAAATTAAGGCTTCTGTTTACAGCTTTTTGGCTCACATTGATGTAACTTCATCAAATATTTGGCGCTTATACCCTTGCATCCAGGCAAGTACACCCCTGCCTGTATAACGGCCGAAAGCGATCTCACGTACTGCGCTAAAGAAATAATAGTCCTAGTTACCAACGTGATGCCGGTCAGCTCAGCCTGATGCAAGTTAATGCTTCATATTATTTGCATTTAGTAATGCCTGAACTACAAATTTTGTTAATGTATATAGCAAGCAAAGGCGCTCACAGCGCGATGGTTAAATCCTTCGGCTGTGGAGCTGCCCGCCCAGGCTCGATTCCTGGGTGCTGCACCGCTGAATAAACGTGCCCACCTCCCTGTGCAATGGCTGCAGATGGCCCCCATGCTCCCTTTGAGGGCTGTGTTGGTGTGGGTCCCGCGCCTGCCAGGTTTCGGTAGGTCCCGCCTTAATACAATGTCAGTGGGGAGGTCTTTCCTCACTGATCGAGTTTTTTTTTTTTTAATGTATATAGCAATGGCTAAATCATGAAAATCTATTTCTTTTTTTATTCTTTTAATCTTTTATTTATATTTCTTCCCCAGCTTTGCAGATCACATGCGCATGAATTCTGAAGTTGTCATCTTGGAACATGGTTTGAGGGGCAGAACTTTTGTATTTTTATTAAAAGGACATATTTAATAGCCCTTTATCTCTACTACTTAAAAAGTCACAAAGAAGTCGTCAGCCACAAATTTCAGCCGGATTTTTCGGTTTCAGACCTCTGCCGTTTTGAATTCGGGTCGAATTCGTGTCAATTTGAATTTGAATCGAAACCGGCTTAGTCAATTGTAAATTGAGTCGCGTCTTTTAATATACAAGTGTGTGCTCTAGCGGTAGTGGCATGATTTTGCTCTGAGCAGAGCCGAGTTCGACACCCACCTACAACATTTATTCTTTTTTTTTTCTTTCCTTTTTTGCTTCAAGGTGAGCTCGTCCAATCAAACCGGTGCCCAAGCAAGCTCACGTTCCGGTGCTCCGGGCGAGCTCACAACGAAGCTTCGATGTGATGCGGGCGCTGAATCGAGGGAGAAGGGCAGCAATGGGGGCTCGACGACGGAAGGAGTCGACCCGACACAAGCGCGATTTGGAGAGGACCTGACGGATGCCACGCCGGCCCCGGATATTCCGGCGAGCTCACGTCGTCGGGCCACCTGATGTGAGCAATGGAGCGAAGAAAGAAGCGATGGCTGCGGTGGCGGCTCCACTCGCTTGTGAGGTGCCCTGTGTGAGAGAGAACGAGCGGTGCCTGAGTTGGCTAATGGGCCTAGAGGTGCGTGAGTGGGATGATGGACCCTATGGTGCTTGAGCATCCTTTTTTCGGAGACTTTTGCATATGAGGCTGCGTTTGCAAATGAGGACTAGGCACGCCTAGGAATTATGCAGGAAATGAGGCTGGTTTGCAAAATATTTACTATTTTGGTGATAATCTTTTTATTTGTAAAACTTTGGTAGCTCGTAGCAACGCACGGGCAAATTGCTAGTCTTACAAAAGTATAATACGCTTGGGGTCCTGTTTTATCAAGAAAACATGGAAAATCCTGGAGCTTCCAATGTTCTCTCCTCTGCCACAGCAGCACAGGATCCCCATCCATATATTGCATATATCAGGAATTTTTGTATGCTTTTTTTTTTTTTTGTATGTTCTGATCACACTGCACACCATTTGTGTTGATCAGACAGGATTATTTTGTCTGTTCTAAAGCTGAAGATCTTGGACCGGTTGTTATGAACACATTCCAAGGACGTCCAAATATCCCAATGCCTCCCAGGCCTAGCAATAATGCGAGATTTCTCGGCCGTTCCATTGTCACCTCCGGTGCTACATGCATCTTTGGTGGATTGGATATGGAATTTAGGAATGCAATTTGAATATCCTATACTTGCTCCCGCTCTTTCCTTATGATCGACCAAATGATGGATGAGACCATACAAAGTGAAGGAGCAAGTCTAGCAACCTAGTGACGGGACCATGAGCATATATTGGGCCGGGAGGTGGGCAAGAGCAGGGGAAGTAAGAAATGATGTGGGCAAGAGCAGGGGAAGTAAGAAATGGTGAAATAAAGCTCCTGCATACATTTTTTTTTTTTGAAAGACCCGGGAAGATTTCCCGGCATATATTAATAAGCCGAAAGCATGATTTAAGTACAAGGTCCCCGAAGGGCAACAGAAAAGAAAAGACTAGTAACTACTCTCCATTGGATGCGTCTACTGGAAGGGGGGGCAGTAACATGGAGAGCCGCTTGGCGCCCGCCAAGCTCCACAGCTGCGCCTCATCTTGTAGTTCACGGACAATCACTTGAATGGACCTGAACTCCCGCCTGAATACTCTGTTGTTTCGCTCTCGCCAAAGGCACCAGATGGTGAGGATGGTTAAGGTGCGCACCCTCGCGATTGGCCGACCTCATTGTCAAATTCATGAACCAATCTTGGAGGTTTTCTGTTACAGGCCAATTGCATGGCCGTAGGCCTTCTTGATGGGACCATATCCCAATCCTGTCCCAGATCTCCCTTGCCACCGGGCACTCGGCCACCATATGGAAAGCTGTTTCCAAGTTGTGCTCACAGAGTTGACAGAAGTACGAGTTTGGCCACCCTCTAATTTGTAGTCTCTGCCGTCCAAAGCCGGTTTTGCAGAAGTAGCCACATATGAAACTTGCAGCGCGGCGGAGCCAAGGCCTTCCAAATGTGCGAATGGAAGGAGGACAGGCAGGACCCTTCGAACTGGAAGCGGTACGCCGACCTTGCAGTGTAGACACGGGCCCGGCTTCCAAATGTGCTCACATTGATTTCACTTCATCATTTTTGCTCTATGTAGGTACGTGCCCGGCTTTCATATAACGTGTTATATGTGTCCGGTACTAGCTCGTGCTCTGCCATTTACGAGACGGAGCATATACTGTACCGTCCCGCCTCCTCGAGGCCGAGCTCGCACACCTGGCAGCTCTCTAGCTGAATCAAGACGATCCTTACAAATCAACATATGTCTTTTTTGCGCACTTTGTTCTCACTCGTGCGCATTCGGGAAGGACTTCTCGGTCGGTCACCCATCCCGAAATTGCTCCAGGCCAAGCACGCTTAACCTCGGAGTTCTTTCGTGATGAGCTTACGGAAAAGAAGTTGCAACTTGTTGATAAAAGTATTCTATCAATCCTATTAAGCTCTGGACCAGGATGTTACATACTCACCCCCTTAGAAGACCGACGTCCTCGTCGATCAACCCCAAGCGAGGAACGTCTCCTCTTGGCCACGTTCGTGCGTCCAGTGCCAGCACATGTGCCATGCTGTGTGACCACTCTGGGTCCACACCAGCCATGCGCACCATGCCTGCGCAATTGCGCCCACACGCGCCCGTGAAACCGCGAGAGTCAGGCTCTGATACCACTTGTAACGTCCCGCCTCCTTGAAGCCGGGCCCGCACGCCTGGCAGCTCTCTAGCTGAATCAAGACTATCCTCACAAACCAACACATGTCTTTTCTGTGCATTTTGTCCTCACTCGTGCGCATTCGGGAAGGAGTTCCTGGTCGGTCACCCATCCTAAAATTGCTCCAGGCCAAACACGCTTAACATCGAAGTTCTTTCGTGATGAACTTCCGGAAAAGAAGTTACAACTTGTTGATAAGAGTATTCTATCAATCCTATTAAACCCTGAGCCAGGATGTTACATATACCCTCTTGACATCACCTGGAGTTGCAGTGGTCTCACGGCCTGCTCCCTCTCGACGCAAAGGTAGGTAGCACTCACCTGACCTCAGTGCTAGTTGTGCCTTGAGCAAGTCTCATAATCCGCCCAAAAAGCTTTGCAATGACCAGCAGAGTAATTACACAGCATGAAACCACAAACATCATCACCAACGCAAACGATGGATAGAATTCAAACAACATTAGAGAATGATGACGATGATGGGAATGCAACAAGGCAACATATATGATGAGATGCTGCTTGACGCTTAACTCTGAAAGCGAACGATTAACTACCTAAGTCTAGATCAAAATTAAACACCAATAAGTTGTTCCGTAGCTTGGTCCCGATCGTGCTCAAGAACGCGTTGTGCTGTTGCGATCTGGATCCTTCTATCGCATTATTGCCAGTCCAGTCCACACACACTGCGCGCGCACACAGATAACACATTAACACACAACATAAACCCAATGCAGACACATCGCCCATGTGAAACGTCAATCTTTTGGTCCATGCAGATGCAGATGAGAGCAACGAGACGATAGATGGACATATGGACACAAACTGGAAAGGCATCTATCCTCCATCATCAAATCTACGTGCGTAGCCACTCTGCTCCATTCTCCTCCTCGAGAAGAAAGGGACAGCGCGCCACCATTTGGAATGTATATCATCTACAGCCAGACTGTATATTCTTCATCTCTGAAGTAACGATTTGGACGCTTAATTCGCTGGAGCAGAACTTCAACCGGAAGATCCATTTGACAAGAAAGACGGGTCATTATATGTTTTTTTTTTTGTTTTTGCGAACGCATTATATGTTAATTTCTGCCAACTAGCTACTGAACTGCAGACCAAAATCAAGCAGATGTCTTATAAGATGCATGCGGCAGTATATAAAAATCAACCCATCTTTGACGTACTCGTGCGCATCAGTTTGGCAGAGACTCCAAGCACGTGTGTGCTCGCCTTGTTAATACTCCAGTACTTTTTTCCCCCTTTTTTGCGAGGGCTCCCCTTGTTACACCACACCTCAGGCACACGCCACGTGTGGTCATCAAGACTACTCCCTCCGTACTCGAATTAGAGGACGTTTAGGACATGATTCAGCATACAAAGACGAAATGGAAAACAGAGAACTCTTGATAATAAGAAAGCATCTTCAAAGCACTAGACCACTCCATGGCCGTTAGACACTCGATTTTTCTGAGCGTTTGATCACAATCCAACGACTCTTCAGCCTCCCGCCGGTTCCTTCAGCCTAGACCACTCAGGGCTTTTTTAGAACAAAAGAAAAAATGAAGAAATTTTGGAGGATTCAAATCCTAAGGAAATTTTTCCTATGGAGTCCGTTGGAACAAATGATTGAGCTCTCATTAATGGAATGGATCCAAAGAGTTGCAAGCAGAAGTTAATCAATGAATTTCACCTGATGTTGCCTCTTAGCTAGCTGACATATGGCTCAACTTCCGCTACAATTGTAAGAAAAATATATATCCCTGATAGTTACTTTCCTACAATTCCTTTCTTGCATTGATCGACCGAAACAGATCAATGTAGTTCCTACTATCCCAATGCCTCCCAAGCCTAGTTTCTTCTTCTTTTTTGATAATGAAAAGATAGTATTGATCTCAGCCTTGGCTCACCTCCCAGACCTAGCTAGTAATGTCAATGTGAATATCGTTGGCTTATATTGGCTCACCAAAGTCCTCACGGTTTCATCCGCCCGCCACCAACCCAATATGCTTTAGGTGTAAATCCATGCTACCAACAGGAGCCAGGACAAATTCACTATGATATAAGAATGATATGAGGCATCGGGCATTCATTTTGAAGGGTTTTTTTTTGCGACCTTCATTTTGAATGGATTTTAGGAGCAACAATGATAAGGAATCGCTATGATTAGAGAAATCTCAATACATGTTGTTGTCGATCTAAATATTGGTACATATAACAATTACCAAAAGGAAAAACGTAAGGCCAGAAAACTGATATAAAATCCTCACATCCAAACTTTTCATGATGGAATGTATCATTTGATTCCTTTTTTTTTAAAAAAAAAAAGGAAATATATTAATCTTATTTCAGCCTCTGTATTGACCGATACAGATAGCTGTGACTCGTTTGCCTTAGTACCATCACTCGTCGATGCTACGGCCACAATATATTGCACAAAAACTGCTGGAAAAACAACAGCTAATACAGATCTATTAGGGAACAGGTTCAAGTAGCTAAAATCAACGCAGCAGTAGTTCCATAGCTCTGTGCTGCTGCTATCGGGTCCGGACCCTCCCGCTGCATTATTGCCCGTCCAGTCACACACATTGACACATACTAATTAACACACAGAATGCATGATTTTCAAACCCAAAAAAGAAAAACAGCATGCATGCACCGAAATTATCGACGTGGACACGAACTGGTCATCAGGCATCCTCCATCATCTAATCGATTATGAGCGAGCCACTCTGCTCCATTCTTCTCGAGAAGAACGGCCGTCATGACCTGGACGCATGGAGCAACCACATCCATTTCTACTGCATGCATATTCTCCATCTCTTCTGCTGTGCCAAAAGTGTATCCTTAAACTTCATTTTACTGTCAACTAGTAGCTACGAGACGCAGAAGGAATATATATAGAGAGCATGTTAAAAGACAGGTTCAGTTTCCATGGAGTGATCAATCAATATTGCTGCAATATATGCCCACATAAGTGTTGTGGAATGTAAAAGCTCTCGCCGACAAGATTGCATACAAGTATGGATGGAGGACGATCGATGAATAGCTCTATAGCAATTGACAGCGCCACCGAACTCTCACATGCAAACCAACATCTATTTTTCGCGGAAGGAGGAGGATTAGCCCGGTCCTCCCTGCTTCGTACTCTCGTAGTTTGGTCCCTTCCATCCAGACGCAGACGTGATCCGATCCAGCAGGATGTAATGCCTCTGTTCTCGTTATTAAGTTTTGAATATACATTCGATCTATGCTGAGAATGGAGCACGCGAAATCAATATTCATGCCGCTCATGCTAGGGCTCTCCACAACTCGCTAATTACGTAAGCGTAACATCAAGAGCAAGATAATAGGACGCAAATGCAAGCCTACAGCCAGGAAGCTACGTGCCAGCAAGGCTTTGCGGCTGCCGCAACGCATGTGCCCGCGAACCTTCTCGCGGCCACTGCATCTTGAACTATAGAAGTGTCGGAGTGAGCTGGGCATCTTACCGTACTAGCGAGCCACTATTCTGATCTGCTCTGTTCTTCTCTTCTCAAACACGCGAGGAAAACTCCAAGTACATTAGAACATCCCACTACCTCCCAAGCCTAATGATGCTAGATGACGCCGTTGCACCGAAGAGAAACATCGGAGAAAGAATGACCCTTCTCCATAGACTTTATATAGGCCGAAACGTGACTTTAATAGCAACCACATGATGGCCGCATTGTGAACTCGGTTGCCAGCGTGCATTGGACGGAAATGAATGTGTAGTCCTAGAGTGATTTACCACAAGTACGGTTTTAATTACATCGTGTGGAATGTAAAGTAGGACGATCAATGAATAGCAAGACCTATTTGTCGCGGAAGGAGGAGGATTAGCCCGGTCTTTCCTGCTCTGCTCACGGCTTTTGTCCCTAGTCATAGGATTGGATTAGCATTTAGCTGCTTTGTACTCGCAGTTTGGTCCCTCCCATCCAGATGCATGCGTAATCCGACACGGCAGGACCAAGATGTAGTAATTCAGCCCCCGAAGATAGAGCAGTACATTCAAGTTTTGAATATAGCAGTACATTCAATCGATCTATGCTGAGAATGGAGCCCGCCATTTCGACATACATGCCGCCCTATGCTATGACTCTCTGCACGACTCGTTAACATCAACAGTAGGATGCAAACGAACGCCTACGCACAATCAGCAAGATACTTGCAAGGCTTTGAGGAATGCCGCATGTGCCCGCGAACCCTCTCGCTGCTGATGACAGACAACCCACCCCAATTGCATCTTCAACTGTGGGAGTGTCTCAGTGAGCTAGGCATCTTCTCAACTAGCGAGCCACTAATGATTGATCTGCTCCGTTCTTCTCATCTCAAACCACCAAGAAAAAAAATTCCAGTATATCAGAACATCCCACTACCTCCCAGGCCTAATGATGCTAGATAGATGTCGTCACATTGCACCGTACCGTAGAGAAACGTTGGAGAAAAATATAAATCCTTCTCCATGGACTTTATATGGGCCGAAACGTGACTTGAATAGCAACAATGATGACCGCATTGTGAACCCTGTTGCCAGCATGCATGAGACGGAAATGAATGTGTAGTCCTAGAGTGATTTACTACAATGTAAGTACGGTTTTAATTACTGCAGAGTAGGAACTGTTTCCAGCAGAAGCGTTACTACAGAGCATCACTGCTCTGCTCGCTTGTCCCTCCTAGCCATAGGATTATATATAAGCTGTTCCATAAGTAGTTCGGTCTCCAACCGAAAGAACTCGCGGTGCCGTCACTGCCCCTCGTTACTGGTCCAAGCCCTCCTACTTTCATGGTTGGTGTCCAAATATTATTTATTGCTAGTTAGTAAAAGATCTATACAGGAACGAATCAAGTTTTCTGTTTCATGATAGGTTTTTTTCTTTTTTTCTTTTTTTGTTTCCATATATGTCTGGACTGGAAGGACAGTTCCTACACACTCAAACTATCTAGGAGCTGCAGACAAAATCATACAGACAAGACACATCATCGCCATGGCTAGCAATTGCTGGAAGAAAGATTTTTTAATCCAGTCAACACGTGTGCTGATCACGATTTTATTGTTTGTTAGTACTAATTCAACTGAAACCCCTGAATGATTAACTGACGATGACGCAGTGGGACTGTGGGAGCAAGCAACGCCTTTCCTTGCGCTTGTCACCTTGAAAACTTGATTGGCAGTGATAGGCAACTGACGACAGGCAACTCGATCGATACGTTCATCATCGTACGATCGACAGAGCAATCGTCTTATATTTCTTTAATCTATATAATCTCCACACTATTAGTGATCTACACCGAAACAGGGCCTACATGTTGATCATGCATGTTCTGGGCCGGCGGTGGGCATATGTGATAACGATCTCATCTCAATTATCAGCCGGTCTTTAGCGGTCCAGGAAGATATCTTGCACTGGATGGACATTTTAATCCAGATTTTTTTTTCTTATTTTGTTTTCTGAGTATTGATATAGGTATGACTCATTTATTAGACTACTTTATGTTAGATATCTTGCACTGGAATTAGCGCAGCCGCAGCCAAGGAAACAGCAGTTCACCGCACTCGACGCATTGGACACCATGGCACGGCACTGCCCAGTTGATGCCCTCTCTGCTCGAGCGAACTTACCTGATACTGTGCCCTTGTTCAATGAGTTCTTCCGTTTCTCCAAGAGTCCTAGTTCTCAAGATAGCCGGCCATGGCTAATTCTTTTTCCCGAGCAAGATTCTGAAAGAAAGAAATATCTTTGTGTGGTTACGTGGCTCAGTTTGGAGCGTAGGAGCAAACGAATGGCTCCGATCATGGAACTCCAGAGCGTGGAGTCACCCAGCCAACTCCACGATTGATCTTAGTCTAGGCAATTATTGCCCTGTGATTTGCTCAACATATTTGAACCTTTCATGTTTCACAGTGAAGATGCAACAATCATGTAGCAGTATCTTTTAGAAACCATGTTCAGAAACAGACAAGCTTATTATAGCAGTCCAACAAATTACCACAGCTTTTCAACATTTGCTTCATTTGTAATTTTGTATCAAAAAGATTTACACCATTCTCATGTATACTTCTTGCTTTGTATAAAAGATTTGACATCATACAACTACATAAGCCGGTGGCTTGACACACAGTACAGGGGCAAAGAGAAAAGAAAAACCTTCTTACAGAGAGGGCTGCTTATGGGGGAGAGCCGGACAGATGCTATGTAGGAACAACATACAGCAGCTCGTTGCAATCCTGCTTCAACCAAGCTAACAGGAACGCAACTATCACCATGAGACAGAAAAAGGGAAAGAGTGCACCCCTATAACATTTTCCTTTGCTTTTCTTCCTTTCGGTCATCTTCTCATGCTCAGCCTGACGCTCTTCATACTGAGCTTGTGTGCTATCAGAACGACCACTATTGGTTGGGAACTTCAGGTTGTCTTCGGCCAACAAGTCATTATTTTGCTCATGAGACTGGTTGCCCTGCTGAATTGAATTGCAGTATCCTTTCCTTTCCTCAAATTCACCATTCGTCTGAAACAAAGGATGATTTGAGCAGCGTCCTGAACACTGTATCTGCCTAAACGCTGGGCTTGCAAGTGATGGACGGTCATATCTTTCTGAATCTCGGCAGGGGCTGAAAGAGCGGAGCTGCCTCCTTGGAGTTGACTGCCTCCTAATATCACCTGATAAAGCTTGCCGCTTGGATACCTGGAGTTCACAGGGGGACAAAAAAATAAAGTAAGTTCACTGGTGGCATATTTTGTTGAACTTCATTCTGCAACCCAAAGTCGTATAAACTGAACATGAGCATCAGTGCATCAGTGGAGGTACACCAAACGAGAAGAAAAGGTTAAAAAAAACACAAAAAAAATTCAAAGGAGTAAAGGACATGTGTTGCAACAATGGAAGATACATTTCTCAAAAAGAAGAAAAATTTCACATGCTTCTGCACCAACATTCAAAGTTATTTCTTTTCGGCATCATTCAGGGGATAATCGAATAGCGATGTTCCAAAGCACAATGAAAAAAGTAACTTGTCTACAACACTGCAATGTGATAAGTCAAAGATACAAAAAAATGCAAAAGTTTAAATGGCGATCTGCAAAATACCTGAGATAATTGGTTAGTTGCTTGAGGTGTTGAACACATAGGACACATGTCAACAATTCTTCTCGACACACCTGACCACCTCCTACCTGACTTAACCAGACCAGCAGAATTAGAATGCCCTCTCACACTCAAAGCATCATCACTATCTGGTGCTGCAGTGCGAAAAAACTCATAGTTGGGCATTTCATGTGAAGAATGAGAACCATTGCTCCAAAGTCGCCGCCTTGCACGTGTACCTCCAAGATTACTCAGACATTGTCCCACTGATGGCTGAGAATCAAAGCCAGCAAACGAACGAACAGACTGCGGCTCACAAGAAGATCCACTGGAACCACTGTCTCTGATATCCACACAATCAATTGGAGAGCTTGATCCCTTCCTGCTACGCCTCATGCTAGAGTTTGCAAATGGACTAATTTTTTTCTGGTCTTCACATCCTTCCTGCCTCCCAAGTACCTTAGCAGTCTCAGCTGCCTGAACAGCTGCAATGCGGATATCTGAAACACTGTCATCATGGCATTGCTCCAAAGCATGGACAATGCTAGTGATCTCAGAAGATATAATCCTGACATCCAAACTTTGCATGATGGAATGAATCATCTGAATGGATGACATAATGATCTGCGAGTTTCTTGCTTTAGTACTATCATCCAATATTTGCAATCCTGATCTTATCAACGATCTCCCATAGGGCTCAAGTGTCAAAGGGTTATATTTAGACAGAGCAACCACCAAGCTTAAGTGCACAAGAGTGTGGCAATGAACCTCCTCTAGAGCCCCCGAGACTTTCAGGCAAACATCATTAACCAATTCATTGGATGCGAACTGCCAATTGTTGGACTGGACAAGAGCAGCAATACAAAGGGCAGAACCAGAAGAGATGTTCTCATCACTACTCATCAAGCAATCTGACAAGGGACGACAAAGAGAACTAAGGATCCCAGATTTCTCTTCTTCCCTAGACAGAGGATCAATACAATAGCGTGATAATGTGCAAACAACCTTGGAGCAACCAGCACTGTGCAAGGACCTCGAACCTGATGCCATAACCCTTATTACCCTTGTAATGATCTGTCCAATATGCGGCACAATACTGCGGCCATGGACTTCTGCAGCAGTCTCAAAAATGCATAAGATCTCTTCCTCAGAGTACGAGCTTGGCTTGTCAGGGGCGCACACACGGGCAAGAAAAGGAGGAAGTGTGTTTGAATCAAGATCTTTGACATACATCTTCAAACCCCTGAAGGCAGCCTTGTTGTTGATAGGATCTGTCACAGAATCTTCCATTTCTGCATAGTCTCCAACTCTAAGATTTCTAGCCATCGCATGCACTGCATATATTCAGGAAAAAAAAAGTTAGTGAATGGATTTGGTACACAGTTTTGAAGTGATCAAATCCTCATAAGATGGTTTCTTCAGTAAAAACATACCAAAAAGGACACATGTTTATTCAAAAATTTTCAGTTGATTTACCGCCCAATAGCATTTCACTCAAAGCATGCTTATATAACAAGAAGCATTTTCGTAACAAGAAATAGAGCACAACATGCTTACTAGCAAAAACAGATAAGGCATAAACTAACTGTTCAAAGGACAAAGACAGTTATTTGAGACATCCACTCGTACATATGGTCCCAGATGTTTGTCTGAAATAAAGCATGAGTACAGAGAACAAAGGCGCTAAATTCGGGGCTGGGTTCAAAGAAATGGTGCATGACTCATCCTGCACAACACCAAAGCAAAATCTTGGCTTCGTTACTTGTCAATCATCAGCGGGCGAACCAACCGTGGGGGATAGCAAAACCCTGTACCCTCGGTTGAATCCACAAACGTTTCTCTCTATTTTTTGTGACATAAACCGAGACCAATCGATCTTGCGCCCATTTACCGCAAGAAATGCAAGAAGATTCTTTCTTGAAAGAAGAACAACCGGAAGACGAGCCTGACCAAGAACCATCGATCGGATTGGTACTCCACCGTGAAGCAAAGAAACGCGCTGCTAATCTACGGCGAACTAGAGAAGGATCTAGTTTCGATTTCCCACCCAACTTTGAAGATCTCCAAGCAAAACCCACGGGAAGCAGTAAAGGGGGGGAAACTAAATTCAAGAAAGTTAGGGTTCCTCACCGAGGAGAATAGGAATCGATCCCGAGTCCAGATGGATCCAGAATCCACGGCAACCCGACCAGGCAAAGGGCGGAGGAGGAGGAGGAGCAGGAGGACGCGACGGCGACCGACGAGTTGCTGCGGTGGCGGTTGGGCTTGCCTCTGCGCGGGTTTGGTGGCTGGAGACGGATTTGAGTTTGACGGCGGGGCGAGGAGGAGGAAGAAGACGGTTTGAGTGGCGATGCGTTCAGTTTTGGGGACCTGTTTTGCCACAACGGCCCAATTTGCTAGGCCCGAGGCCCGAAAAAACAGTCAGTTTCAATTTTTTCCTTTTCTTTTTCTTGCGAGCAATTTTTCTGTTTTACTAAATTATTTTATTTCCTGTATGCAGTATGCGTGTCCAAAACTGCAAAATACATTCTAGAATTTTGTATTTTTTTTAAGATTACACAGTACTCGAACTCTCACAACGCACGCACACTCACCCCTATGAACGCACATACATAAACCTTACCCCTATGAGCATCTTCGAAGACTAAGGACCTGTTCGTTTCCTTTAGTCCTAAAGTTTAGTCCAGAGAATCTTGCTATTTAAGGGTATTAAATAAAGTTTAATTATAAAACCTTTTTACAGATGGGTGCTAATTTACGAGACGAATCTAACGAACCTAATTAAGCTATGTTTTGCTACAGTGATGCTACAGTAACCATCGTTTAATCACAGCTTAATTACCCTCATTAGATTCGTCTCGCAAAGTAGCCCAAATTTCTGTAAAAAGTTTTGTAATTACACTTTATTTAATACCTTTAAATAACAAAAACTTTGGACTAAACTTTAGTCCTAAACGAAACGAACACGCCCTAAGCCGGCAAATCATCTAGATTGACGAAGTCACCACTGACGCCTCGCTGTCGACGACCACGTCGTCTATCGCTGAAAGCACAAATGCTGTTAAATCCTAAAAAATTCGCTTCCACCGAAAGTCGAACTCAGAACCTTAAAAATGCTACTCGGGTGTCTTAACCATTAGGTCAAGAGCTCTTTCACATTCTAGAATTTTGCAGGCCAACAGAGCTGGAAAATAGTCGCCAAAGTGGTTTGTTTCGTGTCATTCCTACTCTGGAGAATTTAGTCGAGCCATCCAATACACAGCGCTCGTACTTAAAATAGTAGAGAAATGCATAGAGATCCAAACTTATATGTCAGCATTAAACAACACTCGGCTTTCAGGGGACACATACCTTTGACTCGATTGTATTTGAGCCATATAACTAAAAGATGCAAAAAAAAATGGTTATTTGCCAACATGGGTGGAGCTCTCATGAGTTCTAGCTAGAGCGTGTTCATCTCGCTGTTTTGCAGCGGCTACAGTGTTCGCAGTTATTTTTTCAGCAGCAGCTACAGTGTTCGCAGTTATTTTTCAGCGAAACGAACAGGCTGCTATTCACGAAAATACTCAGCTTCCGTGACAAAAAAAAAATAGTATGCAGCCTATTAGAATTCATGTCATAACCCAATAAAATAACCAACACGGTAGCTCAAAGCTTATGTGAATAATTTTTTGGCTTGGGAATACCTTTTTTTTTGCGAGGGATTGGTTTGGGAATACCCAATCACCAAATTCTGGCTGTTTGCGAATGACAAAGAACCCTGTATTTCTTCTCGTGCCATTTCGTTTCATGTGCTCATGCATTTGATGTAGGTGTTGTAACAAGCAGCAAAAGGGCTATTCAAGAACAAATGATCTTGATTTCTCTGCGCGTGTGCTTTTGATTTCTTAGGTTGGGAAATAATGGGGTGCTGATTCAGTATACATCCTGTTCGTCTGGCTGCTTTGCAGCAGCTGTTTTGTAGCAGCTACAGTGTTTCAGTTATTTTTTCTGCAGCCGCTACAGTGTTTCTACAGTCGCTACAGTATTCGCATTTATTTTTCTGCAGCTGCAGCCGCATCTGCAGCCTGCCGAACAAGGTGTATATTGCTTGAACCATGAATCACCATGTGAATGAAGACAGAGACCGAGACCCTTCCGGGTCGTTCTTCCTTCAGAAAAAAAAACAGACAGAGAAGAAGGGTTAAACAATGTTAATGACTAAAAAGTCAAAAGGGAAATGCTTTTTATTGATCTCAAGAACATAAAATCGAAACATTGGAGCTCTGTCAACATGTTTTCTTTTGGAGTCTCAAGTTTTAGCATAGTGGACAATAGTTGAAAAGGCAAATACAAAACTTGTTCATCGAATCTTCTGGAAACAACTCATGAAATAATCAGAAGAAATGCAAAATATGAATGTAGTCTTGAACTTCTTCTCTAATGAAAAGGCAGAGCGCCTGGTCTTTTTCCGTCAAACAAAAAAAAAAAAACAAGAATGCAGTCTTGAACTTTACAGACAAGTATGGTATGGGTGCAGGTGCAGCCCCTAACTCGTTTTCCTGCTGCAATGTTGATCTTCTCAAACTGTAATTTCAGTAACCTTGAGGCTTTTACAACTGATGAAAGAGCACATTAGATTGTCTGTCACCTTTGTAACAATTTGGCCCTGAATATCGTCGTCAGGCACCTTTGTAACAGGCAGCAGCAGCAGCTACAGTGTTCGTAGTTATTTCTTCAGCAGTAGCTGTAGTGTTTCAACAGCAGCTACAGTGTTTACAATTATTTTTTTACAGCCGCAGCTCCTGCGGAACAGCCACAATCGAGAGAAAAAAAGTGGAACCATACCTGCAGAGGAAACCTGGAAAAGAGCACCACTGGTCATAGTAGTACTAATCTCACGTAACGTAAGGTCAATTTGTAAAGCCACAAGACAAGAGAGAACGCCATGACTTTGTGCCCTCAATAAAATCATGATGACAGCATGAGGAGAGAGAATCAGTTTCTCTCTTTTTTTTTTTGAACCAAGACATTTAGCAGCCAATAATTTGTCACAAGGTACCAATAACTTGTTTCCTAGCAGTAATTTTCTACAAATTTTGATTTCAGATGAGCTGCTACCAATATGAAATAAATGGGAGGCAGTAATAAAAGGAGGCGATTGCAGTTGCAATTTACAAGGAGCCGTGCTGTGTTGTCAGGGGAGGTCGTCTTGACTTGGAAAGGATGTAAAGAGAGGGTAGCTCACACATGTTTGGCCTCTCTGCTTTGCTTGCTTGCGAGGACCAGAAAGGGAGGGAGAGCAGTACGAAAATTGAAAGCAAGCCGCACAGAATTCTGTTCAAATCCATACGCGGCAAAATGAATGAATTGCAGGAATGAAAGATTTGTGGCTGACTTTCCTTCTCATTTATTGAAATTGATAATATGTGCATTTGCATGACAAATTTAAAATACTGCAGATATCCCCCATGAATGAGGGAATCCTTGGGCTTCAAAATTGCAATATTTATCCCATACAATCAATAGTAACGGTATGAAAAGATTTTCAAGATTTTTTTAGTATCTGAATTGACCACGTTTGCAAAATCATTATTTAAATTTGTATAGATAATAAGTGTCCTGTAGGGCAGGGTGCTTCAACCCTAAGGCAACAGTATGAAATATCACATCATCTGGAAAAGAATGTTATTTAAAAGGATAAATACAAACAACAAAAAAGGTTTTCCAAGATAAACAAAAACTCAAACTCCCGTCCCATGTATTGTAACCGATCCAAAAAGCATGAAACACGAAACCTAGAGGCGAAGGCACGACCAAAAAGGGGGAAAAGAAATAAAAATAGTTTCCTCTTTTAGCCCTTGGATTTCATCACAGAAATAATAATAAAAAAGAAACCGAAAACCCTTTTCCTCCACCACCTCATCCCCATAAAAACCTCCGCTCCCAAACAAAAGGCTTGCGAAATCCCCTCACCTACTTCTCCCCTCTTCTCCCTCCGGCAGCGCCGCCCTGCCTGCCGGCGGTTGCTCCACCTCCTCCTCCTCCCTCGCTTCCGCCTCTCCGCCGCCGCAGCGTGGCGGGCGGCATGGACGTGCACCCGCCGAGTGCGGCCGCCAACTCCCTGGGGGACATCTTCCCGCACCAGGCCGCCATGGTCAGTTTCTTTCTTGCCTCCCCTCCGCTTCCTGCACCCCGTACTTGCTTCTTGTTCTTGTTGTTGTGGATGTTTATCTAGGGTTTCGTTTGGCTAAGAACATGGGTTTCTTGCTGTTCTTCCTTTCCTTCGTGTGAAGAAAGAATTCAGTAGGGGGTCTTTGTTCTTTCTTGGTTCTTGCGCTGAACTGTGGGTTTAGGGGTAACCCATTCAAGGATTATGCGGTGTAGGTGCCCCACTGTTCTTGATATTATAGTTCATGGAACCACCTAGGTTTTGGTTTCTTTTTTGTGTTCTTCGTCTCCTTGTGAGGGGAATTTCGTCTCGCGTATTTGGGAAAGAAACTGCCGCTTCAGTTTTTTTTAGCTTTTTTTTATTATATCTTCCTTTATTTTTGAGCAGTTTATTAGTTCCTTTCTGTTTCTATTACGAAACTGATTTGTTTGGAGGCAAGAAATGCACTGAGCAATTCAGTGCCCTTGTTGAGAAGAGCTTTCAGGCTCCCCTCTTCTTTGGTTTTCAAAATTAAAGAAAGCTTTCAGTGGAGGGAAAATTTGGACTCTAGGGTTCATGTAACATTCGTCGAATTATCCAATTAACCAATGGAAAAGTGTGCCCTTTTTGCGGTTTCAAAGTAGTGAAGTCATGCAATGGAAAATGTGACCCTTAATGCTGATGTGCATGTGTTCCTTCCCTCCTGTCATGGTCATTGCGTAAGTGCATCCATTGTTTAATGCCTTTTAGTCGCTGTTGTATGATGCGTATGCTAGATTGTGACGGTGATATTTTTGTTATGTGTCAATTCGGGTGGAACTGTAGCGCTAGTGACCCTGACGAGAATTACTCGGCTTCACTTTGTCTTTAGGAAATCTTCAGTTTTCAGGTGCAATCCTATGGTGAAAATGTCGTTCCAGCATCCAAAGATTTCTTTTGAAATAGACAATCGTTTCAGCCTTTCATTTAGTTCATTCCGTTCCTAGCATTTAGTGCAAGTCATACTACTGTGTGCCAACTGTTGTCCTTAATTACATTGTAACTGAGAAACTGCCATTGTGGTATCTGTTGCTTGGCACCATCGCAATTCGACAAATGCACGACTTGTCTGTTTAAAGGTTTGTTGTGGTAAATTTATCTGCCATGATGCCTATCTTCTGAAGTATACCCTGAGAAATTCTCATATGAACACCTTATTCATCACATGGCTTCAAAGATGTGCTCTGTGCTAGCTTTTTTATCAGAAACTTTCTTCAGCTCTTCTGGATGTCTTTTTATACGAATAGTCCCTAGTGAGTTATTCACACTTGTTTACAATCACTAAAATTGTGCCTGTTTTTATCGATCATATCTCACTTTTGCCTGCAACTATGTTGAATCAGAACTTTGTGAAGCTGAAGTTACTTCAAACTTTGTAGACCTGAAATCACTTCTAAGTTCTGTAATTTGAAGTCTGAAAAAATCATTATGTGCCTAGTTATTTGCCTGTTGCATTCTTACTAACAGTTTCCATGCCATCAACTTTTTGCTTTGCAGGAAAGTGGTGTAGATTGGCTCTCTGTCTATGTAGAAGACTGTTTTTCTAGCTCTACATCCTTTGCAAACCCTGTTTCAGGGAAACCAGCCCCTACAATGGCTAATCAAAGTGCTGGAAATCCAAAGTTATTGCCACCTTCGTCTTCCAATGGCAGACAAAGAAAAAGGAGCCTGGCCTCTGTTATAAGCGATGACGATGACCAACAGTATTATATCCCATTGTTCGTTGAGCCACCGCTACTCCTGATCGACCAGAAACATTGGATGGCAGAGAGTGAGCTGATCCACCCTAAGAAAGAGAATGACCAAGAACTTTGCCAACAGCTGGAGCAGGATCACGGGGAAGAGAGCGAGGAGGGTACACTGACAGAGTGCCGTCAAGAGCTGCTGCTGAAGAGGTGTAGCTATTGTTTGTCCTGCGAAACACCAATATGGACGCATGGTCCATCAGGGCGTAACACGCTGTGCAATGAGTGTAGCCCAAAGGTTAAGACAGAGAATAGGTTCACCACCATCTCCGAGAAGCAATGGGGCCAAGGAACCAACCAAAAGCAAGAGCATGGAAAACGGCGAGATAAGAAGAAGATCAAGAAGACACCAAATGCCATCGAGAGGGAGCTGCCGCTAGAGCCAGCAACGAGGGTGTGCACCCATTGCATGTCCTCCAAGACCCCACAGTGGAGGACTGGGCCTATGGGGCCGAAGACTCTATGCAACGCGTGCGGTGTGAGGTTCAAGTCTGGCAGGCTGCTGCCGGAGTATAGACCCGCCAACAGCCCAACATTTGTGAGTCACATACACTCCAACTCTCACAAGAAGGTCTTGCAGCTGAGGCAGGCCGATGGGCACATGTGAGATGGTGGTCAAGAGCGTCGTCTCATGAATCTGCCGTGTCGGAGCTTAGAGACTCTTAGAATGTAGTCTAGTCGATGCCGGGAAAATTAGAGCAGAAGCTGGTCAGGCCTCGGTTAAACTCTTTAGTTAGGTCTAGCAATGTTCTAGTTCAGAGACCAATTTACTAGGTGTTTTAGACATCAATTAAATTCAATACCATTTGGTGGTTGCTTCGATATGTCCTCGGTCTATGCTATGTTTCTCGGCCCTCTCCAGCTAAGTTTGCATGGTTCCTCTTATATTGTTGCTTTCATCAGATCCTTAGGCTGTTGTACATGATTGCTGGCATCGGTTGCACAATATACAGGAGTGTTCATAGATTGTTTCAGTCTTGTGCCAGGTCTTCAAACAAGTTTGACACCTGGATTTTTCTGAATCTTTTTTTCTGAAGTAGAACTCTGACGGCTTGAGATGGCTCACTTTCTTGATTGCTTGTGCTGTTTGTATTGTAAATCAGTCTTTTGACATCAGTTCCTGGTTGATTGGGGAATGTATCTCGCCTCGCCTGGCTATTCTTGTGCCTGTTTTCAGGTGAATTTTGGGTGCACTGTCATCTTGTTCCAAGTGGGTGCCTTTTCTGGAAACCCAGCAGGTTTTTTTTTTTTCGAAAGTTCAAACCCAGCAGGTTCAGAACACAAGGATATCGGCTGCATATTTTACAGGCCTTCTAGGGTTCGAGACAACGTGTGTCGTCGGCCTCCGATCATGGTAGATCATGATGCAGGGGTTCACTCAAGGAAAGAGGAGGGCCGGCCTTGACTGCTTTTCCTGCGCCTCTCATTACCATTCATGGAGCCTTTTCTTCTGCAGAAAAAGCATGCCTTTTTTTTTTTTTTGGGCCAATGGCGCTAGGTGCGGGCATTCAGCAACCAAAAATGAATATTTTCTGTATCGGCTTAAAGTACTGTTTTGACCAGTACAATGGCAACAAAGCATCGTCATCATCCTGGTGTTGAACTGAAACTCGGTTTGTACCATCACCTAAGCCGTTTTGATGTTACGATGGGCTTGCTTGTTCTGCAGGCCAACGTTCTGACTTTGGTCAAATCCATGCGGCCGCGAGAACATGGCTGTACAGATTCGGCAGTACTGTTGCCCTGCAGTTCTCATGTTGATGGTGTACTCCTCTGTTCCTATAGTACTGTGCTGTCAGTACAGTGACCCAACACATGGACATAAGCCTGACGCATTACACCTTTTTGACTCCGTTGGGCTCCCTTGCTCTGCAAAACCCAGTTTATAGCTGCTGCGGCAGCAGAAACAAGGACTAGGCACATCAATGTTCACCAGCACCATGTATGCCTGTGGAAAAATTTTACTGCTAGTAGTAACTTGCTGAACAATCAGGTTGGAACACACGAATCTGGCAGAAATTTTCATGAGAAAGGAGTAGGCAACTTCCGCAAAGACAGGAATACACCTGAGTGCTTTATTTCCACACTAGCAGATGCGAAATATATGACAGAAAAAGCCAAATTATCACAAGGCTAACACCATGTACTCGTTACTGCACACAACCCACCCAATGAACTCGAGATAGACAGATGAAAGTATGCTGAAATTAATTAACAGAAGCAGAAGCCAATGAACTCAGAGATAGACAGATGAAAGTACGCTGAAATTAATTAACAGAAGCAGAAGCCCTGAGGCTTTATTTCCTTTCTATGGACTCCCGGAAATGGAGATCGTCTTTGAGAATTAGATGTACGGATTGCGCGCTCTAGGACTCGACCACCATGCTCTCGGCTTCTTTCTTGATGGACTGGAAGAGCACCGACGAAAGGTAGCGCTCACCAAAGCTCGGGAATACAACCTGCGTGGAGGGAACTGATGTCAAAATTTGGTCTTTCAAGACTAGTTCCCCAAATCCAAACAACATGATTCAGTACATGCTGAAACACTTAAACAGACAATGAGACAATGGTTGAACTGCTGACAATCAAATTCTCTTTCACCTTGTACAGTACGCTAATTTTCACATTTCACCAGAGCTGAGAAGTACAGATGTTTCATTGACAAAATCAGAGTGTATTCCTATAGAGCACTGAGGTTTATATATGGACAAGATCAATTCGTTTCTGATTGGTGGTCAAAAATCAGATAAATACTAGTGAAAATGGACACGCAGCTGGAACTGGAGGTGCTATAAACCTCAGTGTTACTACAATTGTGAAAGGGAAAAAGTGAAAGAAAGCATGTAGGGGGGAATGTAAAACTTACAACAAAGAGTTTTCCTTCATTTTCAGGTCTCTGAGCAAGCTTGATGGCTGCAGCTGCAGCTGCACCAGAAGATATCCCAACCTACAAATGTATACATCATCAGTTGCTGACTCAAGTACATCTGAATTTCCTACACGTGAATGGCTCAAGAAAGAAATGCATGCACTGGTGCCTAATAATAGAGAAAATATAACCAAATGTACGACAGGAACCAACCAGCAAGCCTTCTTTCACAGCAAGAGCCTTTGCCATCTCAATAGATTCATCACTTGAAATCTGAGAAACAATTGAAAACACCAAAAGGTTACAGGAGGGTAAACAAGATGAATGAAAAGAAAAACATGATTATATAATTGGATGGAACAGTAAAACTAATGTAGAAGTGAGAAGAAGATCTGCTTGTTCGCACATACTTGTACGGTTTCATCAATAATGTCAACAGCCAAGACCCCGGGGATAAAACCAGCTCCAAGTCCTTGAATCTTGTGTGGTCCTGCATTAAGTGATCCAAATCTAGTTAGTCCAAAACAAGCAGCAACAAGACTTTATGGGTGCAAGATCGTTTGCAAGGTTTCTCCATAAAGGTATCATTCATATATTGCTGACAACCAAAAAAAGCAACATTACTACCATGTGATAATTCTTAATCTTACACTAAAAGATTTTTTTCTTAGATTTTGGTAAGCGAGTGCAATCAAAATGCAGAAATTTATATTAGTGTATACCCATCAAAGAGACGACTATAAGATTCTATACTTGAGAACAAAAAGGAACATATGCCAGAAGCAAACATTACCAGGCTTTCCACCAGATAAAACAGCACTCTCTGCAGGCTCCACGCCATAGAGCTAACATAAGATGGACAAACAAGAATCAGATACTTCATTTCATACAGGAAAAAAAAAAAAGAGTAGAGGTTCGTAATTAAAATGGCAGCAAAAACTGCAGTGCAATTGGGCTATGTAATGCTTACCTTGACATTGGGATTTTGCTCTTTAAGGTATCGTCCAGCTCCAGTTATAGTACCTCCTGTCCCAATACCAGAGACAAGACCATCAATTTTTCCTGCTGTAGCTTTCCATATTTCAGGCCCGGTTGTCTCATAATGAATCTGCATTATATTTTCAGTATGAGTATCCAGAAAGCAAATATCAATATGAGTATTGATGTGCTCTATATTATAAGTGATAAGTTAAGCTGCACCTTTGGGTTAGCAGGATTTTCAAACTGTTGAAGTATGTACGAATTGGGTGTCTTTGCTGCAAGCTCTTCTGCTTTTTGGACAGCTCCTTTCATTCCCAGGAGTGGGTCAGTAAGGACCAATTCAGCACCAAAAGCCTTCAATATGATTCTCCTCTCCAAGCTCATGGAGGCAGGCATCGTGAGCGTAAGCTTGTAACCCTTCGCAGCAGCCATAAAGGCCAGTCCAATGCCTGTGTTGCCACTAGTTGGTTCAATAAGCACACTCTGGCAACGATCGAACATGGAAAGCAAATTATTAGTAAGATATAGATTAACATTCTTACAACTCTATGAATTTAGATTCACATGCAGTTTGAAGAAAGTGTTGACCAAAATGGTATTCCCTTTACTGTTGTGGAGATTAGGTTAGAAGTCAAGTATTTTGAGAAAAAGAAAGCAACCGCTTTCAATTACATAAAGGCCCAAACTAACTAAAACATTCTGCAGCTACGCAAGCAAAAAAAAAAAAATGGTTTCAGTTAATGCAGCATCAAATCCAAATGCTTTTTTTAAGATGAAGTCAACAACACCATGTTAGGCCTAAGCATAAATTATTGGCTTAACTGTATAGCAAGATAAACTCTCATGTGATTCTTCACCTGGAAGATATCCGCAAACGTTGATTGAAGAAGGGCTACTCATCGCAAAACAATAATCATGAAGGCAAGTGGAAGCAGAGAGCAGGCATCTCCCCCACACTCAAATAAGTAAACAAAAACACTAAGCAATCAACACATCAACGTTTGTTTTAGCTCTCCATACGCAGAGGTCAACGCTAACTCTTAAACTTATGCATGGGGTCCAATTCTCTACTACCAAAAACAATATTACGCAGTAGTTTGGCACAAATAAATAACTTCAGCAACCGAATCCGTGAAATAAAATGTACTAGCCAACATATGCTTCAGATTTCGAACATAGGTCGCAGGCAAGGCAGATCAAGGATAAAAAATAATATGCAGTAAGATTGAACACAACCGGATTTTTTCCCCCTTGGAATAGCCAAGGAAATGCTCCAAAAGTTCAGTTACCCACCTTGCCTGGAGTGATTAGCCCCTTCTCCTCTGCATCTGTGATCATGCTGTACCCAATCCTGCAGAAATGCAATAAAACACAGAACAAATTTCAGCCCCGAAATCTAAAGGTCAGTAAAGGAAGAACCAAAATCTACTCAAATTAAAAGAATTTGCAGAGATCTTCAGTCCAGAGCAAGCAGAACGAACCACAGTATAATTGTCAGGTATTGAAGGGAATCCATCCAACAAGTCGAAGTAAAAGAACGGGAACCAAGCAAGCAGAACGAACCTATCCTTGACGCTGGAGCAGGGCTCCATGGACTCGAGCTTGGCGGCGACGCGGGCGTAGCACCCATCGGTCACTTTGTTGAGGTACACCAGCGGCGTGTTCCCGATTAACTGCGTATCGAAAAGATTCGGTTTTTACCCGTCACATCCGAACAGCAAGCGAATCCTACCGAAATAAGTGCTGGAAATCGCGAGGAAAAGGTGCTCACCTCGGTGACATCCTTGGCGATCGCCGGCGATGCCTCTCCCATTGGGTCACGAAGCTGAAAAATCAAAGGAAAAAAGATCAAAAATATATTCAGGACACCTCGAACTGATTTCTCTAACCAAATCGCCGGAACAGCGAGAGGAAACCAACCGATTTGGCGCAGAAATCCTTGCGTGGTCTCACAAAGTGGCGGCTCCTGGTCCTGGAGTTGGAAGCCGCTGGAGAGGAGCCGGCTTTATGCAGATGAGGCTGGTGGAGCAGGGGGAGGCCTCTGGGTTGAAAGGAAAGCCCTGTCTACCGTGAGCCGTGTCACTGCAAGTGGGACCAACAAGAGATGTGTACGATGGCTGGTGAACGTTGTCTTGGGCACGACTTGGTGAGGACGCGAACGGCGTTCGTTGAACCTAGACGGCGTTGGCTTAGAGACCGGCGATACACGATGGAGTGTGGATGCTATGCTGACTTTAATATGTTTATTTACAGCTTTGATAATTCTGTTTCTAGATCATGCAATAGAAAATTCAATAGAAAATTGGTACAAGATGACTATCTTTTTTTTTGCGAGGGTACAAGATGACTATCTTATTCTATTATAATTATTAATAATGCGATCAATAGATAGATGCTTAAAGCTTTTACTGATTCGTGTTGGTCGTGGTACTACGGTCGATTATTATAGTTCAGATGTATTTTTGCCTCAAAGGTAGACTTGAGACAAAAGAAATAAGCCATCATCTTATTACAGTTAAACTTTTTAAAGATTTTTTTATTAATGGTCTCATTGCTTTAGGGATAAAAAAGGACACTTGGTACTCATTGTCGGATAGCTTTATGGCCATTTTCATTGGTAACTCATGGGCTAGCCAAAGTAAGTACTGTGGGTTGACTCAATCTCCCTAGTAGTGTTAAAAGTGGTAGCGTCAGCCAGCCAATGTGGCGGTGGACAAACTAACGAGGAAAGAGAGGCTCAGAACTCAAAGTATGTGAACAGAGGAGGATAGGAACAGGGAAGAATATGTCTGAAGCCGGCTATGGATTGATTTAAGAAACGGCATGTTTTTCTCATCAGCACGAGATGGCACAATGCATGGTTGGGATGGAGGTGGTGACGAAGAATGGAGGTTGAAAGTATGTAAACTTAACTCTAACAACCAATCGACATGACAGAAGAAATTATAGTTTTCGGCCACAGGACAAAAATGCCATGTTATGATACTACACATTTTCTTTCTATGACGAACTCTTCTTCAAAGTATGTTTTTGCTTCTAACCAACCAAGAACCCTTTCTGACATTTGTGTCTCCTTTCTTTAAACTTACTTTGTTAAACTATCGCCCCTGATCTGCAGATGACAAAACACGTTGGTTTCTTCGACATGGAAACCTTCTTTGTTTCTTCCGGTTTGAGCCAACAAAATGACCTAAGACGACAATATCGTATATGACGTAATTGCCTTGGTGGTGGTTGTACGACGCTAGCATGCGTTTGGCTCTTGTAGTTTGTTAGCAGGTTTTCGTTGTTTACACGTTAGACGTCTCCATCCGGTCCACGCTGGCGGCTAAAGCCAAGGCCCAAATCTTCCAAGAGGGCCTGCCACCACACCCGTCATTGCCACATCTGATAGGGGCCACAAAGTCGGCTTATCCGCGCTTTCGCATGATTGTGCACTCGTGCTAATTTCTGCATGAGATTAGTACAAAATCCGAAAGAATGGTGAATTGAAGATCTGGTTGTGGTTGGCAGAGAAAACGTACGAGTCGTTGCTCCTGATGGAGACATGCTGAATGAGTGAATCATGTTCAGTGCATGGCAACTCAGAGGAGTTCAGTGAATTATTGATGTACTGCACTCTTTCCATACAAAAATTGCTGACTTTAGCATCAACAGATCAAATCCGGAGGGAGTATTGTGTATACATATAAGTTAGCTCACATATAAATCATCTTGTGCTTCGAAAAAAGGCATTTTCCTTCCTTGCTTGAATTATTGGTGCACACATGTTGCTGTTTTTTTTGACACAACACAGCTTGATGGATCATGTTGTTGTTCCCTTCATACGCTGCCCTCTGGCAGCTCCAAAAGACATCCAAAATGGAATCATCTTATCTTATAAGAAAATTATCAAAGAGCTAGTTGTAGCAACCACAAGAACCCGGGACGGAGCACGCGATGAGCGAGTACCAATAATTTAATTAGCTGCGGAAGGAATATACTCACGCAGCACGCGATCTGCTCAAATGATGATTGTAAAAGAAATAATGCTCGAGACCCATGCATATATAATAACGTATGAAGGGAATTTCTCAACTTAAAATTTATATATATTTCAGTACGGCTATTATTCGATCATGCATGGCAGCAGATCGACGCTGCTGATTAGAAGTTGTTCGGCGTATAAGGGTCTAAATTTTAGAGGGGTCTAAACTCTAGATAAGCTATATTAAATAAAGTTTAATTACAAAACTAACTATAGAACCCTGGTCTAATTCGCAAGACGAATCTAATGAGGGTAATTACGCCATGATTAAATGATGGTTACTGTAGCATGACTGTAGCAAAACATAGATTAATTAAGCTCATTAGATTCGTCTCGTAAAGATGTACCCATCTGTAAAAAGGTTTTGTCATTAAACTTTATTTAGTATTAGGTTCTCTTTATTTAGAGGCCTCTAAAGTTTAGCGCTAAAAGAAACGAACAGGGCTATAAATTTTAGAGGGGTCTAAATTCTAAATAAGCTATATTAAATAAGTGGCAATTGCGCCATTGCCCCTACTTTGGAGCCTTACTGCAGAAATGACCCTCTTTTTTCGACTTTGCACGTTTGCCCTTACTTTTTGAAACTGAACCATGGGGTTGCCCCTACTCTGTTTGGAGCACTTAACACCGTTAAGAATATGAGAAAAGGACAATTCTGCCCTTTGCGCCATTGCCCCTATTTTTCGAATAGACTTGCATAGATGCCCCCATTTCAGAACAAAATTGTAACATCAACACTTTACAAAATTCAAAAATAAATTTGGCAATGATTTGAAATTTGACAGCATTTTGACTGTATTTCGACAGCATTTTGACTAGATTTTGATAAATTTCAAATTTGGACAGCAATACAACAATATTTTCAAAAATCTAGGATCTGCAGGAATCATCTCCATGTCGTCCTGCTGGCCGAGACTTCCTGCTGGGGCACCAATGTCCGGCCCTGCGCCCAGATGCGCGCGCGCAGGTCGCGCCGCCCCCGCCCCCTGCGTAGGAACGCGCCGCGCCGCCCCGTGTGCCCAGATGCACGCGCCCAGGTCGAGCCGCCCCCGCCCCCTGCATAGGAACGCGCCGCCCCGCCACCTGCGACCAGATGCACGCGCAAGGCGACGCCGCACCGCCCCCTGCGCCCAGATGCGCGCGCGCGTGAGCAGATGACGCCGCGTCGCTAATTCCACTGCCCCGCAGCTTCGACAGATTGTGCCGCCGCCATGGCTTCAATCGACACCGCCTAGGGTTCGTGCAAGAACGGGAGGAGAGAGGGAAGGGAATCGGGGTGAGCAGCAGAGAGGAGGATTCGCACGGGAAAGAGAGAGGGTGAGTGGAGGGTAGTTTCGTCTGTTCCTGTGCCTTCCACATTATCCATCTAATTTTCGGATTTTAATTAAATCGGCACAAACGGCAGCCTCTCACGCGGGTCAAATGGCAGGTTCACTTTCAAAAAAGGAGGGCAAACGTGCAAAGTGCAAAAAAGAGGGGCATTTCTGCAGTTAGACTCCAGAATAGGGGCAATGGCGCAATTGTCCCATTAAATAAAGTTTAATTACAAAACTAACTACAGAACCCTGGTCTAATTCGCGAGACGAATCTAATAAGGGTAATTAAGCAATAATTAGATGATGGTTACTGTAGCATTACTGTAACAAAACATAGATTAATTAAGCTCATTAGATTCGTCTCGTAAAGATGTACCCATCTGTAAAAAGGTTTTGTCATTAAACTTTATTTAGTACTAGATTCTCTTTGTTTAGAGGCCTCTAAAATTTGGCAACGTATCCTATGAGAACCAGGTTCGTGTGAGAACTATGAGAACTTCAATCTAGTCCACATGATTTTGATCCAATGGTGCGTTTGAATTCAAGTGGGAGGGGGGATTTGCAAAATCACCGCCCACTTAATCATATTTTTGCCAATTCCCCCTCCCACCTCTCCCTATGCGTCTCCCTTGATCAAGATCATGTGGCTCAGATTGGAGTTCTCATAGTTCTCACACGAATCTGGTTCTCATAGGATACGTCGCTCTAAAATTTAGCGCTAAAAGAAACGAACATGGCATATATATGTTGCGATAGTAATAAAAAAAAGAGCTTTGCAGGCGCGTTGGAAGTCCCGTTCATGCGTGCCGATCCTGGATGGCAGCCTGGCCATCAGCCGGTTCAGCTCACCTCAGCTGTCCGAAATTGGACGGCCACGAAACCATGTGTTCCTCTTTTTGAATTTGACCTGGCGGCTCAAAGTCAATCGGTGATGAGCTGCAGGCTACGAACGCGTCGCGAATGTATAAACTCGGTGACCAGAGACAGCACTTGGTAGTAGAGTGCACGTTTGTAGACGGGATGCGTGTCCAGATGAACAATGCCCGTATAGGCATACCAAGTCTTGTATCGATCTGGCTAGCACTACTACTTCGACTTGGAAATTAATACCGGTATGCATATACCGTCATTGTCGAAGAATAATAATTTTTTATTACTGATATTTACGTGGAGAAAACAAATCAGGAACTTCGAGATTTTTTTCTTCTCCATCTCTCTCCCCATCCGATCCATCGATTGCTTGCCGAGTTGCCAGAGGTGGGTTCAGCTACTTGGGCTCAGAGCGCTCCAGGCCGAACAACATAGCATGGGCTCAGCTACCTGGGCCTCTTCTTGGCCTAGAGAATCGTCTCGCTTCAAGCAGTGGCCATGGTGGATGAGAGACCTTTGAAGAAGGAAAAAGTCCTATTTACCTCCCTCAACTCTTATAGAAGGTACAACTTTTATCTTCAATTACAAAACCGGGTAGCCGGACTCCCTCAACTCCTTCTCTCACTTCAATTTACTTCTTTCGGCGGTTTTCATAGTGGTTTTGTCCGACGTGGCATAGTGGGTCCCACATATCAGGCGCCACGTCATTTTTCTTTCTTTTTTTTCTTTTTTCTTTTCTTCTCCTCTTTCTCCCCGACGCCATGCCGCCACTTGCTTCCTCTCGCGCCGCCGCGTCCACTGCCCGACACCCACCGCTGCCCCTCCCCGCGCTGCCCCGCCCAGCCTACCCGCGGCGCTGTGCCGTCAGGAAGCACGTCATCCGCCTCCACTCGCAACGCCGCCCAGCCCACCCGCAGTGCCACCCCGCCCAGCCCACCCGCTCCCGGACGGTGTACCAGAACCTGCTCGCGCTATGAGGAGAGGGGGCGATTGAGCGAGCAATCGAGGTGGAGTTGGTGTTGGAGATGCTCACCTACCACTCAATCGAACCAGGGACATGCTGGAGTGGAAGATTGACGGCGTGGTAGTCGGAATTGAGGAAGAAAGCGAAGTCCAGCGATGGGGCAGGGCTGCTGGCGCAGACGGGGTTGGGGCAGGGCTGCTCGCTCGGTGGTGGTGCAGTGAGGCTGAGGAGCTCGTGCTGGTGGCGGTGGAGGCAGCGAGGGGAGCGGCGTGAGCCAGGCAGTGGAGACGGCATGGGGAGGGGTGGCGGCGCGAGCCGAGTGATGTAGGCGATACGAGGAGAGACGGTGGCGCAAGCTAAGCAATGGAGGCGGCGTGGGGCGGCTTGGCACCGAGAGGAGCCGGCTTGGCACCGAGAGGAGCGGCAACGTGAGCTGGACGGTGGAGGTGGCGCGGGGAGGGGCGGCTGCGATGCGGAGGAAGCAAGGCGGCGTGTCGTTAGGGAGAAAGAAGTAGGGAGAAAGAGAAGAAGAAAAGAAAAAAAAAAGAAAAAGAAAAATGACGTGTCACCTGACATGTGGTACTCACTGTGCCACGTCAGACAAAACCACTCTGAAAACCGCCGAGAGAGGTAAATTGAAGTGAGAGAAGGAGTTGAGGGAGTCAGGCTACCCGATTTTGTAATTGGAGGTAAAAGTTGCACATCCGATAAGAGTTGAGAGAGACAAATAGGATTTTTTCCTTTGAAGAATGGGAAAATGTGACGGAGACGGCAGGTGTCGATGCAAAGCGGTTCTGGAAATGGCAAGAGACATACTGAAAACCCTTGAACACACCTGAATAATAATGTTCCTGAATTATTTCAACTTCCGTGAATGGGACTTCCATTGTGAATATGACATCACTGGTCTCTAGAATTGGAGTGTGCAGATTTTTTTTTTGTGTGTACAACGGCACTGCATTCGTTTTTCTTTTCTGATGCACAAAAAATTCATCATTGTGGAAACAAAGTGGCTAATCAGCATTCTTTTTTTTTTTATCAAAGAAAGAAATTGCGAGGTAGACTGTTGACAGAGCTTCAGATGGGCCACAGTTAGAGTTTGCTGTTAAGGGCCGTTGAGAAACGTGGGCCTGGCCCGGGTGTAGCAGAACGACGGCAACAATTGGAGGGAAACAGCCCAGACAGGCCAGGTTTCTTCTGCTGCAGCCACCATCGAGCACACCGCTGCCACCGCGCACCGCGCCGGGGGGCCCTTTCGACACCGCTCGCGCGGTTTTAAGTGAGCGCTAGAGCGGGCCGCGATCTCCGTTGTTGGGCCGCAGCATTCTTGGTTCCACCGCGACGCGCGATCAGTTCCTTGGTTCCACCGCGACGCGCGCGATTATTTCCTCTCGTTCCTTCTACTGACTCGTTCTTTCCGTACAATTCGCTCGACTGATTTATTCAGTCACGTCGCCAGAGTTTAAACAACCAGAACACATGAACTGTGTTCTGCAAGTCAGAACCTTTTTTTTTAAGAGCATAACAACGTGAATTGCTACCAGAATAACATGAACTAGTGACCAGAACAACAGCTACTAAAAATTAATTTTAACAACCAGAACATTACAAATTGGTAGCTAGAACACTTTTTTTAACCACCAGAACAATTCAGACTGTCAGGCAGAACACTTTTTTTTAACAACCAGAATATTGCAAATTCTTACCAATTTTTACCTACCAGAACATTATGAAGTGCTATTCAGAACAATTTCATATGCAGAAGCTTCGACGATGAACCATTGAACTACTTCAACAAGACGATCTTTCAAATTTGGTGCTGAAGTGGCCAGAGACAACGCGTGAGTCGAGCAGCTCGATGAACCACTAAACTGCTTCGACGCGTGAGTCGAGCAACAAACGGAGTTTCATGAAGTTCAGTTGACTATTCATGGAGCACAGCTATCCTTCTCTTATAATGGGACTCTACATGGAGGAAGTATCAACATATTGTTAGGAAGTGACCATATTCTGTTATTAAAACAAGTGACCTTGTTTCTTACCATATTCTGATGAAAACTGACAACCAGGAAAAAATTCAACTGTGTTGTACCCGTAAGTTACCAACTTGAAAAGACATTAGAGACATAATTGCCAACATTGTTACCAGGAGAATGAATTCAACAGTACGTTATGAAATTGCTTCACTAACATTAGAAAAATTCTAGACATTAATTCCATTATATGTCTGAATGAACCTAAGAATGAACACTCCTGAATCGTAGCTGCATTAAGAGATAAAACATACTTTCAGACTCTTAACAAATACCACTGAAGAGAAAATGTAAAAACTAGAGGAGTAAAAATATTTAAGACCTGAAACCTCTAGTTCAGTACTTACAGTTGACAGAAGTGAATTCAAATTTCAGTGGATACTCAATAAATTTGATAGGGATGGAATACTTTGCTGTCATGTCTTAAGATTGTTCCGACAGCTGAGAATAAATGAAATTCCAAAATTCATCCTTCTATGGCATCGTGTCCAGATATATTACTATTAATCTTCTCTGACGTCCTTTCCATGTTTCAACAAAATGAAATCAACAGAACAACATTAACTATTATCTAGAACAATTTTACTACTCACCAGAACAATATTCTTCTTGTCTAGAACAATTTTGTTTCTTGTCCAGAACAACCAAAATAAAGCCTAGAACAAGCACTTATCCAGAAACAGGTCTGGTAGTCCAGAACAACCAAAATAAAGCCTAGAACAAGCTATCACTTGTCCAGGAAAAGATATGGTAGTCCAGAACAATCGATACATGTGCCTAGAACAATCTTAGATTGATTTCAGAAGAACCCCAACAAATATAGCTTCACGAACAAACTCTTTGCTTTCCTGAACCCTAATCTAGTCCAAAACAACAGTAGTTTGTAGCTAAAAATTATTTTTTAGTCATCACAAAAGCAGGGCATAACAAGAACATTTACGAATGGTAGCTAGAACAATTTTTCTGACAACCAGAACAATATGGACTGCTCACCAGAACAATCTCTTTAACAACCAGAACACTGCTAACTCGTAGCCAGAACAATAGTTTGAACTACCAGAACAATTTGAAACATGTTGTGGAACACTTCGAATGAACCGCTGGAACACTTAAACACAATAGGTACAACATTGAGAAACAGTAAACGGAACAATCTTAGTGACTTGCTAGAACATTTTGAATAATGTGCTAGAACAATCAGATTCAATAGCTGCCGCAAACCATCTTGGAACAGAGGCGTGCCATCAGAAACAAGTCGAGGAGCTCATGGTGCAGGCACTCAAGGAGCAGACAGAGAGGAAAAGATTGTGAAGATCTCCGATAATGCAATACCAAAATCAGATAAAAGCAAAGGGAAAGAGCAGCTGGAAATTAAATCAAGGGGAGAGATGACCTGCCTACATGCTTGTTGGAGAGAGGCCACAAAGTCATGCGTCGCATTAGCACGAAGTCATCGCCGGGTTGGAGAAGCACAGAGGCAGGCTGCATGGTCGTTGGAGAGACGAGCGACGATGACGGCAGCAGAGCAAGCGAGAGGAAGAAATGCTTCTATTGCAGCCCAAACCGCGTGCGCGATGTATAATGTTTCCGTATGAATACTCGCTTTTAACAATTTTCTCATTCACCCTGTAAAATGACATGCTCTCTCTTGAGGCTGTTCTCCATGTTTGCTCATGCCAAGTAATAGATCAGGCATAAAATAAGTTCTGGGACAATATCTTTATTTGCTGGAACATTTTTATTTCATTACTCGAACAATTTTACTTAGGCACAACATTACATTCAGTTGACTAGAACAATACAATAATATAGCAGGAACAATTTGAATTAAGGTCGGAAGAAATGAACACTTGTTGCTGAACCGACTTACACTAGTACAAGAAAAAAAAATAGAACATGTTATAACTTAGTCAGGAACAATTTTAACATGCAGTGGAACAATTCGAATGAACCGCTAGAACATTTGACTGAATAGGTGGAACAATGAAATACACCAGGTGGAACAATTTCAGTGAATTACGGGAACATGGTAAGTAATGTGCTAGAACAATCATATTCAATACCTGCCTCAAACCATCTTGAAAGAGAGGGGTGCCATCGAAAACGTATTGCAGTGACAATCAGCCTATAAAGACTCACTTTTGGGAATTTCCAATATGATTTGCTCCCTCTTGTGGCTGCTACAGAAATTAAAAAAGGTGAAGTGATCCACGAATGCTCACCACTGCAGGAATTAAAAACCATACTACCTTTCAAACCTTCCCAGACTAACTAGACCATACTTACGATGTGTACAACGAGAATCAAAGAAGAGACTGAAATCAAACCGACACCAACCCCAGCACCTGCCTGCATATAGATCATGCCTCACTGCGCAGCAGCTCAAATGAAGATGAGCTTCATGAGCTCTCCACCTCTTGCACGATGTTTTCCACATCCTAAACGCAGGGGTCGCAAGGAAAAGGTCATTAGCTACGCATCCCACATTTTAGCGAACATGTGGTGCGCATATCGCTTAGCGGGAGCTGACAGCTGAGACAACTAACAAGGCCATGCTTGGATGCCTACATCGGCAGGAAGCCAACTATGTCCATCAACCTTCATCATGGCCCACACCCTGGTCGCCGCCGTCGAGCTCATGCTGTAGGCACTCAAGGAGCAGAACGGAGAGAAAAAGAACATGAAGATCTCAGAACCAGTTCAGAACACACAATTAATTCAACGGGAACTAACTCAATCACATTCGAGATTAAAATAGAACACAAACTAACCTTCGAAGCTCGTTGATGTCGGACCATAAACTGGGTGGAGGCGTGGAGCGCTGTCGGTCGCCGCGTGGAAGAATAAAGATGGAATGGAAGAAGAGAGAAGGAACGGCGGCGGCGGCGGAGACAGCTCGCGTGCGCCTGCATGCGAGAGGAGGAAGACGGACGAGGCGAGTAAATGGACCGAAGTTGGAGGCTCGCCACCTCGTGGAAGAAGAAAGACGGAACGGAAGAAGAGAGAAGGAACAACGGCGGCGGAGAAGCGACCTCGCGTGTGTCTGACTGCGTGCGAGAGGAGGAAGACAGGGCGAGTAAATGGGCCGAAAGCTGAGCCAATTCCAGCCCAAACCGCGCGCGCGGTAGTTACGCCGTACCGCGCGCGCGGTGTATAAAGTTTGCGCCGCGCCGGCGCCGGCGCCGCGCGATGGCCTCGCCGACGGGGAGCCAGATCGGCGCCGCGCCCGCCGAGCAGCAGCTCCTCCCCGACGAGATCCTGGAGGACATCTTCCTCCGCCTCGACTCCGGGCCCGACCTCGTGCGCGCCTCCGCCGCCTGCCGCGCCTTCCGCCGCGTCACCTCCGGCCACGGGTTCCGCCGCCGGTTCACGTCCCTCCACCCGCCGCCCCTCCTCGGGATCTTCAGATTCAAGGGAATCGAGGGATTCCAAGGCTTCCACCCCTTCGAGCCGCCCCACCGGTCCGCCCCCGCCGCGCGCACCGTCGCGCAAGCCGCCGACTTCACCTTCTCCTTCCTCCCAGACCCCACCCGCTGGACCGTCCGCGACGGCCGCTTCCTCCTCTCTGCCAAATTCTTCAACACCGCCTCCCTGGAGTTCGCGGTCTGTGACCCCGTGTTCCGCCGGTACGTCCTGATCCCCCCGATACCAGGAGATCTAGTGCCCCCGATGTGGCGCGAAATGGAGTCGGAGCCGTTCCTCGCACCACCTGGGGACGAGGCGGGGAAGAAGCAGTCGGGGGAGGATTCACATTTCCTGGTCATCTGCAATTGGAGGTCCAACAACGGGCTCGTGAGCTGCGTCTTCTCTGGCGTCACCGGAAAATGGTGTGGTGCCGCATCTTACAGCTTTGCTCCCTCCAACTTGATTCTAAAACCACAAGAGCTGGTGCGCTACTGCGCGTGCAGCCGCATTTACTGGGTGCACCCGTCCGAAAAATACATGCTCGTGCTCGACCCACGCGAGATGAAGTTCTCGCTCGATGAACTCCTGCGTCCGCCCGACAAAACAATGGTGCTAGAAAAGATTGGCATTGTTGATGCAGAAGACGGCAGGATTGGCTTGGTAACTCTTGGCCCTCGCAAGTTAGGCTTAAGCATCTATTCCAGGACTTGCCAAAGCAATGGTGATAGGACAGAGGCGTGGCGGCATGACAAGTTCATCCCTTTGCCTAAGCCTCCCTTTTGCCACTCTGTCGCTGGCGCAGCTGAGGGCTACCTGCTCCTGTCAGGGAATCCATTCTATTTTGATCAAGCGAAGCGATCACGGACTCGATTATCTTTTGATCGAGAGGAGCGGAAAACACCATATTTCGCTGTGGACCTGAAAACATCGCTGGTTGTGAAGCTGTACATGCCAAGTGGGTCCATGTGTCACTTCCACCCATATGCAATATTCCCACCGCCCTTGTCGCTGCCAAGTTTATGAAACTGTAAGAATCTTCATTGCTTTGTTTACTGATTGGTATTTAGTTTACGTTGGTGGTTTGCTCTTGTATCCAAATTGTTTGCTTAGGGTGCTTATGTTTGGTTCATCCAAAATATCTCGCACCCATTATTATCACAATGTAGCTCAGGGATCACATTTTGACAGCCCGTTCCCATAGCTTTGTTGCTTGTGGATTTTCATTAGAGTTGTAGCTGCAATTTATAATTTTCACTTACTATTTAGATTTTGGAAAGGCAGTCAAATTTGGTAGTGCAGCAATTACTTTTGGGCTTCTTGTGCAAAAAATAGTTAATCTGGTTCGAACCAACTGTTCATTCGGAATTTAACTATATATCAGCACTTCTTTATCATTAGACTTTCTATATGACTCTTGTGAGTCCCCTGAGTTTTTCTTTTAAATTACGTAAGACGTCATGGGAATATCTGAATGTCACGTGTAGGATTTATAGGGCATTGAGCATTTGTGGTATGTCCCCTAGCACCGGGTGGATCTCTATCTCGTGGTAGTGATTGGATTTTTCAGTTAGGACTAGATTGGTAGGAAAGGACCGACAATCTACCTAGTACCAGTCCTCTTTCTGTATCTATCCCCAGCTGGTTAAGGAATATTCAGTTGGAGATAGCCAACTGGTTATTCTAATTCTAAAGTAATGCCAATTATTCACTAGTGATCTCAGGGTGTGTTTTTTTCAGTACTTCGTCCTTATTAGTGCACTGTCTATGTGACACTTACATGCCCCTTAGTTTTTTCTTCCTAATTAGGTAAGAGTTAATGGAAATATCAGTGTCATTTGTAGGAGTTAGAAGGCATGGTTCACAATGCTGCAGGTCCTGTAGGCTGCTGTAGCTGTAGCATGGGTTGATAAGACTCTTATTTCTTGATCTTTAGTGATTAATTACTTCTTTTAGATTAGATTTGATTATATTTATGTCAGTGGCCGGTGATGAAACTATAGAAGTTTGCTGGGGTTGTGAGTTAAAGGGTTGCTTTTTTTTTTTTTTTTTTGGGAAGCGAACAGCAGGGGAGCCCCCTACTTAATTTTTATAAATTTTGTAAAGTTTTATGTACATGGTACAAGGCCGTAGGCCCAAAAAGAGACCCTATAACATGTTGCTAATTGAGACTACTCAACCAAATTTCCAACGGCCGCTTGGTTTTTTCTTTCGCTCGTAGAATAACTAGAGCAAGTTCCTCTTTGAACGCCTTTTTCCAGCGGCTTAGAGATAAGGAACCTCCATAAAAATAATTGAGTTCCTATGACATTATATTGTCCATGCTGCAACCATCATGATTTCTCGAAAAATTCTAGAACCAAAATTGCGCCTGCACTGAATGATCATGTCTTGAGCAGATAGGCTTGTATCCCATTCGATATTGAGTAATCTCCAGCACCATTGAGAGAAAGGACATTCAAAGAAGAGATGCAGGAGAGATTTCTCGACATGTCCAGAGCAAAGCACACAGTTATAGCATGGTTGCTGGTTTTCTTGTTGAAATTAAGTAATAAACCAATCTATATTGCACCTGTACCCTCTGATAGCTTATCCTACTCCCAACTTCCAACAAATATTCAGTAGTAGTTTCATGTTTTAACTATATCAATATTTCTCTCATTGGTGCACCTGTCTATGCGATACTTCTCTGTACCCTGCAATTTTCTCTCTAATTAGGTAAAAATGAGAACATCATAGTCTCATGTGCATGATTTAGAGTGTACTATCCATGTTCATGGGTTCTGTTTCATGGGGTGATAAGCCTTCTTATCTCCTTTTCTCGTAGCAATCAGTTACTTCTTTTATATTAGATTTGACTATGTTTGCTTTAGTTACGATTAGATTGCTTAGCATGATGTTAGATGCATTTGTTGGGGTCGTGAGTTGCCTATTTAAGGGGCGGCATATTTCCTTTTCAGAATGAAGCAAAAGACCAATCTATCTAGTACCAGTCACCTTGCTACCCCTATCGTCGAGTAGTCGTTCTAATTCTAAACCGACAATTATTCGCTAGTAATTTCAGTTTTTTTTACTGGAGTATATAATCAGCGCTTTGTCCTCTTTACTGCACTGTCTATGTGTGGCTGTCACGGTCAGGGGTGGTATTCTCACATGGGGGACAATTAGTGGGAGGATTGAGGCATAGATTATACTTGAAGCAGGTAACAGGACGTGGTTCTGGACCTTGCCGGCGCGGAAGTGCCGTGACGGTGCTGTACTGAGGCAGGACAGAGATAGAAGTGATGTAGGGTTTACTTCTTTCTTGATTACCAAACCAAACGCCGATCTGTCCTTATTGACAGTAGAGCCGGCCCTAACAAGGCAAACTAACGATTGGCATAAACTCTATCTTTAGCAATCTTTACTAACCAAAATTCTAATTAATCTCAAGATTTTCTTGGTTGCTGTTGCTGTCCAATTACTCTGCCGCAAATAGGTAAGTCCCCACATGACAGTGACACTTGCCTGTCCCCTGAGCTGTTTAATTCGAAATCGGTAATAATTTCTTTTGAGATGAAATAGGTAAGAGTTAATAGGAATATTTTTGTCACACGCACGTGTTAGAGGTATTGTTCACGGAGCAGTTAATCCTGTAGGTTGTAGCATGGAGTGATATACCTTATTATCTCCTAATCTTATTGTGATTATCTGCTTCATTTTGATTGGAATTGACTACATTTTCTTCAGTTAGGATTAGATGCTATAGCATTATATGCTATAGCGGATTAAAATGGATTATAATCCTTCCATTTTGGAAATAAGTAAAAGACCTATCCATATGACACCACTTTTCTCGATCCCTGCACTTGTGCTGTGACAGCTGCTTGCCAGCTTGGTGTGCTGCTTAGGCTCAAGGCCATGCATTTTAAAGTTAATCCAGGGCCATAGCTAGGCCATGACACTCTGACCGTACTCTCACTGTCTCACATGTGTCTGAAACCCATGGAGAATTTAATTAATTGCATGTTTTCTATTTAAAAGTTTGTGCTTTCTTTGATTTCATTCTGACACGATCGTGCTCATGAACTTGACAAATTTAAGATGTGGATATAGCGAATTTAATATTTTCTGAAACTACATCAGTCTTTTACAGTTCTACTGTTCTTTGTCTCACCTTTTAATGTATTATGTAGGCTGTAGCTAAGCATTTCTTGAGCACTAGAACTGACAAAATTGTCTTGTATTTGCTGGAATGAATAATTGAATTGAAAGCATTCCTACGTTTCTCTGTTAAGATATTTCAGCTCCTATGTTGCCAAGCTGAAAATATTCTCAAAAAAATTAATGCCTTGTTTTGACAGAATTCTGTGTCTCTTCTAAATCCTCAGTACACCTGTCCTCTTGGCGCTTTGATCAGGATTCTTCAAGGGGGACAGTGAACCATCAGTTGGCTATATTTGGTACAGAATTCCATGCAAGATATCCGCTTTTACCAGCCAGAAGACATCTGCATTTAGTTTGAACAGCTCTGCGGTAATGGTGGTTTCTGCAGTCATGTTTCTCCGTTTTGCCATATCTTGTACTCCTGTAACTGTGTAACAGTTAGTCTCGAAGTCAAGGCATTCTAGTGTCCCCTCTCACTGATTTATGGATTTAAGTTTGTGCTCCAGTCTCTTATATGTTAATCGAAATGGAACTCCGGGTACCCCGGTGCTGTTGTGTGTTTGTGAACGAAATGAATTCTATGTTATGATAGGCTCCTATCTTGCCTCTCTTGCTTGCTAATCTCCTTTTATTTTTACGATAATGCTTCCTACGTTTTTTTTATGCGTTGGCCAAGGGCTGGTGTATGTTCAGGGGCTCAAATATATCTCACACCGGGAACGGCTAACACTATTAGTGGTACAACAAATATATCTCACACATATCTTGAATGAACGGCTCAAATAACACCCTCAATCTAGATGTAGGAAAATCCACTCTCATCATCTAGCGACACAGCCCTGATGCTGCGAAGAATGACGATGCCCTGAAGCATGGCAAGGACTCAAAGGACAAGAAAAGGAGGAACAGGAAGGATACGAGTTCTGACGCTGTAACATTACCTATTCGATCGTTCGATTCTAACTAATGTCCACCTGTGTCCACCTCATGTGAGAACTCGAGTTAGACGAGTTTTGGTGTCCACCTGTCAGTGTCTGTTTCTTCGCACAACTTCCAGATTTTTTTGGGGTTTATTTTTCCCTTTTGTGCTCTCTCAAACTGAATAGTGCTGTTGGCCGTGCACGAAGCCAAATCGCATAGTACAAGGAAAGAACATGAAATTCTCCGGCCTTTTTTCTGTTTTGTCGTGATTAGATCTGATTAAGATGGAGGGCTAGTGAGAAGATCGGTATTAGTTGTTCTTCTTCTTCAGTGGCAGGAAGAATGAGAAGGACAGAAGAAAAAAGAAGACTTTGCTCAATTCAGCCTAGAGGAATGTTCGCCGCCGTTATGTGGGCACCTGTTCTCAGGCTGTTTGAGTGTTTACCTGTTCAGTCATCCATATGAATCTTTATACAGGTTTAGGATTGAGTTTTGGAGCTATATGTTGAGTGCATTTTATTGTAATCTCTTCATTTTACAAAGTGCTTGTAATATGTGCTCAGCTATATATTAATATATGTCTTCTTTCCGCTCAAAGAAAAAAGAGACTAAAAATGACATAATATAGTGTGTGTAAAATAACTAGCGTAATAAGATGACAACGAGCACTCGGGTAACCCAGAGAGCAAAGAAGAGGTGACCAAAGACGCACGTCTTCATCAAAGGAGTTCAAAGTGTAATGAACCACCAGAATTGTGGAAGCGTTCTCGCCCCGTTAGAGGTCGGGTACCTTTATTTATATATGCATTGAACAACCCTATGCCTGGTGTACAAGATTGAGACCACAATCAGTTGAGAATCCAAACTACTCCGGACTAATCTACCTAATCATTTACATATAAACAATCAGTTGGGTTACAAGTTTTTCTAACAACCCCCTCTCAATCATAACTTTACTAAGTTAAGATCGTGTGTAAACTAAGGTAACTTTTGTGTCGTCAAAGCATTAGTGAAGCCATCTGCTATCTGATCTCCAGTGCAAACAAAACGTACATATGTTGTCATACCAGAGTCGAGCTGTAGGGAAAGATTGTACACCCAATTCCTTCACTAATGATTGAATCCACATAAATTAGCTTCGTTCGGTCTTCACCTTGACAAGTAAAGAATACAAAATCCTCCACAAGACTAAAAAACACAACGAAAACCAAGAGGTGACCAGAGATGTCTTCCGGGGAGTTCCCAGCTTCACCATCTCACACAACAAACAAACGAACGAACACACACACAGAGAGAGAGAGAGAGAGAGAGAGAGAGAGAGAGAGAGAGAGAGAGAGATAGAGAGAGAGAGAGAGGGAGAGAGGGAGGGAGGGAGGGAGGGAGAGAGAGAGAGAGAGAGAGAGAGAGAGAGAGAGAGAGAGAGAGAGAGAGAGAGAGAGAGAGAGAGAGAGAGAGAGAGAGATTCACATCTTCTTCACCTTGATGATGAGAGTAAAACTGCCGGTCTGAATACAAAGATATGATTTGTGTATTGTGATATATAATATGTTGTCATAGCAATTAAGGGCTCTTATAATGTACTCATTTTTTCAGAATTTAAATTGAGCGTTTGTATTTTTAGAAGAATGAAGTTGAACAAAAGCCCTCAGAGAATACATGCAGTCATCCAAATTGAGCGTTCGTCCTCACAGACTACATGCAATCGTCCAACTAGATTTAAGCAACAAGTTAAGACAAGATATAGCAAAGTCCCACTCTAGACGAAATATGGGTAGAGGAGCATATGTCCCCTAATACCTTTTTTCACCGTCTGTTAATATTCATGATAGATGGCATGCATAGATAGATGTGTGAAAGAAAAGTCAAGAAGGTAGAAATCATAATAGTAACATATATGGACATTTTGAACGCAAAAAAAAAAAAAAACTGTGGACATTTCTGTCAAACCTCAGCTATAACACAAAAAAAGGGGGGGGGGGGGGGGGGGGTAGGACACCCTTGTATAATTGATCTGTTAAAAAAAAGGCTTTGCCATATAAGTGATCTGTTTTACGCAGTGATTGAGAGGGGCATGAGATAGAGGTACCCATAAATCCCTGCATTCTAGTCCTTCCTGCATGTGTCAGTGTCTTGTGTTCCTTCTGATACTCAGGATGCGGTGACATTAATTTGAAGTTCAGCAAAACCAGATATCATCATAGAATAAGAAAGCTGCATCAATTAAAAAACCTGTTGCGGGTCGTAAGCTAGATACCAAGTCATCCGCTGGCGACCGATCCAGGCTTTCTCTGCATGCGCGACTCCAGTCACTTTCAAAATAAAATGGAAAAAAGATAAAGCGAAGCCTCCTTTTATATATGTGCGGCCAGTTCAATGGCATCGAAGCTGTATCAGTTACCGAACATCCATGCCACAACTGTAGGATGACCAGCCATGAAGCAATGGCCTACCTATAATCGCGAGCAGCACTTGGGAGGAAAGATGCACTGCGAGTGCATCTTTTTTTTTCCCCCTGCATTTTCACGCAAACCTGCATTGCATGTAATTGCACTCTGCTTATTGCTTTCATAATGTAAATTTAGGTAGGGGTCTCCCCTCACGACTTCCTAAAAAAAAAGTGGCTTCGTTCTGTCTGCACCAAGTAAAGAATACAAAATTCTCCACGAGATTAAGGGCCTCTTTGGTAGGACTGTAGTTGTGTCGGCTTCGGCTATGGCTGTGAATTCTTTAAAAAAAAGCTGTGCTGGCTGTGTCTGTAGTTGTGCCTAAAACGTCTGGAAAAATGGTTTTTTTTTGCATCTTCTTCATATTTTTAGAGACAAATATGGAAAAATAAAGGCGCCGTATAGAAAAAAACCCGGTGAAGTTATCATTTTATGGCTCATGCTTCAACTTATTTTTGATACGACTTCTTCCTTTTTTTAAAGAGAAGTACATGAAAAAACATCCTCTTTAGTTAAAAAACATGTGAAGCCGCTGAAGAAGCTATTGAAGAAGTCTACCAAAGGAGGCCTAAAAAGCACAACGAAAACAAAGAGGTGGCCAAAGTTGTTCCGGGGAGTTCCCAGCTTCACCATCACACACACACAAAAAAAAAAAAAGGAAGAAGAAGAAGAAGGCTTCGCAGCACCAACTCGATGCTATCTGTGAAACGAAACTCGGACTCGTGCTTCACCATGCCAGGCGGCTTTTTCTCCTCAAGAAGCTCGTCATCGTCAAGACGCAGGTGCACCACCTTCACACCGGTGAACACCGACCACAATGTGAGCTTCATACTCCTCGGTCCACCGATTAATAACATCAAACCATTTAGATTTAGTAATGCAAAACCTTCAACTCAGCGCCCAAGCTCAGCATGCTCGGTTTTTATCATGAACCAGTCCTCCGGCGGGTCAATACCCAGCCCAACATCCTGCACTGCCGGTCGTAGTTGTATTCCAGTGAAGCCATTAGAGCAAGTATTATGGGCATCTTTCAGCCGGCGCAGACCAATGAGGAAGGGAGAGAAAATAGGAGAGAGAGAGCAGCAAGCGACTCACGAAACGCCGGCACAAGCCGGCGAAATGGGCAGCTGAGCAACACTCCCCTGTTAAATCCTTCCACGTCTTGCTGAGCGCATTAAAAGTTGCGGGTCCCACCGCCAACGCTCGGCCGCTCGACGCCCGCTTGCCGGCGTATTCATAAGCCTTGCTCTTAGTGGTGGCAAGCCAGCGGCGGCTATTATGGAGACAAGGGCGAGTAGTATAGATCGGGGGAATCCGCACGAAAATCCGAGTTCAGTTTCCCCTTTTCTCCGGCAATAGGCAGTTTGTTTACTGCTTGGGCCCACCCCACGCCTTGGCAACTCAAACTTTGTTCAGGCAAACATGCCCCCGTGATCACTCGAGTCGATGGGGGCTTCCTCGAGCGATCGCGATCCCTTGGACTCCTCCTGGTGCAGGACCGAACTCCCAAGCAAGCATGTCGGCGCACTTCCACGTCGTCGGCGAGTGGCGTCAGCCGCCGGCGACAAGCACCGGAGGGCGACCTGTGAGCAGTTTCAGCTCTGTTGTGCCACGGCCATGGGCCGTATCTGTGTGACTCGGCTCATGTCGTTGGGCCACGGCCTGGCCCAGAGACGCACACCAGTTTGCCAGACGCGATCGCGACCGCACCACTCGGATCCAACGGTTGTCGCGGCCCCGATCCCGGTCGCTGAATGAAACGGCGACCGCACCTGGCCTCCTGTCTGCTCCTCGCCATCACGCCCTGCCGCCGGTCCGCCACCGCCGTCGCGATCGCATCTTTGCACCGGCTTCGATCCCCGCTATCGAGAAGCGCCCTGCAGCGGCTTCGATGCCGCTTTCTCCGTGTTCTTTCTCGCGCTACCTGCTGCCGGCGCCGTGCTGCACCTCCTCCTTGTCCAGCTGCCAGCCAGCGGCATCGACTGTCTTTCCTCAGTCTCCTTCTGCATCCTCTGCAAAATGCAGAGGCCAGATGCAGCCTGACGTTTAACAGGCTCAAGAGCGTGGAACGCGTTACGCATTGCCTGGCTGTGACATCTTGGCGCAGTGATCAGTTACCTAGAGAACTGTGTGTAGCACATCTCTCTTGCCCCTCGCATTGCATCTTGTAGACAGACTGTCCACAGGAGCACTGCCATCCTGCTGCAGAATCAGTGACCTTGCAGCAATTGCTGAGCTCATTCATCATCCGGACATTTTCTCGTTGAGATTCAGTCATTCAGATGTGTTGCAGCAGGTAACCGTTGAGTGCACACGCTCAGTTAAGTGAAGATAACAAACAAGAGATGTGCAGTTGCTTCATAACATGCTCGTAAGCAGAGCTGGTTCCCCAAAGTCTGACTATGCGAGTTCAAAGCTTTTGCTATATACATACCAGTAGCCGCGGTATGTTGGCATCTGTAGTTTCAGTTCATCTATAAACAGAAAATACTCATTCTACAATCAATTACCGATCATATAGCTCGAAAAATCTAAGACTCAATTAATACATTTTTAGTAGCTAATTGTAGGGAGTGCTGGATGTGAACCATACTTATTAATTCGTCTGTTCACAAAACACAGGTTACTGAAGCAAGGGCAATATAAAGAGACGGACACACATTTCTGATGCCTCAGTCGACTGGAAACTGCTAGTACTAAGATTCTTGTTGCAATGACTTGGGTCACGATCTGGGGCCGCAGAACAGCACGGACTTTTCTGCAAAGCTCTTGGAGAACCACGAGCTTGGTGGAGGATAATTCATGGCTTCATCACAATTACCTGCAAACGTGTAGGCAGGTTCACAGGATCCACAAGCGAAACAGAACGTAAGGCCCCATGATCCAACAGAACCCTGCACAGTAAGTCGGAACAAACAATGTTCAGAATATGCGGTAACGAGGTAAATCCAACATCAATAGCATGACTTGACGGTTGTGGGATTAATTAGACAAAAGCAAGGTAACAGTGAGAACTGGGGATGAGAACAAGCAAATAAGCATTTGTTACCTTGGGATTAGTAGATTCTTAGCTTGATTCGGGGATGGTTCTCGACAAACATTCTGCACTGCTTTTTTAGCTCGTCGTTGTCGTAGGAACTGACATATAACTCCTGCAGTGAACTGGGGAGTCCGTTGCTGGGCAGTGAGCTGATGAGTACACAGAACCGAATCGTTAACCTCTTGAGCTTGGGGAGTGTACTTAGCCCTGCTGGGAGGCACCGCAGGTTGTCGCAAAATCGAAACTCGAGTTTCTGGAGGGAGGTGAGGAGCTGAAGGGCCTCCTCTTGCTCCTTCGTGAAGCGCCGCACTCCTTTGTCTTGATTAAAATGTAACTTAGTGAGGGAGGAAGAAAAGATGGCGCAGATGGGTGCGGCAAGGAATCCTGCAATGTTATTCGTCAGCAGCGACTGCAGATTGGACGAACGGCTAAGAGGTCGCACTTGATCATCATCCTTCGAACCCTGAATGGGGTCTGAACCAATAAAGAACCTGGGGCATTTAATGACATCTAGTTTTCTGAGCTGACCCAGGGTAACGAGAGGCCATATGCCATCTGATCTCAATTCACAGAGTCTTAATTTTTTCAGAGAGGCCGGGAAAGGGAAACATGAAGAGGATAATGAGATCTTGTTGTAGGCAGAGAAAAACTCGGGGCATCCCTCGACATCCAATTTCTGGAGGGAGCGCAGGGCTCGGAGCCCTCCTTCCCCACCTCGCCAAGCTCTGGAGCTGTTAGGAGGAACAGGAGAAGCTACCAGGCTAATCTCTGAACATCCCTCAATCGTCAACATCTTTAGGGAGTCAGAAAGATGGGCCGGCAAAAGAAGCAGTCCATCATCATCATCCACTTTATCTATTTCCACCACCTCCTCTGCTAATTGCTGCTTGTGGCATATCGCTTGCGTATCCTCCATTCTAACAGCTGAAGCTGAGGATGATGGTATGTGTGTTGTCACTTGTTGCTGGTCCACTGCCGCGCCCATCTGTGTTATATTCCCACAATACTTTATACTCAGGTCAGAGAGTTTTGGGAGATGAGAGAGGAACTGTGCCAGTTCCTTCCCAGTGACAGTGCATTTGTTGACACTCATTTTCTCAATTGGAAGCTGCCATTCAACTTCACCCTCATTTCCTGACTGGACAATCAGGTGACGTGAATCTTTCCACCCAAAACTCTTGAGTGATATTAGCATTTGAAGGTGCTTCAACTCTAGACTTGGGCAACTCTCCAAGAATAAAGCACGCATACCAGTTAAATCGTTAAAGACCAACACCTCATCTAAGCTGCACATATCATCCTTATGCATGTCCAGTCTCATATAAAAGTCTTTGTTGTATTCCAATATTTTTATTACCGATCAACCCACTCCATTTACCGTCACATCGCGCAAACTTGGAGTCCAAGGTATAGGAGGCAATGCTACAACTTTTGGGCAGTTTATTATCTCAAGCTGTTGTAGGTTGGGAAACCAATGTATTTTCCTTTCTTCACCTTGTCTTGGTGGGTAATAAATACTATCGACAAAAGGCAACCCCAAGAGATCAGGGCAGTCTTTAATGATTAGCACTTCCAACTGAGAGAGCAAGTGACAGTTCTCCCCAATAACCCATTTTCCCAAACCTTTTAAAGCAATTAGTGTTAGACTTTTTAAGCTACAAAAGCTTTGCTGAGTTATATCGCCGAAATGGCGTGGACCAAATTCCTTTAGAGTGGACATATTCTCCAATGTCAAGTCATGAAGCACTGCCATATGTCCCAGTGAGGGAAGCTCTTCCCATTCTACACCAGCTAGATGAAGAGAATGTAGAGCTTTGACAGAGAGCTTACAACCCAACCATGTGGGACAAGAACCACAACCATGCCCACTAATGTACAGCTCCCGAAGATTTCTTTGCGGTTCAAGTTTTTCAAGAACTACTCCTTCCACATCACGCTCATTTTTTGGTAGCTCAGCGTCCCAGTCTAATGTTAGCTTTTGCAAGTATTGTTTGCCTATCAGATTTGCTTCAACTGCTTCTTCTTGTGCGTGTACTTTCTCAAGGTTATATATTCCAAGCTCCCTTATTGCAAACAGTTTTCCAAGTTGCCTTAGTTCAAACCCACTGTTTTGTTGGTTGACCCGAAACGTCTTTAACTCTTGCAAGAACTGCATATCTCCAACATTACATAGTCTGGAGTGATCTTCACCATTATTGGTAAGAAAATGACTCAATTTTCTGAGGTTGCTCATGTATCTAGGCAAGTCAAGACCCCTATGAAATTCTTTTAAATCCAGAATCCTCAAATGGTAAAATCTAGAAAGCATGCTTGGTAAACGAATTTCTCTACTTATAGCAACACTCCCTAGGCTTAGGTAACGCAGGTGGGGTAATGTTGAAAACTCTAGGGGATAGCACATTTTTGACAAGTGAAGAACACGAAGACCATTTGCCTTTTTTATCAAATCATCCAAAAAATGAGTGAAGCGTTCATCCAATTCTCCAAAGACCATCAAAGTTTGTATGCGCTCAATCTTCAATTTTGTCTCTAGTATTTCACTTATGGTGCTTTCATAACTTGGACAATCAATATCATCTGCATGATCCACATGAATACACAAGTGACGTACAGATGACCGAATTTTTGATGACCTCACATTAAGCCGATTTATGACAAGACACTCATCTGATGCAACATTCAATGCTAAATCATGGAGCAGGTCATGGATAAGATAATATCTATGCCCAACCTCTTCTTCTTCTTCTTCTTTTTCTTCTTCTTCTTTGAGAAATCCGTAGGAGACCAGATCATCCAAATAGCTCAGGCCAATATCTTCGATGCTTTTGTTTTGACTATCAGACTGTAGAATATCTAGGCCAGTCCAAAAGTAAATTAACCTTTCTTTGTCAAACTTATAATCTTCAGGGAACAAAGCACAATACATGAAACATTGTTGCAGATGAAAAGGAAGAAAATCATAGCTAAGCTTTAGTGCAGGAATAATGTCACTGTCATTCTTTTGAGATTCCCATTCTTTACTTTCGAGAACTCTAATCCAATGATCCCATTCAAGGCGTTTTCTCAACAATCCACCAACAGTTTTCGCTGCAAGAGGTGAGCCCTTTAATTTTCTCACTATGCTTTCCCCGGTTTGAAGTAACGATATGTGATCCTCTTTAGATTTCTCATCACCAAAGATATATGCAAAGAATAGATTTTCAAACTCCTTTTGTGCTAAGCCTTCCAATTCTATTGGACGATTTGTTGTTTTAACCATTTCTGCCATGGCTGGAAACCTAGTTGTGACTATAATTAGGTCACCCTTTCCTTGAGAGTTTTTGAACGGGAGCAATAGCCTTTTCCACTCATCTTCATTACCGCACTTCCACATATCATCCAAAACAAGCAAAAACCTTTTGGATTTCAATCTTTGTCCAATCAACTCTCCTGAAGTGCCTACTTTCTCATCCCCAACTTGAGGTATCAATTTCACAATATAATCTAGCAACTTATCCACATTGAAATCCTGAGATACACATACCCAAACCTTCACATCAAAATGTTTCTTCACCTCTGGATGGTGATATATGTGTTGTGTAAGAGTTGTCTTCCCTATGCCTGCTTGACCAAAAATCGGTAGGACGGTCAGGCCATCCTTGTCACAATATTTACCCTTGGTGATATCATGTATGATGCTATCCATGATGAGGTGCCTCCCATACAGCTTTGATTCTATACTTTGAGATGTGCTGGTCCGACTATGGTCAATTTTTGGGGTAGTCCTCATTAGGTTAGGGCCTAGTGATGTTAGAATACCTTGAACCTCTTTGCGCATGAATCTCATTTGCTTTACAATGTCTCTCATCTTCATAGAGGCATCCGCCCTATTGAACTCCAACTTTGGTGTTTGATCACACGGAATCAACACGCCAGAGGGATCAGCAGCATCTGGGTCATGAACAGGTGGTGGCAGCGATGAGCAAGGGAGGCGCTTACGCTTGCATCCGTGGGCCTCTCCTCCAGCTTTGTTGTCCCTAGGAGCAGCAGCACGCCAGGGCAGTTTGCCAACAGCTTTGACAGTGTGGAGAGCATTAAGGACAAGGTTGTGGGCAGGGCCCTTGGTGTGCTCATCGGAGGCATCGAAGGTTCTTTCGAGCGCGTCCTGAATGCGAAAGTAGTCCAGCTCGTCCAGTACGTCATCAGCGTCGTACGCCAGCTGCTGTAGCATCAGCATCAGCTCCTTGAGTGCAATGCCGCAGATCTCCCAACCCCGTGTGTTGTCGAGCATCGCTTGCGTGCACAACAGCTCCATCTTGAGCTCGGTGATGTTGGGGCCGAGATTCCTGCTGGACGCCCATGCCTCTAGCATGCCGTCCGTGAAGGGGGCCAATGCCTTGCCCAGCACCCATTGCGCCGCATTGACGGCGAACTCCATCCTTTTTTTAGGTTGATGAGTCTTCAAGGATACTGCACGAAAAATAAAAACAGTCACTAGCTATCATCAAAATAGAAGAAAAATGAGTAGATAATAATATCATTGCTAGCAGAGTAGCAGAGGATGATGTGTACATACACAGCAGAGTGTAGACTCCGGGTTGCAAAGGTGATGGAGACGGCAACTAGTTGATCTGGTGAGTTGATGCGTTGAAGGCGCGGGAAGATTACTGCAAGCAGCTGCAGATCAGTGGCCCAAACCTACGACCCCAAGTTCTTTGAGATTGCTACATCAGGAACATGAACTAATCCATTAACAAATATTGACACTGTTGTTTCAAACAAACAAAGGGAAAACCAAAAAAGAAGCGGATGTTGTTGAGTAGTGTACTCTGCAGCACTCACCCAATGAAAACGAAGCAGAGATTTGGCTCCTGAAGTTTGTGGTGCGCAAGCACAATCGCTGCTGACTCCGGCTCCTACCCGAAAGATGCCATATGTTCCTTCCAACGGCAAGTAACACAGGAAGGGAAGGGAAGGGCAGGAGGACGCCTTCTGGAACAACAACCGCTGATCCTGTGGAGAGCGACGAGCTGAGCAGATGGCGAGTGGGCAAGCAAGGAGGCGCCTTGGGGAAGCTTTGCACCAGTTCAACCGCGTCAACCTTGGGTTCCCGCCGCAAAACGCGCCTCTGGCCAGAGGAGCCTCGGGTTGGTGCAGTTGCGGCGGTTCACCGGATGCAGGGCGGCAGCGCGTCACGGGAGTGCGGAGCGGTGTGAGAAAAGGAGTGAAAGGAGGCTCAACGCATTGCAGAATAGCAGTAGAAGAAAGGAAAGAAGAAATTTCTCTTGAAATCACGTCACACGCACAATTTGTTCGACGGCGGGCGGAAATCCCAATGAAGGAAACGTTATTAAAAAGAAATGTTCGATTGAATCGAAAGCAGTCGCAATCAGATTAGATAAATATTCATCATCTAAACAAATCCCAATCAAATGTCGTTCGAAACAAACAATGCGGTGCGGAGACCCCAAAGCCGGTGGGCGGTTCAACCAAGAAAGATGGATCTTTTGGATCACCACTGCCCGGATGCAGCATTCGTTCAAACCAAATTCGAATCCTTAAAACAGTCAGAATTCGAAACTCTAACCAAACAACAACTTATTGTATGTATGCACGGAGAGCACGACGGCGGTGTACTCGGCGCCGGTGAACTGGAACCTCTTCGATCGGTCTGCAGGATATGATGCATGGAGACCACCCTACATGAGGTACGAGGCGACACGTCGTAGCTAGAGGAAGCCACAGATCACGCGGTACTGACATATTCGTGCCGTGCACGGTCCACATCCTTGTCCGGCTGCCAGAGCCGCCGCGCAATCATGGACGCACGACGGCATTGCCGAAGGTGTTCGACGCCGGCGGACGTACGCGCGTGAATTGCGGCGGCATCAACTGTCTTTCCGAGATTTCAACCGACGTCCATCGCCGCGGATGATCGGAGTCCGAGTCCGAGGAGCTGCTGGTGAGCACAGCCAAGCTCTCGCGCTGCTCCACGGCGGCGACCGCGCTGCTTCCTTCGAGTACAGATAAATAATGTAACCATGGACAGCGAGCTTGTCTCGTTCTCGAGCCACCGCCGGGTTTGACACCACCACCACCACCACCATTAAAAGTTTGAACAAACAGAGCAGCTGGCCATCGTGATCCGTGCAGAGCTTGGAACAGAGAGAGAGAAAAAAAAGAGCAGCAATAAGTAGAGACGGCTTTTTTTCAGAACATCAGCACTGTTCCAGTTCAATGGAACATCAGAAGACACAGCCCTGCACGCCTACACCACTCTGAGAGGCGGTGCAGTGCAGGCTGAATTGGGCAGTGGAAACTCTCTGCCCCTTTCGAAAGAACATTCAAATTTGGATTCAGATGAATATTTGGTTTGGTACGTTCTTAACCAAACAAGGTCACTTTCAGTTACAGAATTTCAAAGCAAAACGCCACAACTAGGAGTACGAGACAAGGGAGCTAATGAAAATAACTGAAAAACAATATATGTCGATCCATTCTAGCTAGGTTCAGGCATCCAAACAACAACCTTTCTCCTTACAGAGCTGAACTCCAACAAATTTATCTTGAAGATCGTACAGGTTTACATACAGATAGATTTACAGTTTCAGGATCGGCGACCAAACGCCCATTCTGATTGTATGGATCGGCCTCCATACTTGGCATATTCTGATTGTATCTAAGTGGTGATGTTGCTTGTACAAAGAGATGGCAAGGAACAATGTCACTCTATACTTCCTGGCTACCTGTACAAGCCAAAATTTCCATAAGACACGGTATTTCAAACAGAAACAAAAATTGTGCCAGTCTTTAACTGAACACAAACATTGTAAAACAAGTTTGGTGTCAGTCCAGCATCCTTTTTACTTCTTCTTTTTTCCTGATGAAACAGGAGGTGCAAGCCCCTACTTTTTTTAGAAAATGGAAATAGTTCTGGCCTCTGCTTGTCGCACATAGCCTTTGTTCATTATTACAAATTTCAGCTTCCCGGCTGATCTCACAGGAACAAAAATAAAATAAAATAAAAAATAGCAAAGACAGAAAAAGCACAAAACTGCCATGTACAACACTAACTTGATGATTAAGTAAAAAGCACAAAGCAGCACTGTTGGATTTTGATGGTTGAAAATGAGGTTGTTTCAGGAAGAAGACTTGCAGAACTAGAGTTTCTGTTTCTCTCAATTATGTGTGAAGTAGGATAAGGCAATTATGCCAATATGGAGAAAATTTAGGACATTTGACTGTACTAAAACTAGTATAGCTGCCCGCGCATTTGCGCGGCTAGACTTACAATACTATTTAAAATATTTAGGACATTTGACTGTACTAAAATAAGACTTAGCTCTCGTACTTACCAGACGCCCATGGCCCTGACGTGCTTTGCAAACGTGTAGGCAGGTTCAGAGGATCCACAAGCAAAACAGAATGTAAGGCCCCATGATCCAACAGAACCCTGCACAGTAGATTGGGACAAACAATGTTCAGACTGTGCAGTAACAAGGTAAATCGAACATAATAGCATCACTTGACGGTTGTGGGACTAGGGAAAAGCAAGGTAACAGTGAGAAATGATGCGAACGAGCAAACAAGTATTTGTTACCTTGGGATTAGATTATTAGCTTGATTCGGGGATTTTCCTCGAAGAACATTCTGCTTCTGCACTGCATTTTTAGGTCGTCGTTGCCGCAGAATTTGACGTCTAACTCCTGCAGTGAACTGGGGAGTCCGTCGATGGGCAGTGAGCTGATGAGTTTACAGTACAAAATCGCTAAACTCTTGAGCTTGGGGAGTGTATGTAGCCCTGCTGGGAGGCACTGCAGCTTGCCGCATGTTCTAAACACGAGATGCTGGAGGGAGGTGAGGAGCTTAAGGGCCTCCTCTTGCTCCTTTGTGAAGCGCACCACTTCTTTGTTGTGTTTAAATTCAAACTTAGTGAGTGAGGAAGATAAGATGGTGCAGATGGGTGCGACAAAGAATCCTTCAATGTAATCCGTCTCCAGCGAGTGCAGACTGGGTCGCACTTGATCATCATTGTTCAGACCCTGTATGGGGCCTGAACCAACAAAGAACCTGGGGCAGAGAATGACATCTAATTTGCTGAGCTGACCCTGGGTAACGAGATGCCACAGGCCATCTGATCTCAAAATATGACCCCCACATAAACGTAATTCAGTGAGAGAGGTGAGGTTTGCAAGGGGCTTCAGCGTCCCCATAGTCATACGGTGCGTCTCGTCCCAGAGCATGAGTTCTTTCAGGGAGGACGGGAAAGGGAAACATGAAGATGATAATGAGTTAGGGCAATTAAAGACGGTCAAACGCTGGAGGAAGCGCAGGGCTTGGAGCCCTTCCTTCCCTTCCTCTGAATCATCATCGTCCACTTTGTCTATTTCCTCTGAATCATCATCGTCCACTTCGTCTATTTCCTCTGAATCATCATCGTCCACTTCGTCTATTTCCTCTGAATCATCATCGTCCACTTCGTCTATTTCCTCTGGACATCCTTGAATATACAACTCCTGTAGGGAGTCAGATAGATGGGCCGGCAAGAGAAGTCGCTTGTCACATGTCGCTTGCATAGCCTCCATTCTAACAGCTGAAGCTGAGGACGGTGGTACGTATGCTGCCACTTGTTGCTGGTCCACTGCCACACCCATCTGTGTTATATTCCCACAATGCACTATACTCAGGTCAGCGAGCTTTGGGACATGAGAGAGGAACTGTGCCAGTTCCTTCCCAGTGACAATGCAACTTCTGACAATCATCTTCTCGATTGGAAGCTGCCATTCAACTTCACCCTCATTCCCTGACTGGTGAAACAGGTGACCTGAATTTTCCCACTCCAAACTCTTGAGTGATATTAGCATTTGAAGGTGCTTCAACTCTAGAGGTGGGCAATTCTTCAAGTTTAACCCCTGCAAATCTGTTAAATTGTTAAAGGCCAACACCTTATCTAAGCTGCACTGATCATCCTTCGTTTCCAGTTTCATATATGAGTGTTGTTTTGTGTATTTCAATCCTTCTATTTCGGATGAACCCACTCCATTTATGTTTACATAGCACAAGTTTGGAGTCCAAGGTATAGGAGGCAATGACACAACTTTTGGGCATTTTTCTATCTCAAGCTTTTGTAGGTTGGGAAACCAAAGTATTTTCCTCTCTTCATCCTGCCATTGTGGGTAAAATTTACTGTCGACAAAAGGCAACCCCAAGAGATCACGACAGTCTCTAATGATTAGCACTTCCAATTGGGCAAGCAAGTTACAGTGGTCCCCTAGAACACATTTTTCCAATCCTTCTAAGTCAATCAGTGTTAGCCTTTTTAAGTTGCAAAAGCTTTGCTGAGTTATATCGCCGAAATGGCGTGGACCAAATTCCTTTAGAGTCTTTATCTTCTCCAACGTCAATTCACGAAGCACCACCATATATCCCAGTGAGGGAAGATCTTCCCATTCTACACCAGCTAGATGAAGAGATCGTAGAACTTTGACAGAAAGCTTACAACCCAACCATGTGGGACAAGAACCACTGCCATGCCCACTAATGCGTAGCTCCTGAAGATTTTTTTGCGGTTCAAGTTTTTCAAGAACCAGTCCTTCCACATCACGCTCGTTTTTTGGTAGCTCAGTGTCCCAGTCTAATGTTAGCTTTTGCAAGTATTGTTTGCCTATCAGATTTGCTTCAATTGCATCTTCTTGTGAGTGTACTTTCTCAAGGTTATATATTCCAAGCTCCCTTACTGCAATCAGTTTTCCAACTTGCCTTAGCTCAAACCCACTGTTTTCTTTGTTGACTCGAAACCTCTTTAACTCTTGTAAGAATTGTAGCTCTCCAACATTACATAGTTTGGAGTGAACTTCATCATTTTGGGTAAGAAAATGGCCCAATTTTCTGAGGTTGCTCATGTATCTAGGCAAGTCAAGATGCCCACGCCATTGTTTTAAATCCAGAATCCTCAAATGGTAAAATCTAGAAAGCCTGCTTGGTAAATGAATTTCTCTACTAGCAATGCTCCCTAGGCTTAGGTAACGCAGGTGGGGTAGTATTGAAAACTCCATAGAATAGCACACTTCTGACAAATGAAGAATACGAAGACCCTTTGCCTCTTTTATCAAATCATCCAAAAAATGAATGAAGCGTTCATCCAATTCTCCAAAGACCATTAAAGTTTGTAAGCGCCCAATCTTCTTTGTCTCTAGTATTTCACTTATGGCGCTTTCATAACTTACACAATCACCATCATCTGCATGATCTACATGGATACCCAAGTGACGTGCAGATGACCGATTTTTTGATGACCTCACATTAACCCGATGTATGACAAGACACTCATGTGATGCAACACTCAATGCTAAATCATGGAGCAGGTCATGGATGAGATAATAACTATGCCCATCTTCTTCTTCTTCTTCTTTGAGAAATCCATAGGACACCAAATCATTCAAATAGCTCAGCCCTATATCTTCGATGCTTTTGTTTGGACGATCAGACTGCAGAATATCTAGTCCAATCCAAAAGTAAATTAACCTTTCTTTGTCAAACTTATAATCTTCAGGGAACAAAGCACAATACATGAAACATTGTTGCAGATGAAAAGGAAGGAAATGATAGCTAAGCTTCAGTGCAGGCATAATGTCATTGTCATTCGTTTCAGAATTCCATTCTTCACTTTCGAGAACTGTAGTCCAGTGAACCGGATCAAGGTGTTTTCTCAACAATCTACCAACAGTTTTTGCTGCAAGAGGCGAGCCCTTTAATTTGTTCATTATGCTTTTCCCGGTATCAAGTAAGTAACTGTGAGCCCCTTTAGATTTGTCATCATGAAAGATACATGAAAAGAAAAGTTTCTCAAACTCATTTTGCTCTAAACCTTCCACTTCTATTGGACGATCTGTTGTTTTAACCATTTCTGCCAGGGCTGGAAACCTAGTAGTGACTACAATTATGTTACCCTTTCCTTGAGATTTTTTGAACGGCAGCAATAGCCTTTTCCATTCATCTTCATTACCACACTTCCACATATCATCCAATACAAGCAAAAACCTTTTGGATTTCAATCTTTGCCCAATCAACTCTCCGGAAGTGCCTACTTTCTCATCGTCAACTTGAGGTATGAATTTCACAATATTTTTTAGTAGCTTATCCACATTGAAGTCTTGAGATACGCATACCCAAACCTTCACAACAAAATGTTTCGTCACTTCTGGATTGTGAAATATGTGTTGTGTAAGAGTTGTCTTCCCTATACCCGGTTGACCAAAAATCGGAAGGACGGTCAGGTCGTCCTTGTCACAAAGTTTACCCTTGGTGATATCATGTATGATGCTATCAATGATGAGTTCCCTCCCATACAGCTTTGATTCTATACTTTCAGATGTGGTGATGGTCAGATTATGGGTAATATTTTGGGTAGTCCTCATTAGGTTAGGGCCTGGTGATGTCAGAATACCTTGAAGCTCTGTACGCATGGATTTCATTTTCTTTACAATCTCACTTATTTTAGTAGCGGCATCCATCCTATTGAACTCCAACTTTGGTATTTCATCACACGGAATCAACACGCCAGAGGGACCAGCGGCGTCAGGATCAAGAACAGTTGGCAGGGATGAGCAAGGGAGGCGTTTACGCTTGTGTCCGCTGACCTCTCCTCCATCAGCTTGGTTCTCACTAGGGGCAGGAGCAGCTCGGCATGCGGGCAACCGGAGCAGTTTGCCAACAGCTTTGGCAGTGTGGCGAGCATTACGGACGAGGTTGTGGGCTGGACCCTTGGAGTGTTCATCGTAGGCCTCGAAGGTGCTTTCGAGGACGTCCTGGATGCGGAAGTAGTCCAGCTCGTCCAGTACGTCATCAGCATCGTACGCCAGCTGCTGTAGCATCAGCATCAGCTCCTTGAGTTCAGGGCTGCAGATCTCAAAGCCCTGCGTTTTGTTGAGCGTCACTTTCGTGTACAGCAGCTCCTTCTTGAGCTCGTCGATGTTGAGGTCGAGATTTCTGATGGACGCCCATGTCTCTAGCATGTCGTCCATGACGGGCGCCAGCGCCTTGCCCAGCACCCATTGCACCGCATTGACGGCGAACGCCATCCTTAGCAGTTGATGTGTCTTCAAGGATGCTGCAGGAAGTTCAATTCATGAGCAAACAACAAACAGTCACTAGCTGTCATCAAAATAGAAAAATCATTGCTAGCAGAGGATGATGTGTACGTACGCAGAAGAGACTCCGGGATCCCCACGCAGCCAAATGACGAGAAGCAAAGGTGATTGAGAAGGAAACAAGGTGATTGAGAAGGAAACCAGCAGATGTGATGTGTTGAAGGCGTGGCAAGAATACTGCAATAAGCTGCAGATCAGTGGCGCCAACCTACCACCCCAAAGAACCCAGGCTCCATGTTCTTGAGATTGCTGCATTCAGAAATTAAACATGAACTAAACCATTAACAAATCTTGCCATTCATGTTGACAGTACCGTTTTTTCAACCAAAGGGAAAACGTACGGAAAAAGAAACCAATGGGGTTTAGTAGTGTACTCGCAGCACTCACCAAATGTAGAGGAAGCAGAGCTTTGGCTTCTGAAGCTTGTGGTCGGCAAGCACAATCGCTGCTGTCTCCGGCGCCTACCCAAAAGACCCCATGTTCCTTCCAATGTTGCGCCTTCAAGGATACTGAAGGAAGTTTAGTTCATGGGAAAACCAAAAAAACAGTCACTAGCTGTCACCAATTTTTTTTTAAAAAAAAGGAGCAAAGAATGGTATCATTGCTAGCAGGGGATGATGTGTGCGAATGCAGCAGAGGAGACTCAGGGGTCGCCACGCAATCCGGACAATGAGAAGCAAAGGAACTAAACCGCTAAACAAATATTGCCATTCATATTGACAGTACTGTTGTTTCAAACGAAGGGAAAACTGGAAAAGAAAGGGAGGTGCAATTGTTCAGGCGACTGAAAATAGAGCAGTTCTCAGTCGACTATACTGTTGCAGCACTACCTCACTAGCCTATCACTCCCTGTCCTGTTGGGCCCGGGAAACAAACCCGTTACTCTATTTATGCCCGCTTGCTCGCGCATAAGAGGAGCCACTTAATCTGTTTGAGAAAAATAGGCCAAATATATAGTTGGAGCATACACAAAGCATGTCATATGGTGCCCACTGCCATGGCGGCAGGTTATATCCAGTAGTAGATTTTATATTTTCATCATGTTTTGTAGCTTGCTATCTCCTAATCGGTGTTACGAGATCAAATAGTTACGAGGAAAATTCAGCAAACAGATAAGCAACTAAATTTAAACTGCCTCAGAGAAACTTGAGACCAATAAAATTCAGTAAACATGAATAATTGGGCTATTATACACGATATGCTGTTTTTCTTATGCGTCACCCAGCAGCATGGCCATGTGAAAACATTTTTTTCTAAGTCGGTTTAAAATGATAAACAGAAACAAGAACAAAAATGACAGATTTTACAATGGTTAAACAAGAACAAAAAAACCGTCTGAATCCACCTTTTGATTATATGTTTAACGTCATTTTACTATGGCCAACCTATGATTATCAGGAAATAAAATTCTGGTACTATTGTGATATATGTCAAAGTCAGGTGCCCAAAGGGTCTGCAACACACATTTGACGTTTGATTGATTCTGAAAATGTCAATAATAGCCCCCTCTTCCAACGCTTGGCAAAATTTAGAGTTAGCACAATTACTAAAGTGCATGCGCTTTCCTATCAGAAAGAACTAGTTAGTTCACTTATATTATTCAGTTAGTATAACACATATTTTGATTCATAAGAAAACACAGAAAAAATAGACAAGTAAAGAAAGAAGTAATCTATTGACAGAACAAATCGAAACAAATTATAAATGAAATCAGAACAACTGAAGAAAAGTAATATACAGGACCACCAGTCCACGGCATACTTTGAAGAAGTTACCAAAAAAAAAAAAAAAAAATTGGCCCCCAAAACCGAACAACTGAACAAAAAATAAAATCAAACAAGGAGATTACGAGTGAAGGAACAAAGCTCCTCCGCTGTTGCCTTGGTACTTCTCTCGCAAAGCTAGCTCTCCGCTACGGAGCTTGACTTATGCTGCTTGGGACTTCAGGGTAGAACGGGGAGGCAGTGAAAAGCAAGGACCCCTACTTAACGGGTGGGTACAGACTTGGGTGCACCCGGCCGTTAGAACAAACCACAGCATCGATTGCAAAACAATCGTACGGCTAACACGTCGACTGTAGAGACGGATTTTCAGGAGCCTGAAGGATAGGAAAAGTGAAACAGAAACGAATTTTGTTGAATAGTGTACTCGCAGAACTCACCCAACGAAAACGAAGCAGAGATTTGGCTCCTGAAGTTTGTAGTGGTGAGCAAGCACAATCGCTGCTGTGTCCGGCGCCTACCCAAGAGATCCCATGTTCCGTCCAACGGCAAGCAACACAGGAAGGAGGGCGCCTTCTGGAGCAACCGCTGAGCGCTCGAGATCCGGTGGAGGAGGGCGAGGTGGTGGATGAGCTGAGCTGATGGCGAGTGAGAGCAGATGGCGCGTGAGGGAGCAGAGCACCTTGGGAAGCTTTGCACTGCGTCAACCGCGTCAACTGCGTGCAATGAACCAACATTGAACCGGGGGGGCCCTCATCAACAATGAACCGTGCCAGCTGCATGCAATGAACGCGCAGGGGCCCTCACCATGTGCCCGTCCATTGACTTCAGGTCGTGAACATTTGCGGTGCTGTATGCATCAAAATTATTTTTTTAGATAACAGGAAAAATGTATTAAACTCAGCCTTTGGATCTTTCGAGAGGTACAGCTAGATACAATCACCAATATCGGTTGCCATCAAATTTGCAGAAATACCACAGTAATCAGATAGAACGAAATAAACAAACAAGAAAGTGCATCTCATAGCTGAAGCTTTAGTTCATCTGGTGTTACCGTGTTACCGATCACGGTAGCACCCTATAGAGTGCATTTATAATTTCAACAAAAATATGGATAGATAGAGTATGCAAAGATCTATTATCATGCAAAATTTAAGATGAAACTAAAGCTTGTACAATGAGATACAAAAAAGAAATCAGAGTGTGAATAGTATGGGTTGTAACTGTTCCTCTCAGACCCGCGACCCGTTACTATTCATATGCTGAATTCTCTTTTTTGTATCTCTTTGGACGAGCTTCAGTCCCATATCAAAATTTGCATGATAGAAGATCGTTGCAGGTACTAACTATACATATTTTCGTTGGAATTTTAGATGCACCGGATTAGATACTACCGTGATTTGTAACACAGGAGGTGTTCTCCTGAGACGACGTAGCTGTTGGAGATCACTGCTAAATAACAACGAACTGTGAGGAGAACCTCTCCAAGGCGACGCCTCTGATGAGGATGTGTTGTTCCACACCACCGACGCCCATCGAAATGCTCGGATTTAGGTTCTTACTCGAAGAGTCACAAAGTTGCTGACGTACAAACAACAGTGGTGTCTTCCACTGTAGTGCCACCTAACATCGATGTCTATTGCCACCGACGCCATCATGACCTAATCCCTGAGAGAAGAGGGCAACGACCACCAGAGACAGCTCAAGCCTCATCGCCGATCACCGGAGAATAAACGCCAATCATCAAGGGAGTGATACTACCGTGAGGTCCGTGACCCAAAACCCAGAGTATAGAAGAGGAATTAGCCACCGCCACCACCTGTCGATGCATGTTGTTGCCACGAGATAAACGATTGCTAGAGAATAAGCAGCAATCACCATGGGTGGGACGCCACCGTGAACCAATCTCCAGAGTATAGAAGAGAAATTAGGCACCAATGTCACCCGATGTCTGTCGTTGTCGCGAGATCAACGATTGCTGGAGTGACCGAATCCTCAGAGTATAGAAGGGGAATGGGTCATTGATGCCACCAATGTTGATGATAATTGTCGCCGAAAGATCGATGATTGTCGATGCCTTCATAATCCAATTACGTAGAGTATAAGCGAAGAATTGGCCAACTGCGTCGTCGCAAACCACCAATCACAATGAATCAACGACGAATCTTTCCTGCTCTCCAACTCTCCAGCTGAGGATAGCGGATTGGCCCATGTGCGTGACGACGACTGCCACAGTAGTGCACAACAAGTGACTACCGTTTGGTGCCCTCCCGCGAACGGATGGGTTTTTTTTTTTCTTTTTAACCACTTAAATCTGAGTACAAATGTAGTATCTATTCGTGCGGATACAACCATTTGATAAACCTCAACGCACACTACATACTACCAAACCTACATCTATAAACAGCATAAATAAACGCGTCTATCGAAAGATCATCAGAATCACCAGGATCCGATACGCGACGAGGAGCGTCGTGAATCCCTTTGTGTCACCATGCGTGATGTAGCGTTCCACCTCCCTGAGGCCGGGCCCGCACACCTGGCAGCTCTTTAGGATCTCAAGACTTCCCTCATAGACCAATACGAGTCTTTTCTGCGCACTTTGTCCTCACTCGTGTGCACCCGGAAAGGACTTCCCGGTCGGTTACCCATCCCGAAATTGCTTCAGGCCAAACATGCTTAACCTCAGAGTTCTTTCAAGATGAGCTTCCGGAAAAGAAGTTGCAACTTGTTGCCATGACCCTTCGACGAAGTCGCGCCCGGCCTGCTGTCACAAGCCGACAGCTTCTCCCGCGTACAACAATAGTATATCTCCATCGCCGACGGGGATGGATTATGGGTAGCGACGAGGACGCGTGACCCACCAGGATCAATGGCCCCGCCGTCACCGTTATTGCCTTCGTCCGGGTTGTTTGCTGAGTTGTGTTTCTTGTGTTATTATACTGACTCAAACGGGTCACCCATATACAACATCCATTATTGGGCGACACCACCACACTACCCACAAATGAAGCATCATCCAATCTTTTGCGGCAGCAACAGGGGTCATCAACCTCCTTCCTTCTCATCCTCTTCCTCGCCATTGTAGTTGCGCAGTTGGTGCTCACCGCCGCGGATGGAGAAGCCGTGATGGTCGCGTCTCCCCCTCCTCCTCTTCCTCACCTCTGGCCCCTCGCGCGGATCCGCTCCCTCCTCTTCCTCGCCTCCGGCCTGGTCCACCTTCAGCGCGAGGGTCGCCTGCGCGTGGCCCCTCCCCCTCCTCTGTGCCACCGCCATAGAGCGTCGGAGGGAGAGGAGGCGGGGGCGACGGCGGATGCGAGGCGCCAGGCAGGCCGTCCCTGCCCCTCCATCCCATTCGGGGATGCTCTCCGCGGGCGAGGCCGAATTGGCTTGCGGAGGGAGAGGAGGCGGGGCGACGACGGTTGCGAGGCGAAGGAGAGGAGGCGGGGCGCGACGCGGGTCCTTAGGGGCGGGTGGCTGGCTGGCGGCGCAGGGCCCCGGCGAGCGGTGGCGCGCCTGGCCGCGGTGGGGCGGCAGCGCGGGGTAGGAGAAAGGCTTGGCTCTTTTTCTTTTTTTAACAAATAAGGTCTTGGTTTTGGTCTGTTGGGTTGGAGATACATGTTTTTAGGTGTTGAATTTTAAAGACCATACATACTTATATGGCTCTTTTGGGCTGTGGTTTGGGTATTGTGGGTTGGAGTCACTATTACTGGCACACACATGGGAGTGCCTCCCGGCACAGACCAGTTCGAAGTAGGGGCTGGCTGGCTTGGCTTGGCTGGTCGAGTCTATGGTCCATGGCGGTGCTTTTTTGCCTTTTTTTTTTTGGCTGGATGTGGCGGTGCTTGGTTGAACAAGCCATGGGTAAGACTATATCCAACGAGGAGGACGCAGATCGGAGACGCAAACACCCGAATTGGTGGCCGTGCAGGTCGAAGGGTTTCATCCAAATCTGCCCGTCTCCAACAGGAGACCCAAACTGGACCACCGCCACCGCTTCGCCCTGCCGCTGGAGCTCCGCCATGGCCACGACGAGGTCGGCCTTGAGGAGGCAGCCGAGCGAGGATGCCGCCGCGGCGGAGGCCGCCGCCGGGGAGCGGTCCGCGGAGGTGAGGCGCTTCAGGGACTGGATGGCGATGCCGTCGGCGCGGCTGATGCATGGCAGCGGGCGGCCAGCAGCTGCGCGGCGAGGGCGTCCTCCATGGCCGGATGGTCAGACGACGTGGGCGGCCTCCTCGCACGCCGACCACCGCGCCGTCCCTGCACCCCTTGTTCTTCCGCCTTTCCGCCTTCTGCCGCGCCACCCTCGCGGTAGCCAGCCCCAATTTCAGCCCAATGTTGCATTTCAGCACTGTGGCAATTGCTATAGTATTGTTTTTCTTTTTAGTTTTTTCCCTTTTGCCGGCCCAGCCTCTCTGGCCTAATACTATTTCGGCCCACCCTCGACTGTGGGCCTGGCTCCGCCACTGCTTGGACCGCGCTGCCGGCACCCCTCCCCACCACGCGCGATGCCGCCCTGCTAAGGCCCCGCGCCGCCGCCCCGCCGCGGCCACGCGCGCTGCCGCCCTGCCGAGGACGTCCCCTTCCCTCGCCTCCCGCCTCCTCTCTTCCGACACCGACGAGCCGAGCCTATCCTCCTTCCTGCGCCGACGAGCCGAGCCTATCCCCCTTCCGGCGCCGACGAGCCGAGCCCCGGCGTCCACAGGCCCCGCCGTGCTCCAGGACTGGGCCGCCGCACGCCGGAGCAGGCCGCGCGAGGCCCCTCCCGCCGTGGCCCGTGACGCCGGCCCCCGCAGCCACGCGCGCCGCGGCCCTCGCCGCCTGCCTCGCCTCCGCTCATGGCCCTCGCCGCCTGCTGCTGCTACTGGTGAGCCGGCCGTTGGAAGGAAAGAGAGTGGAGAGAGGAGAAAGAAAGGAGAGCGAAGCGGTACAAGACGGCTGAGTCGCGGGCGTGATCTGCTGCATTTGTGCGTGCCTAGGGAGACGGCTCCAACAATACGTCTTCTGTTTAGATCTTCTATTGGAGATGTGTTTTTGTTGTTTAGAGCCTCAGATTCACTATAACTCCTATTTTGAGACTACCGTTGGAGATAGTCTAAGCAACAAATGTACACGAGACAAGGCACGCAAATGCGGCCACGGCACACAAGCAACAAATGGTACGCCCTGTGAAAAAACGTGCGTCGCGGCTAGCTAGTTCGTGAGTCACGAGTTGTTGCACTCGCTAGTTCGTGCATGCAAGTTTTATGCCATGGGCCGCGTGTATCCGAATTTAAAATTTTAACCAAACATAATCCCCATGCAAACTGCCTGCGTGTCTTGCTTAAATGTGCCTTGCTCTACATAATCCCCATGCTGGTTGAGTGAGGAGAGGAGAGGCTGGCTGCACGCGCGGCGCGTCACCTCCGAGCTCGTCAAAAGCAAAGCACGAGGGCACCGACGGATTTTGAGGAGAAGATTAGTGAAGATGCAGACGACTTTGCTGCCGTGCGCGACATCAGCATGTGCCATGGCAGCTACTGTAGTACAACCTCGCTCAAGGAATTAATCCAGCAAGAAACAGGGTGCCTCGACAAGAATCTGTCGGCCGCCGCGGTCGCGTCAACCATGCCTACAGTGTCCGTCGGTCGGGTGGCGACGGGGGGCTGTTCGTTTCCAAGGTCTAAATTTTAGAAGGGTAACATCAAAAAGAATCTTGTTATTTAGAAGTATTAAATAAAAGTTAATTACAAAATTAACTTCAGAATCCCGGGTCTAATTCGCGAGACGAATCTAATAAGGGTAATTAAGCCGTGATTAGATGATAGTTACTGTAGCATCATTGTAGCAAAACATAGACTAATTAGGCTCATTAGATTCGTCTCGAAATGAGCATTCATCTGTCAAAAAGGTTTTATCATTAAATTTTATTTAATGCTCCTAAATAACAAGATTCTCTTTCATTTTAGAGGTCTAAAATTTAGAGGGGTGGAAACGAACACCCTCAGACGTGCTTGCAACTTCCATCCATGTGTCTGGTTGGAGAATTATAGAAGAAAGATTCGAAAGAAATTATTTTGTTGGAAAGCCAAACACCTATTCTATGGTGGACGATTGGTCCTTCTAAACTCGGTTCTCAGCAGCCTACCCATGTTTGTGATGTCCTTCTTTGAAATACCCAAAAGAATCATCAAAAGCTAAACTATTACAGGTCTAGATTTTATTGGCAAGAAGGTAAAGATAAGAAAAAATATCGACTTGCCAAATGGAATATTCTTTGTCGTCTCAAAGATCAAGGAGGTCTAGGAATTGTAGACCTTGAGATAAAAAATAAAAGTCTGTTAAGCAAATAGATATTTAAACTGAAGATAGGACTTGGCAATCTTTGCTTAGAAATAAATATCTAAGCTCAAAAACTCTCTCCCAAGTAGAGGCTAAAAGGAATTATTCACATTTCTGAAAAGGTCTTATGAAGATTAAAAACCAAGTTTTAGAATCTGGTCCTTCAAGATTAATGATGGAACACAAACTAGATTCTAGGAGGACACATGGGCTGCATCTCGACCATTCAAGGATATTTATCCTGGCCTGTATAACATTGCAAATCACCCGCATGCTACGGTGAGTAATGTTATGAGGACCACGCCTCTAAACATCACTTTTAGAAGAGCCTTAGTGGGAGATAATCTCACTTTTTGGCATAATCTGGTAGCCAAGATTGCTCATATCAATTTATCTGATGAGAGAGACACATTTAGATGGAGTTTGCATCAGAATGGACAATATTCTATTCGATTCATGTATACTTACATGATGAATATGAACACTCCATTCTCTCATAAATTGATATGGAAACTGAAAATCCCTCTAAAGATCAAGATCTTCCTTTGGTACCTCCAAAGAGGTGTAATTCTCACGAAGGATAACCTTGCGAAACGCAACTGGCGTGGCAGTCAAAAGTGTTGTTTTTGCAATTGCAATGAGACAATCAAACATTTGTTCTTTGACTGTCACAATGCGAAAAACTATTTAGAGAATTATTACCATTGCTACCGTCTTACCCTCTCCTCGCTCTATAGCCCATATGTTGGGAACTTGGCTTGTAGGAGTGAATCTAGAAGAGAAAAAAACTATTTTAGTAGGGGCGGCTGCCCTATGTTGGGCCGTCTAACGTTGCCGTAATGATGTGATTTTTGACAATGTCAAATATACTTCCTTTATGCAGGCTGTTTTCAGGGGAACGTACTGGCTGCGGTTTTGGGCTTTGCTGCAGCGTGATGAGACAAAAGAGAAGCTCCGTTCAGCGAGCCTTTCTATGGAGATTATTGCCATAGAATTCTTCGCGAGTAATGGATGGATATTCAATAATAGGCTTTGTCTTTAATTTAGTCCTCTCAACTCAGCTAGGGAGCTGAAGAAATGTAATAAGTACGCATGCTATGTGTGCAAACACAGAGGCAGGAAACTATTTCCATTTTCTAAAAAAAAAAATCCATGCGTCAGTTGCGGCTTACGTGTCGTAATTAACCGACATATGAAACGGGAACACCGTTGATCTCGCAAGCAGTTCGGGGTTCATGAACATGTATCTGGAGCGACGGTGCATGTCCCCCTCAAAACAAGCACTGTAGGGCTGTATTGTGGCAGAAACAGTTACAAAATCAAGGTCCAAATCTTTTGTACGACTAAAACGGGAAGACAGCTGTTGCAATGCTTCAATATAATATATATAATGTCGTCATGTCGTTTCATTTTGATGAGTGTGATCGCAGACGGATGTGCTGTAAACTTTGTAATAACTGGCCGTAGCCTCATGTGAGGTCAAAGCTGGGTACTCTTTTTTCCCATTATCTAAAAAAATATAATATATATAATACATCACATTATAAATCCTGGGGAAACCATAGTGATGACCAGGCTGCGACATAGAAAAGTTCCTGGGAACAACATTAGATCGGTGATCTTTGCTGAGCCATGCCCCTTGTTAGTTGTTACAGGCACAACAAAGCTAGAAATGCCCAGTGGCATCTGCAGTTCAGCAACAGTAAACCATCGTTTGGTTGCAACCTGACTTGCCACCAAAATAAACTAGTCCTGACTAAGCCCCTCCCCCACATTACAAAAACAACATCACATACACCACAGGCCAGCAGGCGCTGCTGGAGATTCACAATGCTTAAGAAGTCCAAAATTAAGAACAATGGCTTCTAATTTGCTACTAGTTTGTAGCAACGGCTGATGGTGATGATCTGCTTTACCATGCTCGCTTGAAGTTGCTTTCCTCGTCGCTTGAAGTTGAATCCTCATATGCATGCTTCCTGTAGGAGTGCTTGGAACTCGATTTCCGACTTCTACGCTGATCAGCGTTCCTTGGACTACTTACATGGCGCATTCGCTTCCTACTGTGGAACTCGTCGTGATCATGAGACTCGACGCTACTGTCCCGCCTCTCTGAAACCGATCTGCTTCCACTCTTGGATCTTCCCTTGTGTGTTGAGGGGCAGGAATGATAACGCTCAGATTTATGAGACTGCATACCCGTGTCCTTGCCACTCTCGGCCTGCCTTGCATGTGCAGAAGGTTTACGATCTTGGCGAACTGTAGGTTGGAATTCCCTGCTTCAGGGATCAATAGTAAACAAATAATCAGTGTTGCAGTAGAGAAGATATGGGATGAATTTTGCTTGTTAGGAAAGATATGAAATAAAGTTGTGTTACATTTACAGAATGTAATGGTTCCACGTTTTGGTTTTCTGGCACTGTCTGTCTGGTACGAATATGCATACGGCATACCTGTAATGGCTTATCGGATAGCCTTGCATCCCAGGGGCGAGCGGTGGCAAGTTACCGATGCCATTAACACCATACAGTCCCATAGGGTAGCTGCTGGAAGGCATATTGAGCATTAAGTACATGTTGTAAGGATCAGAGGGCCAAGTCAGTCCCCCAAATCCAAAGGAGTTGTAACATGATGGGTCATATGGAATGTGGAAATTATATCCAGAACAGTTTGTAATGCCACTTCCAGTTGTGCCAGTAGTCTTCTTTTTCTTTTTTGTCCTCCTCCTAATCACTTTTAGCTCAAGCGACCCAGAAACTACTGCCAATCCATCAGGTGATGGCTGGTTCTGATATGTTGGTTCTTGAACAGCTGCCGAGGCTTCAGCAGTCACTCTGGTCTTCTTCACAGATGTCCTAGCACATTTTCCAGTTTTACTCTGGAGATCAGAATGTGGCAATTTGTCACCATGTTCTGATGGATTCTTACATGCAGTTATCAGGTGACTGCCTTCAGTAGTAATCGATGGCATATTGTCCTTATGTTGCTTCATGTCCCCTTTCAATGCGGCAGAAGCAGTGAAACTGTGAGATTTGCCATCTACATTGCTAGTACTGGAGTTTGTGAGTTTCCCTGTACCACTTGAAAAGTCAGCACCTCTTGATGACAACATGCTTGCGATTGTACTTCTAAGGGTTTGATTGGGAATAAGGTCATCTGTAAGTATTTTGGCACCGCAAATGCACTTCAAGTGGGCAATAATGTAGCCCCGAATGCCTGGGGACCAAGAAAAAAAGATGGGTTGAGTTACTTTCATACACATTATGAAACTATAAAGCACCTTCAATATAAATAAATTTGAGCTACAATCACCACTTAATTGAGATTTAAAGGATACAGCAATCCATTTCAGATACTGCGCGCAGCTTACATTTATCACAGAAACTATCATAGCAGCACTTGCTTGTCAACATTGCGTCTGTCATAACCTTCTTGCACAGTGGGCAGTGGAGTTCTGCTGGTAGGCTATCACCAATGCTGCTAGACATGGCCTGGACACGTTCTGTTGGGACTTCATCATCAAAGCTAGATACTACAGGGATCAGGGAACAGGTTTTTCTGGATTCATATTTCCTGTCGCCATAATTCGGGCAACACTGAATAAAGTGACCTGGGACTCCACATTTGTAGCAGATATAGCCAGGTGGAGGCAGCTTGCTCTTCGGGCAATGCTGAATGAAATGCCCAGGAATATGACAAAGGCGGCAGACATAGGGAGGAGGGGGTACCTCCCCTTCCAATGGACGGATGCCTTCAAATAATATTTTGATCAGCAAAAGGGTGCAAATTTATTATATAAAATGCAAATATGAATGTGGTATGAAAAATTTGGACAAAGTCCTAAGGTACTTATAATCACAATTCTCCCAGTTCATCATCATTTGTGACTATCTAAATTCTAAAGATACCGCAGATAAGTGTAATCGAATTAGATGTGACTAATTGTGATGCTTGTAAAGTAAATGCTGAGGGAAATGTGAAAATAGAACCGTAATACATTACCAAAGTGGGAGCCAAAACTTCCACCAGCATGTCCACCTCCAGATGAAGAACCTCCCCTGCATAAGAAAACAAATTAAAATCAGTAATACAGCAGGTATATGCATAAATAAACATTAATTTGAGTTTTCAAGGTTACTACTGCAAAAAGGTAGAGGGAAATACAGATATCTTACACGTTAATCTCAGCTGCATCAATCACAGTTCTAACTGCTGCTGTCTCTTCATCATCAGTTTCAGTAAACCCATGCAGTTTCAAAGTTGATTCAGCAACCAGTTTGTGGGATGCCATCGCATCACCTTTTATGATTATGGACCTGCATACAAATAACAGTCAAACTAGATTAAAAAATAGATAATTGATCATCTCTTATGGATTGTCCGAGGTTTCACTTGATACGAGTTTAATTTGATGAACAAGAGCAGACATATTATGGAGCAGCAAGACAAGAATATCTTTGGAGCAAGACTAAGATAATACCCTGGTGGTTCTAAAACACCCTTGCCGTTTTAACCATTGATTGTATGCTAATAGAAGAAATAAGCCCCTACTGATTATATTTCACAGATACAATGAAAACAGAATTCTCTATTTGAATTACGCATGTTGATTTATCACTAAAGAGCTACAAAATTATCTTCACTGAATTGAAACATGTGTAATTTGAAGATGAGTATGTTTGAATGAAGGTCTGCCAGAGCCATCAGGTTTCGACAGTGAATATGATACCCAGCTCAATTTCCGGTTATTTCAAATCCCTCCATGCAAACAGAGTAGAAACAAAGAAAAACATAAAGAGACTTTGATAAATGGAATCAGGAAAGGGGACAATACGATGCAACGATTGCGTCTGACGGCTGTCCAGCAATCCGATGGACCAGCACCGTAGAATTCTGAGGTATCAGGGTATTTTCATCTGCATATTCTGGATTGAACAACAATAGACATGGAAAGTAAGCATTAGAGCACCGTAGCAAGTAGGCAATCTACTGGCTGGGACTATTATTTTGGAATAGAAGTATAAACTCTCAACTCCAAAGATGCACTCAAACAAAGCAAGATGCACAGATACCGACATAAGCGATCACGAAAGGGTGTGCTCAAATTCGGAGTGTTACCAGTTTGAAAACAGTGCCCCCAAACGATCTGACTGAACTAGCATGTACACAATGCCTAGAGACCATGATCGGTCACTCAAGTATCGGAAATCTTGCCGCTTTCTTTGCTAACTCTTGATCAAACAATGGCTGAACAGACGAACTTTAATTTTTGCCAATGATGTTCTGAACAAATCCAGGGCATTCTCCACACAGACACATCGATACCAAACATGAAACAAAACAGCATTTCAGCATCAAATCGAAATGGATGCCCAACTATGCGATCAAAACCCTGCCTTCTACTACACGATCACTTCCCGTGGCGCTTGAATCGGCGCAACAAAGCCAACGCACCGACACTAGTACGCACGCACTAAGCGCTAGCAATCAAGCTGGAGCCCCATCGGAAGAATCGCACCTTCCCCAGTGCGGGGGTCGCAGAGGGCGATGTCCTCCCGCGGGCCGCGCCCCCGGGTCCGGCCGCGGCCGTGCCGGCCCGTGGCCGCGATCATCCGCTTGAGCTCCGCGACGGTGGCGAAGGCGCCCGGGACCGTCACGGAGAAAGTCTGCACCCCGCTCCGGTACCGGTAGTGCACCACCCCCATCGCCGCCGGAGAGGAGAGGAGCGCCGCGCCCTAGCCGCAGGAGGAGGGGAGCTCGCCGCCACCACGCCGGGGGACGAAGGAGGTGGTAGGGTTTTGGAGCCGGGGGGCGGCTTTGGCTTCCCGGAGAAGGAAGGCACGGAGGCCGGGGCGGCAGCGGAGTGGTTCGCGCTCGCGCCGGCCGCGCGCCGCGAGGGAGCTGGGTGATCGGGTTGGGCCGTGGGCCTGAGGAATGTGTTTTTCTATTGTGTTTTCGCTGGGCCCATTGCGCCGGCTACAGAGGGGCCCATGAATTTTCGCGTTCCTAGTGTGTTTTTCTATTTGCGCAACATCAAACGTTCATGCGTTTTCCTCAAAAGAAAAAATAAATTAAAAAAAATCAAACGTTCACGCGTAATATTTTTATCTATTCTTTTTTTGTTTTTTCTAAAGATAAAAGAAAAATTACACTGATCCCAGCGTTGTCTCTCAAAGAGGCTAAGGACGCAACAGCCTTCACATCTGAAAATTTTACTCCTACAACCAAATACAATCACGCTGACTCTATAAGCTCTCCGTGAGTCTACAAGATCAGAAGTGCACAGGTACACGTTGATACACAATACATGACTGAACCAAAGGAAAAAATAAAACAACGCCATAGCCCAGCCCTTATTGTCATCTGATGCAGATCTGCAAGTATGATCGACTCTATGAGCTTGATGATTAATTAATTGCCAATCCAAAACGAACACCATTTTTTGATTAAAGAAAGACCACCCAAATCGTAATCAAGGAAGTTTGGTAGCTGGTAAAAATGGTGAAGTGGACACAAGGACGAGCATCAGAATAATCAACTAATGCCGGACCCAAAGCTGTTCATGAACGAACATCCGGGATGATCCAATCACGTAGATCACAACATCGAAGATGCTATGAGCCAGCTTGAATGCTGCAAGATGGACCTAAATTTTTAGGGTAAGGGGATGAAGAAAATCAATCTTGTTAAGATGCTCTAGGTGCATTATATTCCTGATGCCACTCATTCCCATGGTAATCTTATGACACATTTATTCCAACTAGCATTTTACCAAGCACCACCTTCTTCTGTATCAAGTGGGTAACTGAAGGGGAAGCGAAGTAAGAAGCTTATATAAGACATGCAAGTAGCACTACGTGGATAAAAGTACAATATATAATTCGCCTTGCATTAATTAATATCACACTCTGTGTTCCTTATATAATCCTCTTTGCAAACCAATAGTATAGTTGCCTGTACATATAAAGGGACTAGGGTGGCAATATGTACCCACCAGAACAAATGACTAGGTGTTATGTCTCGGCAACTGACACCTTTGAAAGCAAGGGAATAATATTTGTCAAAGAGAGGGACTTTGTGATGCAACACAGATCACTTTCGATGAATAAGGAGGCTGCTTCTTGAAGTATGAAAAACTGGTTCATAGCATCTTCGATGTTGTGAAGCGGAAGTGCTTCATCAATTGCCTCATGAACCAGCTTGATTGATGCACCATGGACCTAAAGTTTTAGGGAAACTAGCTTGATTTGCAATGAGGCGGGCGGCCGCGGAGAAAGGGTGAAGCGGAAAGTGATTCGCGCCGCGACCGCGAGAGTGAGCTGGGCGATCGGTTTGGGCCATGGGCCTGAGGAACGTGCCTTGTGAGCTTCAATATAGAACGCGAACTACATCCAGGCCCATGAATCTGTGCGTTTCTGGTGTTTCTTCTTTTTGAGGAAAAACAAACGTTCACGTATAATTTTCTGTTTGCTCAAAAAAAAAAAAACGTATAATTTTCTGTCTATGATCTATCCGACTGAAAGTTTTTCAGATAATGATCAGACTGAAAGGAGTGACGATGTTCTGCAACTAGTGATCTGGTAGTACCATAGACCAACTGAATATTTGGAGGTTAAGGCTTGCAATCATGGGATGCGATTTTGCAGGGGATGGTTCTGTTTTCATAGGCAGGGCAGAGCAGGGGAAGTAGACAAGTACAAGAGATAGCGTCTGGTTTAAACGCCTTCTTCGGAATGGTGGTTGATAGCTTGATAGCATTAAACCTTATCTTCTTAATTGTATAATCTGACTGATTTTTACTGGTTCTCGTTTGGTCAATTAGGCCATTTTCAATGCACACTTTGATTTTATTGTTTCCAAGACTAAATTTTAGGAAAGACAACCATCTTCTTTTTATTGGGACGAAATGCCTCTTACAAGAGATGAAACTTTTCCTTTTCTCTTATCATAATTATCTTGCCAAATCAACAAAAAAAAATGCATATGCACCTTGAAAGTTTCCCTTTTCTCTCCTCATAAGTCATAATGAACTCATTGTTCATATTTTACAACCCATGCACCAGACATCATTTTTGTACTTTGTTGAATTCATCAAGGCGACCATACATGAGCAAATGTACCAGGTATCAATCTTGTTTGTTGAATTCATCAAGGAGAGCATAGAGGAGCTGATTAGGTGGCACGTTGTTAGCAGCAAGCAAGGGCTCCTAAACCCTTCTAAATTTGTCCTCCATCTAAAATTTTACTAAAAGGTCCCTTGAAACTTGCCAGCTCTATGATCTTGATTTATCCTATTACTCCACTTAGGTGCATTATTTTCCTGGCACCACTCATTCCCACGGTGATCTTATGATACATTCATTCCAACTACCATTTTACCAAGCACTGAGCATAGCACCACCTTCTTCCATATCAAGTGGGTAACTGAAGAGGAAGCAAAGGAAGCAGCTTATATAAGGACACCCAAAATATGATGCACTATATTCGTGGATCAAAATACAATATACAATTCTCTCCTTGCATTAATGCCACACTTTGTGTCCCTAGTATAGGTTGAAAAATAGGTCAACCTTATTAGTTATTAGTGCAAAGGAATATGTAGCCATCAGGGGTTGAGATCCTCTGAATTGGTGAAGAAAATTCAGAGGAGCTACAGTACCATGAATTTGGAGGCTTTCCGGACCATTGGACCTCAATTTGATGGCTCAGATTCATGAATACAGGAAATGGGCTACAGCTTTAAAACTTGTGAACAGTATTCATGTGTACTGTTTATACATTATTGCTACAGTATTTAATGCAGGGAACTGGCCACCCTCTCACAGGCTACTGTAGCAGTAGCTACATGTCTCTGAATTTTGTTCTCAACAGCAGAGGACCCGAACCCAGCCATCAGTGCTGGCAGCTGGTGGCCACTACAACTTGTGAAAGCGGTAGTACGATTTGCAAAACAGAGGGACTTGGGATGCAAACAGTTAAGTTCCTTCAGTTTACGCCCATCCTGTTAAACATAAGTTTACGTTCACATACTCCGTGTATTTAGACATTTGGTATTCACTAGAAAGTACGTATACGTATCGGTGACGAAGTTCCTGATGATAAAACCTATGTAGTCCGGCATCGTCGTCGTACCGATCGCAAGGTCCCAGGGCACCGGCGATGGCATCCTCCTCGTCTTCCTCCTCCGGCGCGGCGCTGTCCAGCGAGGAGGTGAAGGCAATGTCGGAGGGCATAGATCTGATCTTCGGGTTCTGGGCGGCGGTGCGGAACTGGTGGGGCGGCTGCGACTCGCAGGCCAAGGCCGACCAGCTCGCTGCCTCCGTGCTCGCATGGTTCACCCACGGCGGCGCCAGAGGTACCCGATCACCTCACCTTTCTGAACCTCTCTATCCGTCTCATCGATCGCGCTCATTGTGCAAACAATCTGATCAAATTATCTGGATGCTTTTTCTGATGATCATCGTTGTGTTGGCTGACTCCTGTTTGTTCTTCGTGTGTCACGTGAAGGGGGCGGGCGACTGGATCAGGACGAGCTGGAGGACTTGCTGCACGACGCCATGGACGAGTCCTTCAACACCGAGTTGGAGGACGGCAGCGTCGAGGAGGTGATTGAAATCGATCCTTAGCACCACAACCATGCATTGGCATGTCTTCAACTAGCAGCACGAACAAGTGCAGAAACTTGGCACATTACTCATCACAAAACTGAACCATTTTCAGAGAAAATTAACTGTTATTGCCAATCGATGGCTTAATTCTGTTTATGAGTGGCATTGTCTTTCTCTTATATGTGCGAGTGACGTCATAATGTTATTTCTTCCACTTCTCAGATTGTTAAGCACCTAATGATTTTGCACACGAGAAATCTGAAACAAAAATACACATACATCGACAAGCTAAGGAAGACGCGGTTCGCAGGGAGCGCTATTACGAGGAGTAAAAAGGTACGCACCGTGGTTTCCATTTTATCATGCGACAGTTGAGCGTTTTGGCCCCTTGTTATATGGCCAATCCCTGAAGAATATTCAATCACAAGATAGACTTATATATGCCCATTGTGCTGTAGCAGCACTACATCTACTGTTAGGAACAAAGTGTGTTCAGGTTTGACAACACCATTGTTTTTCAAGCATTCATAGCCTTTCGAGTAACTTTCTGTTCTGAACTAACCTCGTTGCCGTTGAGGCGTTGAGCATGTACGATAGCTAGAAAGCTGGCTTTCGATCTTGTTTGGCCCTTTTATAATCACTTGCGTAGTTGTTTATGAGAGATGATGGAAGTCTTCCCTCCACATCGTCATGTTAATAACTGAAGCTTGTGAGTACTTAGTACATCAGGCTCCATCTTCTCTACTGCAAATGAGACTCTTCAGATCAATAACTTCAATATTATGTTCTGTTTTCCCTTTGCTTTTAATTTGATTAAGGTGCCTTGCTTTTGTGGGCTGACAAACATCCATCTGCCCCTAACTTTTGCATATAAGTCGCATATGGTAACCTGTTTCCCTGTCTTAAGCAGATAAGGCCGACGTATCATGGCATTGGCAATGATATCTCTGACGATGATGAAGCGGGCCCAATCGAACAAGCTGAGGCGCCACCGGCACCACGCAACCCAACAAGGCCTGCCAAGCCCGTCCCTGATGAGGATGGATGGACCGCCGTGCCTCCTAGACGGCAGAGAAAGTGAGCAACTGATGAGAAAAAAAAGAGGGAGCACTACATTTGCAGTTGTAAGAGTTTGAGGGTCTGTTCGTTTCGTTTAGGACTAAATATTTTAGGGCGGAACCTTTGGGTTAATTCGCGAGGCGAATCTAATGAAGTTAATTAAGCTATGATTTAGACAATGGTTACTGCAGCATCACTGTAGCAAAACATAGATTAATAAGACTTATTAGATACATATCATAAATTAGCACCCATATGTCAAAATTTTTTTGCAATTAAACTTTATTTAATACTCATAAAGAGCAAGATTCTCTTTGATAGGACATGTCTAAATTTAAGTTTAAGAGGAAACGAACAGGGCCTCAGTCTTGCTCTGTTGCTCAATATCTATGCTGCACTCCAACATTGTTATTGATGTTTCAGTTTTCTGCACAGCCTGGATTGTCTCCCCCCTTTGTGTTTTCTCCTACTGTTTTTCATCTTGTCATCCTGCTGGCAGCCTAAGCTGCCAAGTAGAACACCTTTCATCTTGTCTCTGTTTTCTCATCCTTTAATGAAATGGCAGAACACCTGCCTTTGTTCGTAAAAAAAAAACAATTTTATTGATGTTGTTATGAGATGATCGATGAATATGGCCTGCACATACACATATTTGTTGTTGAATTTCCAGAGGACAAATTCGACTCTTGTACCATCGAATGAGTTCGGTCATCCATGACTTTTCTGGATAACATAGTTGCCAACACATACCTCTTCCTGACTCCACATCCATTGGGAGACACGTATATATGAAAACAGGTAAATAATAAGCGCACTCTCTCTCTCTCTCTCTCTCTCTCTCTCTCTCTCTCTCTCTCAAAAGAATAGGCGGATTTCAGAACTGCACTTGCGCCACATACTGCAAGTTTGCAACCCGGACTGGAGCTGTTCATTCTTGCTCACCAATCACCATACCACAAGACCGGACCTAGTCATTAATATTGTCCTTGTACAATGTGCAACGATTCGGGTACGTGCCTCGGGTGATCTATTTCCATATGCATGGTGTCACTGGCAACCGTTACTTCGTTGTTGACCGTCACAATTGTTCTGTCATCACAAACTACTTTATAAAATCTATATAGGGTGTCAACTGAAGTGGTATTAAGTAAGAATTGTTCCAGAGTTTAGTAGACCAAATTTTAGTTTGAGGTTTTTTTTCCCCCTGAGTCCAGCCATTTTGCCATATTTGAGGGAGTAATTTGGACGTCTTTATTTCTTAAACTAGGTGATACCCCGCGCGTTGCTGCGGGAACTCTAAAGAATATTGTTTAATGCATTTGAGAAGATAATGAAACGTATAGTTGATCAAAATAGGATCCAACTGCGTTTTACATTCGACTTCCTTCTCCTTTTCAGATGAAAATATACATTATTTACAAATTGTAGTGGAGAATAATGAAACTATTAGTCAGATGCGCTGAATACCTCTGGTGAGTATGTTTCCTTCTCTTTGAATATATCTACCTTTTGTTTTCATACATTATTCTCAATAAATACAAATAAACCGAAAATAAAATACAGAGTAAAGATGATAAGCAATTGTGCCAAGATAGCAAGCTAAGCTCATATCGTTTATTAGTGTTGCAACACAAAAAGCACCTGTAACCTTGATGGAGTTGGAATTCTGAAGGAGGTTATAAAGCTGAGAAGAACATCAATTGCAAACGGCATGCATGTCATCTTCCTTGCATGCATGTTTTCCCTTTGCTGAATTTGTATTGTTTCCAACGCCTTTTCGACTGATCGACTGGAGCATTGCCGGTTCCAACAGCGGCAGGTCAGCACGCACTGGAGATGATCCAGCATGTTCGCCTCGCTGCGAAGCAGCCGTTTTACTGTAGCAGCTGCAGAAGAAATAACTGCGAACACTGTAGCTGCTGCAGAAGAAATAACTGCGAATATTGTAGCTGCTGCAAAACAGCTGCTGCAAAGCAGCGAAGCGAACATGCTGGATATATACCGATGGAGAAGAAAGAAAATTCAAATGCAAGCACTGAAGAGAGGTGGAATCATGTAGGTAAGATGACTGTGCCACATTATGGAGGCTGGATGGTTACCATCCCGTAAGTCACAAATATATAGTGTGTGGAAGGGAAAAAAAAGATGAAATAAATAATAAAGACGTGAAGATGAAAGAAGCCAGGAGAGCTGTTTACTGAAACGTACGTGTGCTTTCATGCAGCAGACTAAAAACCGGCGGCTAACCTGAGTGATTGCAATTAGTGAAATTAATCGCAGTTAACAGCATTTCTCCATCGTCAGTTACCAAGAGTAGTGGAGTGCTAAGTAAATACTATGTGGGTCGTTGAGCAGAGCACGAAGAACACGATTGAGTGCAACGGTTCACTTTTTCTAGGATTGTACAATTGAGTGGTTGCAGGAGGATTAGCGATATCAATGCTATTAATCGTGTTGGTATTTTGATTGCACAATTATCACAGGAGCATTACTTCCGTAGAATGCAGAAGTGATGCTGTGATTCATGTGGTGGCTATTGGCGGCCATTTTATTAGCGATCAGATTAATGGAGGAAGGGGGAAAAAGAAACACATGGACGGACGGATGTGAATGAAAGATAATGATCTAATGGTTATAAACATTTAGGGTGATGTGGCTGCATGAGAGTTGAGAGATAGAAGTCAGTGACCCTTAGTGGGTTGCACTTATAAAGAAGATATAGATTCATAGACCACTATACAATAACGTCACATAGAGTGTATGGGTATAGTAACACTATAACAAGAAATGCATGCTCAGGCATGTCCTCAAAAAAAAAAAAAAAAAAAAGAAGAAGAAGAAGAACGAAGCATAAAGCTCGGTCTCGCTCTCCTATGCTATTGCTAGCAAACAAAGATGGTGCGAGAAAACTAAAGGAATCCACAAGTGCCAGGCACTCGCTTTTCATGACAAGGAAATGCTGCATATAAAACAACACTGCTTGAAGCCTTCAGGCCAGCATCTCCCAGACCTGGATGCCGGTTGATGACATGATCATTAAGGGAATAATCTATCGTTTCGATATGATCATCACCCTCATGCATACATGGGTTTCTTCGTCGCTGACGTACGTATACCTTTCGAGATAGAAGCTCACGTACTCTTGGTCTCCTTTTGTCGAGTAGCATTGGCGGATCAGGGTTAGTAGATCCTCGAAAAGGCCGTCCGTACTCTACTAAACCTCTGTCTGATCGATATCGCTCGTAGCAACTGGATAAGTGATGCACTAGCTTGGTACTACTAGTAATAATATTAATGTGTGAGAATATTTCTACTTTGTGACAAGTGACATTGTGTGGTAGCTCGTCTGTATTGGGCGGCTGACGATCAAGCTGGAATGCTTCTAGAAGGCGTAGACACATATGCAGCTGGAACTACGTATGTAGTTGTGTCACTATTTGCTAGCTCGTCGTCGAGCCAGGTCTCCGTTGAGGAGTTTTTAAAGGTCACTGTCCATCTATATTTTCTACAATTTATCCTGTGCCGCCATGCTCTAGAGCTTGGAGATCCAGTGGATGCCAATTGCCTCTCATCATGCAACCTTCCTAATCTGATTGCAAGCGTCGTTTAGTTCACGGAAATGTCAATGAATATATTTGGGGGGTAGATAGTGTTCGCTAACGTAAGGACTGCTCCCGGCAGCAGAGACAGAGTCCAAATACCGTATATGAAAGAGAAACGCGTCAGGCCCAAACGCTTGGGACACACGTATATCATCACAGTTACATGATTTAAAGACATAGCATATATCAGTTAATTTTCTCTCTAGATGTTACATGATTTAAAGACAGCGAATTTATTATTGGAGCGGCTCACTCCCAGTCTAGCACAAACAACCCAATCGTCATTGTATACTCCATATGCGATTGCAAAACTGATTAGCTCAACTGGAGCCCTTGAATTTTCCCAGAAATTATGGCTGAGAAAACAGCGCCAGACGCCAAAAAAAAAAAAAAAGAAGGCCCGTCAACAAAAGCACAACGATGAAAGCATCGACACGTAGCTCTCTTGGGTCTCTCGATCAGAAAAAAAGCGATGGAGCACAGAAAATGCAGTACGACGACATTATTAACGGTTTGTCCGATTGATGCTGGCCACGAGAAATATTGTGTCTTCGCCATGGCGGCGACGGCGACGTGGCAGAACCTGCGGCCCGTCGCCTTCCTTGTGGACGAGACGCGAGCAGCAAGGAGGTCTGGACGGAGGTCGAAGAGAACATATGCGAGACTGCGAGCGGACCAAAGCGTTTTGCATTGCGCAGCAAAACACACATATGCTTTATTTTACTCAGTCAATCGAGAAGTCACATCGATGGTGAACCCTATCGTCCATCACAACCTGCTACTAGTCAAGTGATTAGGACAAACCTTATACTAGAGTATATGCTTGGATTAATATGAAGCTGGGACTAATTACTCATCGTAGGAAAATACTCATTTCTATCCACAACGGTGGGGAGTAGCACTGGCCAAGCTAGCCCATAAAATAGCCAGAGGCAAATGATTTTGTTACATCGATAAACATTGTAACTAGTCGCAACAATGTAAAATCTAAGACGGAGGTACATCAATAAACATTTGGCTTTTCCCAACACTGAAATGGCGTCAAAAATTATTCTGAGCAGGCTCACACCCGTGTGCTACAGGTTTCTATGACAAAATGGTTCCCTTTTCTAATGATAATGTTTGGAGGATCGTCATTCACATATATAGTTTCACATTCTATAGCATTAATACATAGTACTAATGACGGCTATAAAATAAATCATCGCTGAATTATGGTTAATAGTTATGCCACTGAAAGCCAAATCTACTGTAGTGATCCAACTGAAAAGGTTCGTGCAGTTCGTCACTGACAATCCCATCCACCGCCCATGGAGATGGTTGGGCACGCAACAACATTGTTGCCAATGCATGCCGTCAGGTCAGACTTGACAATCAGGTGCACGACGTTGACAAACACTTCGACAACATAGTTCTTAGCTCCAAATAAGTTCCATTAACCGTAGGCTAGCACTAGAGTTGCGGCTACAAGATGGTAAACTAGAACACCCACCACCAGACCCTAAACCAGCTCTAGACTATCACTTCTGAACTAGCTGGGTCAATGGTACTACGATAACCAGGTCTAGGTCGAGTCACCTATCAGCCCAGTACATCCTAGACACGCCTCAATAGACGTCACCTAATAATGTCCATGGTTGCTACAACAGTGCTAGTGCCAGTTCCCGTCCACAGCTTGGTCAAATGGTTCCTGATGCCCCTCACTCCCAATGCATGCAACCCACCACATGCGAACATGTTCTCCCACTCCACCTAATTAGTACTAAGTGTTGCGTTCGCTTATTAGCTAGTCTACCAGCCCAAGGATAGCTAAGCAAGGAGAATATATGCCACTGGAGAAGCTAGAGACTACCATCCTATTGTATATACATAGGAATTTTGGAGTGACATAATTAACGAGATGAGCGATGTCGTAAGAAACACTTGTGGGAGGGGGAATGTCAAAAGAAAATACTTCTTGGCCTATTGGTTGCTCACCGTGATTGGTTTATTACTGGAGTTGTTGTTTGATAGCGCTGGACGCTTGGGGGTTCACAACAATAGGCCGACAGGGGTGCAGGTCTGTGAACATTGACTTCATATAACTGGATTGTTCAAAATACGTGCTATATAATTTCTGTATTCTGGACATATAAAGATACATTTCTCATGTATTTCAATATGAAAAATGAGTGGCATCGTGAGATACATAAAACGTATTTTCAACATTCAAATATATTCTTTTTCTATAAAAATTTGATTTTTGCTAATTTTTGTATTTTGGAAATATGAAAATGTGTTTTTTTTTCCAATCTGGAATAGGGTGGGCACAAAACCCGAGCCCGAAGCCCGAACCCAAGCAAACCCGACCCCGAACCCGAACAACCCAAAACCCGAAAAAACGGGTGTAATCTTGGGTGCTGGATGTGAAAACCCGAATTTAATTCGGTCATTTCGGGTTTTAAGTCCCGGTACCCGATGGGCCCGATTTACCCGAGCATCAGCTGCGCATGAAACATATTTCCACTTTCAGCCCAGCCCAAACACTCCTAGCCTAGCTGCAAGCCCACAAAATCACGTTGACCCCTATAGATAGCAAACAGGAAACAGCAGCCGCAACCCCTTCTCTCCCCATCGCTCCGCTGATCTTCTCCACGCCGCCGCAAGCCACACGACTCCACCGCGTGCTCTCCCCAATCCGTGTCCCTCGCAACTGTTCTTCGTCCTCCCCAACGAGCCGAGTAGCCCCCGAGTCCGATGCGTTCGCCGCGCTGCCCCTATATCTTGCTGTTGCCTGCTGCTTTTTCCCCTTCCCCTGCGAGCTCACTCCGTTCCAGCGGCGCGGATCGAGGTGGTGCGGCATGGATCGAGGCGGGACGGCGCGGATCCGGCGACTTCTTCTCCATCGATACGGCACGCCCGGTGTTCGAGCTCGGCTCCCCACGGCCCGCATCAGCTTCGGGTGATTCAGGGCTACCCGAATCCGAACCCGAAATGTCGGGCACCCGAATTTTCGGGTTTCTCCATCTTTCGGGCTGATTTCGGGTGCCAATTATGAAAACCCGAACTACCCGACCCGAAATGTCGGGTAAACCCGATTGCCCACTAATCTGGATGGTGATTTAGACCTAGATGAGACTTCTTAGAAAATTTGAGAACCTCGATGATAACTCAAAGACAAGTTCAAGGACCCAGAAACCAACATTTGAGAGTACTAGGACCTAGATGAGATCGTGGGACAAGTTCGAGTACTTAGAAACTAACATGTGAGAGTACTGAGACCTAGATGAGAATCCGGGCCATGTTTGAGGACTCGTGCATTTCACTCTTTTGTTTTTCTCTCTTTGGTATGCCACCCGCCATGGCTAGTGTAGGTTCGCATGTGTTCATCATAATCAACAATTAAAGGATAGGGCCAACGAAGCAGAGAACTCGGTCTTGCTCTCCTATGCTATGCTAGCAAACAAAGACGGTGTGACAAAAATAAAGGACTCCACAAGTGCCAGGCACTCGCTTTTCATGACAAGGAAATGCCGCATATAAAACACGCTGCTTAATTGGAGCCTTCAGGCCGAATCACAAGCAGCATCTCCCAGACCTGGATGCCGGATAATGACCATGACCATTAAGGGAGGGAATAGTCTATCGTTTTGATATGATCATCCACCCTCATCGGTTTCTTCGTCACTGACGTACATAAACGTGTCGAGATAGCTCGCTTTTGGTCTTTTTTTGTCGACTAGCAGTGGCGGATCAGGGTCAATAGATCCTTGGAACCGCCGTCCGTACGTACTCAATCTACTAAAATTCTGTCCGATCGACATCGCTCGTAGCAACTGAATAAGTGACGCACTAGCTCTTACTAGCAGTATCAATATTAATTTGTGAGGATATTTCTACATTGTGAGAAGTGACATTGTGGGGTAGCTCCTCCGTTTTCGGCGGCTGATGATCAAGCTGGAATGCTTCTAGGAGGCGTGGGTACATATGCAGCTGGAACTACGTATGTAGTCGTGTCACTAGTTGCTAGCTCGTCGTCAAGCCACGTCTCCGTTGAGGAGTTTTTAAAGGTCACCGTCCATCTATATTTTCTAGAATTTGTCCTGTGTCGCCATGCTCAAGAGCTTGGAGATCCGGTGGATGCCAATGGCATCTCATCATGCAACCTGTCAAATCTCGTTTAACTCGCGAATTTGTGTTCGCTATCGTAAGGGCTGCTCCCGGCAGCAGAGACAGAGTCCAAATGCCGTATATGAAGGAGACGTGGCAGGCCCCAGCGCTTGTGACACATGTATATCATCACAGTTACATGCTTTAAAGAAAGAGTATATGAGTTAGTAATTTTCTCTGTAGATGTTATGGCATTATTATTGGAGGGGCTCACTCCCAGTCGACCAGCTCAAACAACCCCATCCTCATTTGTATACTTGATTTGCGATTGCGAAACTGATTATCTCAACACTGGAGCCATTGAATCTTCCTAGAAATTATGGCTGAGGAAACAGCGCCAGACGCAGAAAAGATCCATGCCCGGCCGTCAACAAAAGCACAACGATGAAAGCATCGACACGTAGCTCTCTTGGGTCTCCCAATCAGCAAAAAGAGACGGAGCACAGAAAATACAGTGCGACGACATAATTGACGGTTCGTCCGATCCGGGCGAGGGCGATCGATCGATGCTGGCCACGAGAAACGTGTCTTTGCCGTGGAAGGAGAAGACCTGGCCACGGCGGCGACGGCGACGTGGAGGAACGTGCGGCCCGTCGCCTTCCTTGTGGACAAGACGCGAGCAGCAAGGAGGTCAGCTGAACGGAGGTCGAAGAGGAGACGCCCAACTGCGAGCGGACCAAAGCGTTTTGCGTTGCGCAGCAAAACACACGTATATGCTTCGGTTTACTCGGTCGTGCTGTCACATCGATGGTGAACCTTATCGTCTGTCATAACCTACTACTAGTTGAGTGATTAGGACAAGGAGAGTATATGCTTGGATTAATATGAAGTTGGGACTAATAACTCCTGTATAGTAGGAAAATTACTCAATGTCTATCCATAACGGTGGGGAGCAGCAGTGACAATCCCATGCACCGCCCACGGTCCACGGAGATGGTTGGCCACGCTACAACATTGTTGCCAATGCATGCTGTCAGGTCGGCCGTGACAAACTGGTGCACGACGCTAACAAGAACTTCCATTAACCATAGGCTGGCACCTGATTGGCGGCCACAAGGTGGAAGGTCAGAACACCGCCACCAGACCCTAAACCAGCTCTATCCTAGCACTTATGCACACACTTTAACTCCGGTACTACGATATCTGTGTCTGGTACTACCATCTCCATGCCTGGGTTGTGGCCCCTATCAGACCAGTACATCAATAATGTTCATGGTTGCTACGGGATTACTGGTGCGACCTCTCCTGCACTCCTCGGTCAAATGATTCCTGATGCCTCTCAATCCCAATGCATGCATGCAACCCCACCACATGCGTGTATGCTCTCTCCAGCTCCAACTAAGTAGTATTAGTGTTGTTGTTTTCTCTTAGCTAGCCCAAGGATAGCTAGATAGGAGAATGCCACTGGAGAAGGCTAGAGACTATCACTCTACTATTGTGTATATATAGGAGTTCGGAATGACACAATGAGATGGGTGATGTCGTTTATATATGAGGCAGAAAGAAACACTTGTGGGAGGGGGGAGGTCAAAAGAAAATATTGCTTGGCCTATTGGTTGCTCAATGTGATTGGTCTATTACTGGAGTTTGTTGTATAATACCGCTGGACGTTGGGGGTGCATAACATTGGACCGACGACCGACAGGGGCGCAGGGCTATGAACATTCACTTCATGTAACTGATTTTTTTTTTTTGGGTTATATACGGGTGCGTTTGCACCCACCATGGTTAGTGTAGGTTCGCATGTGTTCATCATAATCAACAAATGAAGGATAGGGCCACAAAGCATAGAACTCGGTCTCGCTCTCCTATGCTAGCTAGCAAACAAAGCTAAGATGGTGTCACAAAAATAAAGGACTCCACAAATGTCAGGCACTCGCTTTTCATGACATGGAAACACGCTGCTTGGAGCTTTCAGGCCAAATCACAAGCAGCATCTCCCAGGCCTGGATGCCGGTAGATGACCTGACCATGATTAAGGGAATAATCTATCGTTTCAATATAATCATCACCCTCAATCCCTCATGGGTTTCTTCGTCGCTGACGTACATAAACGTTTCGAGATAACTCGCTTTTGGTCTTTTTTTGTCGAGTAGCAGTGGCGGATCAGGGTCAATAGATCCTTGGAACCGCCGTCCGTACTCTACTAAGCTTCTGTCCGATCGACATCACTCGTAGTAATTGGATAAGTGACGCACTAGCTCTGACTAGCAGTATTAATATTAATTCAATTGTGAGGATATTTCTACATTGTGACAAGTGACGTTGTGTGGTAGCCCGTGCTCGTCTGCTTTCGGCGGCTGGCGATTGATCGAGCTGGAATGCTCCCAGAAGGCGTACGTACGTATGCAGCGGAAACTGGAACTACCTACTCGTGTCACTAGCTAGTAGCTAGCTCGCCGTCGATGAGTTTAAAAAGGTATCCATCCATCGTCGATATTTCCAGAAGTTGCCCCGCGTCGTCATGCTTAATTTTCCAGAATTTGTCCCGCGTCGCCATGCTCGAGAGCTTGGAGATCCGGTTCATGCCAATGGCTTCTCATCATGCGACCTGCCTAATCTGATTGCAAGTGTTGTTTTGTTTTGGTTCACAAAAATGTCGCTGAATATATATAAGTGTGGCAGATAGTACTGTTCGCTATCGTGAAGACTGCTCCCACCAGCAGAGACAGAGTCCAAATGCCGTGTAGTATGCTCTAATTAAAGAGTATTATTATTTCTCGAATTTTCTCTCCAGATGTTATACTAGTATTTATTGGAGTGGCTCACTCCCCATTTTTGTAAACTCCATTTGCGATTGCGAAACTGATCATCTAGCTCAACTGGACCCATTGAATTTTCGTAGAAATTCTGGCTGAGAAATTAAACCAGGCAACGCCATAAAAGATCTATATATTCTCGTCAACAAAAAGTACAACGATGAAAGCATCGACACGTAGCTCTCTTAGGACCTCTCCATCAAAAAAAGTGAGCACGGAAAATGCAGTACGACATTATAGATGGTTCCTCCCGTCCAGAAGAGAGAGCTATCGATCGATGCTGGCCACGGCAAAATGTGTCTGCACCGGGGAGGGAACGAGACCTGGCCACGGGCGGCGACGGCGACGTGGCGGAACATGCGGCCCGTCGCCTTCCTTATGGACGAGACGCGAGCAGCAAGGAGGTCTGGAGGTGGAAGAGGACACGCGAGTTCTGCGAGCGGACCAAAGCGTTTTGCCATATGGACGGCGCAGCAACACAGCAAAGCACATATGCTTCGATATTTACTCGGTCGTGCAGTCACATCGATTGCGAACCATACCGTCTTCTATCACAACCTGCTTAGTTAGTTGAGTGATTAGGACAAGGGTTGTACTGGAGTTATGTGCTTTGGACTAACTACTTACCGAATCGAGGAAATACTCAATGTCTATCCGCAGTAATGGTGGATTGATCGATGGTTCCACCATGCTTGTTAAACTGACCATTTTACCCCCATCCATGGCTTGTAAATAATAGTCACAACAATGTTCACAATCAAATACGAAGACAATTACATCAATAATAAACATATAAATATTATTATGTCACAAATTATTCTGAGCGGGCTCACAGTCGTGTCCTACAAGTTTGTACGACAAAATGGTTCCCATTTCTAGTGACAAATCATCATCATTTAATGTGCATAATTACATCCGCCCCAATACTACAAAAGCCGAAAATACAACTTTAATGTGCGTAAACAACTGCTGAATAAATCCAAAACAAGGAGCACTTGAGATGAGGATGCTATTCTCACCACGTACACATAAGTGCATCCAACGATCCACATGCACTGCTAAGTACTATGGTGATGATAGCACATCACCTTAAGTGCTCCACACTAAAGATGATCAAAAGTTTTCATCCCAGACAAGAAGGCATTTTTTTTTCATAGAAAGAATTTACAGTAACTAGAGGCAAACACATGATTGACTTACAACTAGTAGGATAACCAACAGACCGTGTGCTGACAGCATGGCAAGACCCTAAACCAGCTCCTAGACTAGCAGTCAAATACTCAATGGCAGTAGGATTGGCAAGTCTGGGTTGAGGCACTTACTAGCCCAGTACAACCCAGACACGCCTCAATTGCCGCCACCTTATAATGTCCATAGTGGAACTGAAGGTAGTAGAACTAGGTATCCAGAACTGATCAATCAGATAATTCCTGAGGCCTCTCAATCTCAATGCAACCTACCGCATGCATGCATATATGTTCTCCAGCTCCTACTAATTTACCACCGGTTTCTTTCTCCATCGATGTCATTGCTCTTGTGACTCTCTTAGCACGAGTTCCTGTATTCACTTAGCTTGTATGCGTATAAATATGCAGCAAACAACTAGGAGAATGCCACCCTTATTTGTACATGGTTTAGATGAGATAGAGAGAAACAATTGTGGGAGGAGGAAGGTCACAAATGTACATGCCCCCCCCCCCCCCCCCCGGCCCGCAAATGTCTATTTCTTTTTCATATGCCTTTTGAATTTTTTGAAAGGATAACGTGGCTCTTCTTTGTCCTCTAGGTTTACTTTAGACGCTTCAATACGACGTAGTTATCATCTAATTGGATGTTACACAATCAGAATTTACCATGCTATCATAAATGACACTCAAACTTAGCCGCGACTATGTGAACAAAATAAAGAAAACTAAAAACCTATAGGTTTTGATATCTGTGTTATTTACGGAATATCAAACAGTAGAGAGGTATGATAGACCATTCGAAGCTGCACTGGAGAACATACAAGAGCCACATTGTCCGATCAAAGCTATCAGGGGGATATGAAAACTTATCGACACATGCAAAGGGAAGACCGATACAACTTTTTTTTTGTAGATGAATATATGAAAACCCCCTAACACGTAGGTGGGTTTTTGTAATTTTTCCATTGTACTATAATATCGCCACAGTAGAAAGTTAATTAGATGTACCCTTGCCGTTTACCGGCCAGTGCCGAAATCCCCATTCTCCATCATATGGGCAAAGGTGGCACTTTACACTTAGGGTGTGTTTGGTTGCATCGTATATCCTGGATGAGGGGGAAGCAAGCTGGGTGGATGCAATGACCATGAAAATGAGAGTGTTTGGTTAGATGCATGAGCGAACATAGTGAATCTTATAAAGATGTTTGGTTGGTTGCATGAGTGGATGCAAGTGAGTCTGTCTGTGAGACTGACTAGTGGACCTGAAGCAAATGCAGCGCATCCACTGAGCGTGCATGACTTTTTCTCATCACTTTAGTACTACTATACTTAATAAGTACTCCCTCCTTTCAAAATAAGTGCCATTCTAGCTTCGATCATGGGAATTAAGGAGAGATGAAAAAGTAGAGAGGACGCTGAAAACAATAACAGTGAAGGAGGAGAAAGATAGAGAGAAACATGCATCGGCAAGTGGGAATGAAACTTATTCTAGAAAAACTGAGTGGTGCTAGAATGACACTTAAACCGGAACGGAAGAAGTATATAGAATGCCGAATAGAGTGCAATGACATATAGCCGTAGAGATAAATGAATTGACCTCCTTTCACTGATGAGTTCTGTACCAGTATCAAAGACTCAACGCCGGGGGGAGACTGAAATGCTGAGTGTCTACGATTTCAGGGAATATACACGACGGTATTCCTCGCAGCAATCAGAGAAATTATTTGACAGGGAATCGTCAGGCAAAAGATTTGCTGCGACCACTTCATTTTTTTAGAAAGTGGCATATGAATAAATTATCCCGTGCTCTTATTACTCCTACGGTCCTAACCAAATTTAAAACTTCGTGTCCTGTGCAACCGGTGGCGTGACAACGCAATATTCGCTCCACCTTGAGGTGAGATACTTCACACGTGATACATACACGATGTGGTAGCAGGTTGAGGAGTTTTATAAGGTCTCCGATCCGTCGATGGATCTTTCCTAGCTGAATTTGTCCTCTCTGTAGCCATGCTTAAGAGCTCGGAGTAGGTCCGGTAGATTGATGCCAATGGCATCTCATGCATCGTCTGCGTGCCTATTCTGTTTGCAATGTTTGTTTCACACGAAAATGTCGTTGTGTATATATATAGTGTGGCTATCGTAAGGACTGCTTCCACCAGTAGAGACACGGATCAAATACATACATCTATACATGTTATCGTACTAAATTCATCAATATCCGACGAGGTTATATAAAGCTGCTAGCTATCATGGTGAACCATTTTTCTCGCAGGGAAAAAAATCATGATGAACCAGTTAATTAACAACTTGATCTAGTTACATTCAACTTGTTCTAATGATGCTCATGTAGTATTTCTCGAGTTTTCTTACTAGCAATGTTATTTGTCAGAAAAGTTCACTCTATCGAAAACTTGTGAAATTGATTAATTAACTGAACTGGAGCCATCGACCGGACAATTTTCATGGAAATTCTGGCCGAGAAACCAAACGATCGATGCATGCGTACCCGTCAACAAAAGCACAATCTTATAATTACTAATTGGAGGCTCTTTTCAGTGCCTCCACGTTAATCGGTGGAAAATCCTAGAAATTACCACAAAAAAACAAAACATCTGACCGTATATTCAAATGGTTAACAAATTGTAGCCATTAGATCTACATAACCATCACCTATAGAAAGGCAGCCGGTACATGAGAAAATAGTATAGGAAGCGGACTCTCAGCTCTCAAGGCATCTACTGCAGATAATCCTTACATAGGCAGCCGGTAGTGGAATTTTTTGTGTCTAAACAGACTCCCGGCTCTCACTGCATCTACGGCTGCCCGGCATCACAACAGCCTATACGAAAATTCTGGAAAGCTAATAGTCCTCCGAACCCACAAGTCATCTAATATCAAGAAGCTCTAATGGAACTCTTAATTATGTCTGGAACTCTAATGGAACTCTTAATTATGTCTGGAACTCTAATGGAACTCTTAATTGAACTCTTCTTAAACAAGCAGAGCGGGCCACGAGACATGCTTCGCAAGCAGGGCAGGATCGATCGCATTTTCTCTCTTCTGTATATACTTAAGTCTTCTACTTTGCTTTTTGTCATGTCATGTCAAATCGTTTTGTTTTTCTATTAACAACCGTGCATTGGCGTACAAGCTTCAATTGAAATTAGGCCAGGAAATAACGCAAGGGGTAACAACTTTTAAGAGTCAACATGATCCTGATATATTGATCAAGCGGTATAGTGATTCTTCAGTGTAACTAAAACTTATTTGTACGCAAGATAAAAAAAAACTTATTTGTACGCAGTTAATTTCAGTTTACAAAGATAAACATATGTTGTGATTGATGGCACACGGTAAAAGCGCACCTGGTCACCAAGAAAAGTTAAGTTTTTTTTCGTTTCCCTTGCTGTGTACACGTGTATTGGGATTGGTTGCACATGGTGAACTCCACCCGGTTCAAATATGAAAATTAGTCTGGCCTGCTTCCATAGGGAAATTAGAAAAAAAAAGAAGGTCAACTTAGATTCCGACTGTCACATGCAAAGAAAGAAAAACTAAGTGAAAAGTAATTTGCATCGCCCGGCTGTTTGATGCAAAGAAAAAAACATATTTGTCCCTCGACACATGCAAATGAAAAAGGTTGCAATTAATTTAGTTTTTAGCATTCAAAGTATCACGTTTTCTATTTAGATGTTTCATGTTTTTAAATATAAGATATGTAGCAGTACAACTGATTATTTTGCACATTGTTTGTATAGTTTACATGTTAAAGAAGGTGTTCAGTTTGATGGATCTACTTTTTGTTGTCGTGTTTTAATACTAAAGTAAATGGTGGCTCGAAAATAAGGACATGGGAATAAATATATTTTGTGGAGTTCTTGGACAAGTTGGGCCAGTATATAATCGAGTTGTCAAAATTACCTGGTGGTTACTCACATATGTCCTAAAATATATGGCACATACACGCATTTAAAAATTCAAGCTTTAAAGTTTTGACCACATTTAGCCTAACAAGACGAGGAATTGCATTGTATATTCGTATGTTTCCGATTTTATTTATATAACATTGTATTAAAAGAAAGTTTACACGCAAAATGCAACTTACAATCCCATGCCAAGTCAAATCGTGCCTTATAAAATGGGTCGGATGTAGTGTTCAGAAAAAATGTTCCTATCATGCTAAAGTACGTGTAGATCATAAAAATGTAAAAAAAAATAGATGAAATGGGTGATAACACAATGGAAATGATCATTAAGTATATGGGATTGAAATATATGTATGTGCTGAAAGGAAACAAAGAAATTTGCCATCCAATTTTGACTAACAGACATATATGAAACTTTTCTATTAGTTAAAGTTAAAACTGCATGAAAATATTTGAAGCATAATATTTAATGATTGTTCATGTTTTTCAATGTTAAATTTTATTCAGTTTGCAGACAAGAAAAGTATTTTTCCAAGTCTATCTATTATATGTGACTTCTAAAATAGATAGCTCGTGTGTTGCACGGGTTGATGTGCTAGTGATGATTGAAAGCATCGGCACGTAGCTGATCTCTTGAGGTCTCTCCGTCAAAAAAATGAGGACAGAGAAAATTTATCAAGCTACGACGACATTATTGACGGTTTTCCTCGGATCCGGAATTAGAGAGCGAACGTTGCTGGCGGCGACGGCCGGTCGCCTTCCTTGCGGACGAGATGCGAACAGCATGCGAGAGAGCGCCGTCTATATAAGAGGACACGCGATCGAACACAGCGTTTTGTTAGTTTTGGGGTGATGACAGCAGCAAAGCGTGAAGCGTCTCCGCTTTTCGCAGAATCGAGTCGGAAATACCGGTGAACGGACACAACAGTACAACATATAAAAAACATAAATTAAGTCTTAAAATGATTACATTAGTCCATTTAAAATAACGAGTAGCACAGCGGAAGTTCAACGATACAAGTCTAAGAAATAAAGATACAAGCGCACGCGCTCACGATACAAGTGAATTCGCATCCAAAGCCATGAAGATGCGAACTCGAGAGGAGATCACTCCTCAGTCTTCCAGTGGGCTGTCCAACCAAAAGGAAGCTGACCATCCCACTATCCACCTCCACCCGTAGAGTCAGGGATAAAGGTGCTACCTGCAATAAAAACATAAAGAGCCAAACCCTAAAAACCTAATACTCAGCAAGACTTACCCGTCAACGTGGCTAACTACAGCTGACTCCTAATATGTAAAGGCTACAACGGGTAGGCTGACTCGATAGCATAAAACCGCGCTAATTACTTGGTCCTTACTTTCAAGTTTTATTTTCAAGTTAAGTACTTATCCAGTAAAGCAGTGTGCATATAGCTAAAACAGATATAAGTAACAATACATCAGATCATCAATATAGCAGTAATGAGATACAATAAATATAAGTACTAGTCATCATCATCAATCATATCACACTACGAGGTGACTCAGTGAGCAAGGTTGCTCTTGACTGAGAGCGGCGGCATCGATGTACATCCTGCAGGAGAAAACCTGACCACACGCCGCACACGCGTAAAGTCGCATGCGGCAACCGTTTACGCTGCACACCACCAGAGCTGTACTAGATTCTACTCGTCCCGAGGAAGGGGTCTCCTGCCGCAGCCCCCGTCCTAGACGTACAACTGCGCAGGACATTATCCTTCCTCTCCCAAGTACCATGATAGAAAGAGTAAAGTATCTACCAGACATCCAGGGCGACGCAGGCTACTAGGTTTATTAGGCCCATAAAAACACTAGCATGTGATCAGTACGTTCGAACTTGCTCAACAGGGCCAACAACGAACGGTCCTCAATCGACACAGACGGGGCTACCACCGTGAAGGCCCAGCCTTCTCCAACCATCCTACACAAATAATTCTCCGTCCGGTCTCAACAATTCTAAATCCATCTAGTACAATCCAGGGTGATTCCTATCATGCGAGTGGGACCTACCACTCGACTTCTACCGTTCGCTAGTCCCTAAACATAGCAAGTTCTAACGTAACCTAGACCACATCTATAAAAATAGGACACAAGGTAGGATATGGAAGGGTAATCCTAATGCAGTTCTAAGGTTTCACATCAACTTCTAATAAACCTAATGCACAATCAATTACTAGCCCCAATCAAATGCAAAAATAAAATCCAAAATAGGAAGGCATGCACCGGGGCTTGCCTGGCTCAGGAGTGTAGCTAACTGGGTCAGCGGGGTCAGTGTCCTGCTGCGGCTGCTCCTCCTGCACCTCCTGGGCCTGCTCCTCCGGCAGCTGGAAGTCGAGCGGCTCCGGAGTCGTCTCTGTCACTACACGTTATGACAAGGAATAATACAAAGTTAGATGCAAGAATATGATGCAAGTAAGGATTTAATTATTTGATAGGACAGTCATTTATACTGTAAGTGCAAATGATTAACTTTGTTAATTAATTTTGTCTGAAGTATTTCCTTCATTCACTTTCAATTAACTTAACCATTTAATCAACTTGAGTCGATTTAAATAAATAATTTGATTTTAAAAATTAATTTATGTCCAGTGGCACTTTTCTGGTAAAAGTCACCACAGGAAGTGGTTTATGGTGAAGTTTGATGATTTATTGCTTTACAGATTAATTATAATAATTTGTACAATGCAGAGAAATATTTAAATCATAAGAAAATGATTAAACATCATATGACAGTGGAAAAATGCTCTGTATGTGTGTTAACAGTAGCTTAACAGGCATGCAAGATTTCAGGATTTATGGAGCAACAGATAATTTGTTATGAATTTAACAATATTTGCACAAATGGATTTATACAGGAAACAGAGAATGTGCATTATGAGATTTGGCATTTTTATTGCATAGAGCATGTTACAGGAACCCAACAAAATTGGATTCACGTTTTTCTGAAGTATATTCGATTTATTACGCATTTTACAATCTTAAGACTATTTCTGGTGATTTAACTAAATTGGAAAAGGATTCAAAATGGCGCGACCAATCAGATCTGGCCACAAAGGCGACCATAAAATCTGGGCTGCACCAGATCTGGGCTGAGCCACACCAGATCCAGCCGCTCACGTGCGGGAACGCATGCGGGGCTACACGGCCGCGGCGCACGAGATCCGGGTGCTGCCGCACCGGATCCGGGCCGGAGCTCGGCCGGAGACTTGCCGGAGAGCGGCGGCGTGCTCGCCGGAACGGCGTTTCCGGCGACCAAAAGGCGCAGAACTCGGACGGGAAGGAAGAGAGCGGGACGGCGGTTTCACCTCGAGCGACGGAAGGGAGCAGGAATGGCCGGAGGGTTGTCGGCGACGAGCGGCGGCGGCTTGAGGAAGTCCGGCGAGGTCTCGGGAGTGAAGGGGGTGGTCGAGGACGAGCTTGGCTTGGCCGGGGAGCTTCACGACGACTCGGAGAATCTTAGCACGGGCACAGTTGACGAAGAAAGAGCCGGGAAGGTGGTCGGAGGCGGGGAGCTCCTTGCGGCGGTGAAGACCGACGGCGGGGAAAACTCGAAATCCGTCGAGGAGAGCTGCGGGATTGAAGAAGGGTGGGGTTAGGGGCGTGCGCAGACAAGGTGACTACCTCCGTGCACGAGCAATTGAAGAACCGCTCACCGGACGGCGCGGAATCGACGACGAGGTCAAAGGACCTCAACCGCCGGCCATGGCGGAGATGAGCTCGATTCCTTGGCTTGGGCTGCGGAGAGAGCAAGGAGCGGACCAGTGCGGCTTCACGTCATCTCTGCGCAGGTTCTCACGCAGCGGCTCACGCGGGAACGCGCCGAGGTGGCGGAGCGGCGAGACTGGAGCTCGAGCGGTCGGCAATGGCATGGTGGCGGGCGAGAGCGAGGGCGAGGAGAGGGAAAAATGGGCGAGGCGCTCGGACAGGAAGCGGGGAGCGCGTTTTGACGCCGCGGCGCGGTCGGGAGCGGGTCCAGGCACCGCGCGGTATCGCCGCTCGCCATCGTCCACGCGGCGGGTGAGCTTGGCGCATTTCAGTGAGAGAAGCGTGGCTGACATGCGGGCCATCGGGCATCTTTTGTATTTTCGGATTTATTCAAACTGAGATTTTCCCCAAATTTTGGAACACAGTTTGGCCTAGCAAACAAGCTCCAAAATTAGCAAATTTGGTACTGTTGCAAAGCTCTTGAAAAGTTCTACCATCTGGCCAACATGCACATCTGGAATCCAAAGGGATTTCAAATGGCAGCTGATCAAATTTGGTTACTTTCTAAGCTTTGGGGATTTATTTGGGGAACCAGATGAATTTCAAAAATCATAAAAAATTCTCCAAAATTCTGATATCATAAGGGCTATCTACAGGTATTTTTGTTTTCTCAACTTGTTATTGAAAAGTTTGCGTTCCTTCGGAAGCTTGGATTTGGCAATTGTTTGAATTGGGGATTTCGAATTTGAAATTGGTTTGCTTTAGTTTTGCTTGTTCAGTTGGGATATGGGTGCTGCCTAGTTCCAGTGACACGGGGTGTCACAAAGCGCATGCATACTACGCTGCAAAGAAGGGCGGCGCTGCCAGCCGGGATCGTCGGAACCCAAATCGCTCTGAGCCGCTAAGGCTTTTTCAAGCTCAATTCCGTCTCGCGGCCCAAACGGTCAAATGTTTCCTGGTGCCCCTCAATCCCAATGCAACCCACCACTACGTACATGTTGTGTTCGCTTCGCTCTCGTGTGTATATATAGGCATTTGGAGTGACATAAGGACGATGTGGTTTGTATATGAGACAGAGAGAAAAACACGTGCGATAAAGAGGTACCTACTGTACTATGATGACAGGAGGAAGATAATACGGGCAAATTTGTCAGTGAACTCCAAAAATCATCTTATGTGATAACACCGGTTAACCGGCCAGTGCTGAAATATCCAAAAAAAAAAAAAATCTCCATCACATGGTTAAATAAAGATGGTGCTGCAATTACACCACGTCCGGGGTAGGACATTATAATTCATCTTATCTCCATCACATGGTCAAATACAAATCCATCTTATATATCTGCTACTCCCTCTTGATGAATTTCGACTTCTGACAAACACGGCCTGTTCGTTTTTGAAATATGCGTGACTGTCCTTAACGACTATAAAATTCATACGGAGGGACGGAGTAGTACATTAGTCTCTTCCGCGTGCACAAGAGAGGCTTAGCTTCACCGGTTTCTTCTAGTCCTCTCAGGTAGAGGTTGCACCTCCATCGACAACAGTTTAATAACTCGACTTAGTTAGCTTAACTAGAAATTCACTTGGTCTAAAGATACTGATGATGGAGTATCTCTCGAATTTTCTCTCTTGCTTGGCTCAAACCATGATACTAGTATTTATTGGAACGTACGTTCCGTGATAGGCTCAAACCATCGTCGTCATTAATTGCATACACCCTACCATTTATGAAACTGATTAACAAATGAAATTAGAGCCATCTCAAAATTTTCGTAGGAATCTCTGGCTGAGAAACCAAAAAGATCGACGCATGCATTGCATGCCCGTCAACAAAAGCACAAGGATCAGGTGAATTGAACGCATCGACATGTAGCTCTCTTGGATCTTTCGATCGGAAAAAGCCATCGATGGAGCACAGAAAATGCAGTACGACGACGGCATTGTTGACGGTTCCTTCGATCAGGAAGAGAGCTTTCGATCGATCCTGGCCACGAGAAATATAATGTCTTGTGCCGGCGGTGAAGGATCGGAGGTGGTGAACAGCCACGGCAACGACGGCGACGTGGCGGAACACGCGGCCGGTCGCCTTCCTTGTGGACAAGACACGAGCAGCAAGGGAGGTATATATGGAGGTCGAAGATGACACGCGAAGTAGCGAGCAAACCAAAGCGTTTTGCGCGGTGACTGGTGATTGGTGAACATGCGCAGCAACAGAGCAATGCACATGCGTACGCTACGCTTTGGTTTACTCGGTCGTGCAGTCACATCGATTGCGAACCGTATCGTCCATCACAACCTGCTACTAGTTGGGTGATTAGGACAAATGGTTTACTGTAATATATATGTGCTTGGATTAAACTATGAAACTGGGATTAATTACTTCCCGTAGGAAAATACTCAAAGTCTATATATCCACAATGGTTCATCAACAGATGGTTCTACCGTGTTTGTTAGTGGCCATTTTACCCCTCATCCATGGTAGTGTTTACAGCTAAGAGCTAGCCCATAAAATTGCCTGGTGCCTCCATTCATTCATTAAGTTTAGCCCATAAAATAGACTGGTGCCTCCCTCCCTTCATTAATTTTCCAAACAATATTGAGCTAACTATGCGCTACATTAAAAGGCAAATATTTTTAGAGATGTTCAACCTGGCTTCTCTAGTGCGGAGTAGTTGCCCCTCCTCCGGTCTCTTACAAAAGTTACCCTTGCCGACGAGCGAAGCTCGGAATATTCATAATTAAGAGAGGCCAGATTATTGGGCATATATTCTGGAGGTAGCACTAGTGTCGAGATCATATCCCGCAACCACACAATTTCATACAATTTTGTGCGAGTAGCCATGCCATTTGTAGTTTTTTTTCACAAATAATAAAGTTGTGAATAATAAGTAATAGGCATAACAATGTAAAATATCAGAAGAAGCCTGTTACATCAATAAACATTTAGATGCCGTCACAAATTATTCTTAGCAGGCTAGCTTACACCCATTTCCTTCAAGTTTTTTCTATATGACAAAAAGAATAAGTCTAACACATTATCTCAATGTAGGAGATTATACTGGTTTATTATCAAAGGGACAATTGTGTTTTTACCCTCACTCTGAACTTTAATTGTGATTTTACCCTCAATTTTTCAACTTTGTGAACTCTGGCTTTGGATTGAAAAACCAGGGGTTAAATAAAAGTTGAAAAATCGAGGATAAAATCTTGGGGAGTGAGGGTAAAAACACAATGGCCCCATTATCAAAGCATATTTTGTTTCTTAGTTTCCAAGTTATCTAGCGCATTGCTACACGGTTAATCCAAACCCAATACTGAATCATGTTTTCTTGTCAACTTGTGGCCCCTATGACATATGCCATTATGCTCTAGACATATTTGACAGATTTCATCCAACAAATTTTTTTGAAGGGCAAATGGCTGGTATTCTTTTGTTTCATTAAGAAGGACCAAGAGGAGAAAATACGAATAAAGTTCAGTCCACAGTCTTGGCAGCTTGTGCTTCCTAAAATAGAAAATAAAAACAGATAAAACACTTGAGATCAACAGGCACACATTAGTGATCTCAAAAAAAAAAAAAAAAAAGGCACACATTAGTAAGGAAATCACATGCTCCCCTTGCAAAAAAAAAATGGAAATCACATGCTCGCTGATTTTGTACTACAGCTGGGGTGGCTTCTCAATCGACTCATTCTTCTTAAATTTCACTCCCAACCTAGACATGCCCCAACTGACGCCACACCTAAATACTGTCCATAGTCCCCTGTGCGCCTCAGTGCTAGTTCTTGATCACCCATGAGTCAAATGGTTCTTGATGCCCCTCAATCCCAACCCACCACACTCCTATATGTTCTCCAACTCCATCCAACCATGCCCTTGCGACTCTTGGAACGTGTTTCCTTAGCTGGTATATATGTATGTAGCAGATAACTAACCAAGCAAGGATAGCTAGGGGTCTCCAAAAAAAAAAAAAAAAAGCAAGGATAGCTAGGAGATGGTACTGGAGAAGGCTAGCGACTATGATCCTCATCATTTGTGTATATAGAGGCATTTGGAGTGAGATAATGAGAAACAATAAAATGAAGGACGATGTGATTTTATGAGACAGAGAGAAACTAAGGGCAAATATGCTCAGACGCACAGTAAATTCCACAAATCATCTTAATTAATTACTTGGATGGTATTACCGTACGTAACCGGTCAGTTCCGAAACATCCCCAATGTCTCGATCTCCATCATATATGGGCAAGAATGGTGTTTTTTTCATAATTTAACCTTTTTTAAACTATTCCCAGATATGAACCCCCCAGAAAACTATTTTCACTTTTGACCCCCGACTCCCGCGCCAGGGTAAGTGGCGCTGAAACTAGGCCAGCACGCGCGGAAGAGGTTGGCGCTGAACGTGTCCGACGTGGACAAAGGCCGCGTCCGACGTGGACAAGAGCATCAGCGCCAAGGTCACTGGCGCGCATTATTCCGTGCCGGGTTCCCTGGCGCTGAATGAGTGCCTGGGTTCTTCAAAATTTTTGTGTTCCAATTGAGAGGGAGAAGGGAAGTCCAGTGTGTTCATTTTCGTTGGGAAAAGTCGAGAAGAAAGGAAATAGAACCCGACCTCGTTGTATTAATTGCATTGAATTGAAAGTACAAAGGTAGTGAAATTACAGTAGCATGTTCGGTACACATAACTACTAATCTATTGTGCACCGCACTAATCCTGACATGCTTTAGGTAATTGAAAATACAACATTGAACGATGCACTAGCCAGGCTTTTATGCAATTCTAGTCCCATGGACTGTAGTTCGACTCTCCCCCAGACTGGGAGTAGTTATAGTCATGGTTCCCACCGTAGTAAGTTGGTGGTGCAGGTGGTGGAGCCTGTGGTGGTGGGTTTATTGGACCTGACTTGTGGTGGGGGCATCTGCAGTATGAATCAAGGCAATAGGTGTCGGGCCCAGCAATGCTGATGACTAGTTCTTCGCTTTGTTGTGGAGTTGCTGTTTCTAGTTCTCGCTGTAGGTCGAATATGCGGGTTTGTAGGTGGCTGATGTACTCCCTTGTGGCGCTAATGGGCATAGGATCCACCCAGAGTGTGTAGCCACAATTGCTTTCGTCCTCATTATTCTGTAAAAAGAAGGTTTGAAGATGGTGAATACAAAGGAGGAAGTTTAAAGATGCATACGTGAACAATTAGAAATGGAAAACTCACTTCTCCATTGGGGCATCTAAAGAAGCGGCGACCACCCTCGCATTGGTCATCGAACATTTTGACGACACAGTCTAGCCGATGGGAGCATTTTGGCCACTGGAACTTTCTGTTGTCATACTCTTTTAGTGGATTGACAACATAGTCGAACTCATCTTTCGACTGTAGAGGGAACGCCGGAATAGGTGGATCATATATGGACGGTCCAGTCTCTCCATTCCAAACCCACTCTTGTGGTGCTCTGGAACTCCCCGCTCTCCCTCCTCTCCTGCCTCCTCCCCCTCTGTTGGCCATGGACGAAGTGTGGATGAGTGTGTGTCGATGGACGATGGGAGTGGTTCTATTTATTGATGTGAAGAAGCAGATGAGAGAGGAGGCGTGCGTTGATTTATTGCACCAGGACGAAGTGACATGACAACACAAGTGACCGGTCACTGGTGTGGGCAGAAGTGTGGACACATGCAAGCTACACTCATTGTCAGAGGCAGGGAATCCAATGGGTGACCAGATTTGACAATTGAACACATAATAGTTAAAAGCATTGGCACGACAAGAAAGATAGAAATGGAAATAGGTAACGGGAGATTAGAGGAACATGGATGTAACTAGTGGTTCTACTGAGGCCCGTCTCATGCCCGCCGAGCTTCCTCACGCCATTGAGCAACACGTTGGGCGTGCCGTTCATGAGCTTCCTCACGCCTCTTTCGGATTGCTTCCCTTGCACACTCGCGGGCTTCTTCTTGACGCCGCCGATGTTCATCCATTTGTGTCTTGATACGTTGCTCCCTTAGTTCCTCTCTAGTAAGTTGTGGCGGACATATGTTTTGTTGCTGCTGTTGAGGCACCACTTGACGTCCTTGCTGCTGCCTTTCATGGTCCCCCATCCTCATTAGGTAATCTGTTTTTGTTTCTGCTTCTGTTGGTGGAAGACTACTTTTAGGTGGTTTATCCGTATCAATCCATTGCTTGAAGTCACAACCCTATAGGAATACGATGCATTGATTGAGTAAAGAGGAATATATTGTTGTACAAAAAACGTGTAAAATGTGTACAAGAGTTTGTTACCATGAAATCAGGGTCCAAGTCAGGACACTCAAACAACCTCATACCACGAGTAGCCTTCTTTGTCGATGTTCCAATCTTGGCTCGATGACCGCACTTGCATAGTGGACGGTCACTCCATGCAGGTGTTGCAACTCCCGTGTTGCTTGATTGACCCGTGTTGCTTGATTGGTTCATTTGTAGAGCTGCACTGATGTAGTGATTAGTTTGATTGTTTTCTATGTGCACCCCATTCGGTTTTTATAGTGGAAACAGGAACATTGGATGCTTTGGTTTGGGGCAGTCAGCAATAATGGAGATGCATGCAGGGGTTGGCATTGATTCAGACGTGACATGCATGCAGGGGTGCCATTCATGCAGGTCTGATACAACATTGATTGAGACTTGACATGCATGCAGGGGTGATATTGATGCAGGTCTGAAACATCATTGAGGCAGGCGCATTATTGGGGTCATTGGATGCAGGGGTCACATGCACCAATTGAGAGTGACATGCATGCATTGAGGCTGACGGGACATGCATGCGTTGTTGCAGGTCTGATGCATTGAGGCAGGCGCATTATTGTGGTCATTGGATGCTGTAGGGTCATGCATGCATGCGTTTATGCTGGAGGGACATGCATGCGTTGTCACAGCAACAGACAAGGCATGGACATGAAAATGATGAAAGCAAAAGTTAATACCGCTTTATTGTTTCGTGACCGCTTTATTGTTTCACTGTCATTTACAGTGAGAGGTAATTGTTGACAGGGCCATTGGATGCTCGCCATTCATAGCAACAGACAAAGGGTGGACATCGAAATGATGAAAGCAAAAGAACCCGGTTTTAAAATTCATACTTAGCATGCAACATACATAGACTGGAGGGAACAATGGCGTGTTCCATGCACATGACGAGTAACCTAGTTGTGCATAGATTTAATCCTAACACGCCTTAGGGAAATTAAATTGGTTGACAGTGAAACCTAGTCATACATGCATTGGAGCCACTGTTGGCGCATGCGTGCTCATTGGATGTAGTGCATTCATTGATTGTAGTATGTCGAATTGAAATGACCTGGCGCCCTACGTCTGATTAATTGATGGCCACAGGACACATGCATGGACAAAAGCAAATGCATTGATGCAGGCAATGCATCGAAAGAGCTGCAATGCTGCAGTCATGTACAATGAAAGTTGCTACTGTTTGCATAGATGCTTTGGGCCATAGGATGCTCTGCAAGGTATCAAAAAAGCTGGGCACGAGAAATTGCATCGATGGCAGTACACAAGGGATGAACAACGAATTAATGAAAGGAATAGAACCCGGCTTTAACATTCATACTTAGCTTGCAAGAAACAAACATTACAAGTGAACAATGGCGTGTTCCATGCACATCACGACGAACCTACTTCTGCATGGATTAATCCTAACACGCCTTAGGGAATTTAAATTGCGTCACAGCGAACATAACACAACGACATAATCCGGGTATCTGCATCACAGAATCCACTAATCATCCCCCCAGGTCCACGAATAATCATCGTCGTTCCCCTTGGAAGACCCACCTGCCTTGAACTTGTCACGAAGCTCGTCCAACTCCCACTTTTTTTTCAAGTTCATCCATTCTTGGTCTTTGGGAGATATGGTGTCATCGATCCATTTTATGAAGTCACATCCCTTGGGAAGCTGGGAATATTTCTTCGCCTTTTGGCCAGCTTTTGCAAATTTCTCCCTCGAAGCCGTCTGAACAATAAGATTTGCGTTAATCGACATTAAAAGGCATGGAACGTTAATATTGACATTGATATATCGTACCGTTGAGGGATATGTCTCCAAATCGTTGAGGGCTTCTTGCGCGCACTTCCACATGCGCCGGCCCCAAGTGTCGATGTCCTTGGAGGCTGAAGAAACACACCTACTTCCGCAATGGCACTGGGGGGCCCCCTCGAAGCCTGTTGGTGGTGGCCGCGGATTGAGGAAGGTGTCTCTGTTGGGGTTCTTTGCAGGAGGTCCATCTTCCCATTTTGCAAGCGCCTCATCGAGCTCCCTTCGCGCCCTAGCGTTAGACATAAGTTGTGGTGGTGATGGTGGCTCGTTGTGAGACATTGTGTGCCTCGTGTCATCGAAGGTGGTCATCCGATGTTGTTTATATAGAAGATGAACGTCTCTGCATAGGGGCCCCCAACGCAGGTATCCAATGCTCCTTGGGTGCAGCGATAAGGGAGAGATAAGGAATCCAATGCTCCTTGGGTGCAGCGATAAGGAATCCTGTGAGGCTATGCTTTTCAGTGATGTGGACATGACGAAATGAGGTAGACAGAGAAGGGAATCCGATGCAATACATTTATTGAAAGGGAGTTACAACGTGACATGAACGTAGCAAAGAAACATTACAATGGACAACACTTATTTCTCAGTGCCACGACAACGGAGCCGGGCAACACGACGCGAATCAAGTTCCTCCTTAGTCATCTTAAGTCCTATTTCACGTTCCGGGAGGGATTGCATCGTCGTACGACACGCCCTTTCTCTCCTGACGTATTCATCCTTCCTCATTTCATAGTCTGTATCTTTTTCTATCACGATGACTGGCGTATCGGTGTATGGCCCTCGTGTTTTGTCGATCCATTCTTCAAACTCGCACTTCATGAAAAAAAATTCGTAAACTTCTCTAACCAAAGGCAAACAGGGGATATACTCGTGTCGTAGACATACCTCATCCAATGGTTTTGGACAATGGAAGAACCTCCTGCCTTGGCATGACGACAGCGTTTTCATTCCCAGAGGATGCCATTATGAGTTTGTGTGAGAGACATTGCCTCCATGGTGCTTATATAAGGTATTTGCATTGGATTCCTCTGTGGGCGCCGCATGTTGAACAAACTTTTTTAAAAAGGGCCAAATTGTAAGTGTCAGCGCCATGGCTATTGGCGCTGGAATAGCGCTGTGACGTCCCAAATCCTCTGGCGCGGGTGTCTTGGCACCCCTTCCCCACCCGTGAGAGGCCAAATCGGCGTTTGGGCCGCCCTTTGCCCGCGCCAGGGCTATTGGCGCTGGAGTAGCGCTCTGACGCCCTAAATCCTCTGGCGCGGGTGTCTTGGCACCCCTTCCCCACCCGTGAGAGGCCAAATCGGCATTTGGGCGGCACTACGCCCGCGCCAGGGCTATTGGCGCTGGTGTTGCGCCATGACGCTCCAAATCCTCTGGCGCAGGTGTTTCATGAACTGCACCCTGTGTCGACAAGCGACAACAGAGCACAGCAGAGCAGCACAGATATATCAAATTCAACAGACCACAGCAGGTGACAACCAACACATAACAACAGCTAACTAAAGTTTACAAGTTCATGAACTAGATAAGTAGATACACAAGTGCTCCAGAACTACATAGTCATTTTCGATAGTACAACATTGCCAAACTTTTTTTTCTCCGCATTCTTCAACTTCTCAGCCTTACTCAACCTGTTCATGAAATACTCATTCAGCTTAGCAAACGTATACGCAACTATGGCTGTCACGGGCAACCCACGAATGCCCTTAAGGACTTTGTTGAAAACCTCTGCCATGTTGCTTGTCATCATACCATATCGTCTCCACTCACGGTCGAACGCCCTTGCCCACTTATACTTCTCTGGCATGTGGTCCTCCAAGAACTTCTTCGGACCATCCTCAAGTATCGAAGTCAAGCTGCGTAGGTCATCAAAAAAGACCGTCTTCTCCAGAATCATGCAAATCCGCCTGAATTCCTCAGTTTGGGCCTTTGTGCCACCTGCGCGGTGGAAGTTGGCTGCAAAATGCCTCATGCACCATCGGTGATGCACCCGGCAATGTCCCGGTATATCCTTCTCCACCGCATTCAATATACCTCTGTGCCTGTCAGATATAATACAAACTTCTCGATGAGGGCCAATCACGTTAACTCTAACCAAGTGCATAAACCACTCCCAATTATCATTGTCCTCCTTGTCAACAAGAGCAAATGCAAGCGGTATTAACTGGTCCTCCGCATCTGCCCCAATGGTCGTCAAAATATTACCCTTAAACTTTCCGGTCAAGAATGTGCCATCGACCGACAAAACCGGTCTACACCACTAGAATGCCTCTACACACTGCCCAAAGCACCAGAAAGCACGGTAGAAAACAGGCTTGATCATATTGTCTTCCATAACAAATTTTTCTTTGTGACCCTCAATGTGGTACACCATGATAGGGTTGCACTCTTTCATTGCCTCCAATAGCACGGGAAGACGCTCATACGCTTCAAGCCAATCTCCATATATCATTTTTATTGCCAGCTCCCTAGCCCTCCAAGCTTTTTGATATGTGACTCCATAATCATATAACTCTTTAATAACCTATATCAAAGCTCTAGGTGTAATGGTAGGTTGTGCCTTCATCGTATTAGCCAAACGATGAGCAAGAAACGATGCATCCAACTGCCGATGCTTGTCGGGATGCTCATCTGATCCACAAGTGTGTGGTTGTACGACACTTGTGATTTTCCATGTGTTACGAACAGTTTGACGGGCGCGGACCGTCCAATTGCACTCCGGATCCTCACAAACCACAGTGTACCTCTTGCTACAATCAGAATGTGCAACTTTTTGTGGCCGGTTGTGCCTCACGGCGTACTCCTTCAGCCACATCTTCAGCCCAGCCATGTTAGGGAACTCAATACCCTTCTGCACTATCTCCTCTCTCACATCTGGAATATATGCCATGTTCTGCCCTCTGTCCACAACAGCATGGTCAATGCCTGTGAGGTCCCTGAATTCATTTACACGAGGATGACGCCCAACCACTTTCTCAAAGGCACAACAGTCCTCTTCGCTCATTTCACCATCTACATCATGCACATCATCTGTGTGTTGCGCTAACTCCGCGTCATATGGTGCATCCTCTGCTGTTTCCTCTCCAAACACCCTTGGGACCAAATCATTTCCTACCCTTGCTTCATCAAACTCATCAAGCGCAGCCTCCTCCTTCGTTGCCCGCCATGCACCAGCCGGATCATCTTCTGCCTCATCATCCCCTTGCGACGAATGAGCACTACCGTGTACACTAATAGGCACCAAACCTCTCCTGCATTCCTTTTCTTGCAATACCATTCTCTTTTCAGCACCGACTTCACGAGCCACATTTACTCCTTCCAAACCACGACATGGAGACCGGTTCAAATCGATATCATGTTCAATTTGTTTAACCACCTTCTTCACCGCCACCACCTCCAGCATTTTAAATTGCGACTCCTTCACCGAATCAACATATGCCTCCCACTCTACCGGACCTTGTAATTGCATCATCACCTTATAACTATGCCCATGACCAACATCATATCGACCTTGCATATCAACAACCACACCCGGGTCTTTCCAACCAAGGACATTTCTAACTATGGAAACTAACTCATTATACTTCGGGCGCTTCACAAATGCAACAACCTTTTGTGCCATGTTGCTACTAAACTTTGCACATCCATCATCACTTTCAATTACTTCGCCACCATAATGCACTCTTACGATTCTTTCCATCTACATCATTGCATCAAAACAAAATTTATTAAATAACCACAGCAAAATTTGGGCAAAACGAGGTCGAATGGAGCGAGCGGGCCAGGAAAATTTGGGCCCGCGCGCGACTTATCCACCCCCCCCCCCCCCCCCCCCCCCCCCGCGCACAGTCCGCGCCAGAGAGCCCGGCGCGGAATGCCGACTACATCGTTGCCACGTCGGACATGGTCCGCGCCAGGGACAGTGGGGAACATTACATAATGTTCAGCGCCACTTACCCTGGCTCGGGTGTAGGTAGGGGTGGAAACGGATCGAATACGAATCGAATAGTGCCTTTCCCACATCCATATCCATATTTATAAACGAATATAGATACGAATACGAATGTTATCGAATACAAATACGGATCGAATATTAAACGAATGCGAATACAAAAGCGAATGTCACTATAATTCGGACGGATACGGATACATCTAATTTCTATGTTGTTAAGACAACTACTACACTTTTTTCTCTCTAAAGTATCTTTAATAACATTATTTCACATGATCTACACTAGTTCATATCAAAATTCAATCAATTTTATAATATTTTTTATATAATATATGGGTATATTTATGATATAGTAGCGGATACGAATACGAATACGAATATGTCGAATATTTGATGTCAAAACCTTAAACCATATCCACATCCATATTTTCTAATCGAATTCGAATACGAATTCGAATAGTGTAAAAATATTAATTGAATGGCAAATTTCGTACCACATTTGCATTTCATCGGATACGAATATCGAATAATACGGATTATCCGCATCCACTTTCCACCCCTAGGTGTAGGGGGTCAAAAGTGAAAATAGTTTTCTAAGGGGTCCATATCTGGGAATAGTTAAAAAAAAAGGTTAAATTATGAAAAAAACACCCAAGAATGACATTCTGTACTCAGCCGCTGCATCAAATGTTTATTATACTTAAGTACATTGAATGGCGAGAATAAACAAAAGCCGTGACATACATGTCGCCGTCGTGGGAGGGATCTCGGGCTCTTGGGATTCGGCTTACGAGTGACGGCACGGCCTTCTGGCGTTAAGCACTTGTAGCCTATCATGACCACCTCTTTTATCCTTTTTAATTGTATAATAAAGCATCAACATTGTAATAATATAGCATATCATGAACATCTGTTAGTTATTTATACTTAGGAATAATTCCCCAGTGACAAGAAGTTATTGATGCATCTAAGGCTGTTGGTCCGCCGCGCCGCGCCGGTTATGTCTGCTCTCTTATCCGCGACGGCGCGCTGTCTGCTGCTCCACACGGCATGCCCATGTGGCCAAGCGTGGCACAAGTCCAGTCATGTTAATGTATCATAATTAATCTAGGATGGCAAAGTTAACCATGCTTAAAGTAACTGTGATACTGCTAGCTCGATCGAGGTGCATGCATGTTGACCTCCTTGACTTCACTCAGTTAACGAAACTGCATCGTCGCTAATCATTATTACTAGTAAGATTGATTTTTAAAAAAATATTACTAGTAAGAAGTTTTCGGGAAGCATATTTTACATACGTACACGCATGATACATGTGTTGTAAGCGCATTTGCACACGCGTTTGGTTACAGGGAATCTTACGGTATTTCCTCGCAGAAACAGAGCGTTTGTTTGACAGGAATCATCTGGCTCCCAGCAGTCATTGTCTCCCAGCAGGAATCATCTAGTATCGCAGCACGCAGCAGCAGTCACACAAGATGTGCTGCGACCACTTTGTCTGAATGGCACATATATATTGGGAACGAATCGGATCATATCCTGCTCCTACCACCCAGATTTAAAACCTCGTGTCCTGTGCACACCGGTGGAGTGACAACACAATATTCGTTGCACTTAAAAAACTTCGTACTAAGATGTGTTTACAACATGAGATGATACAACATCACACGTGATACACACACAACGTGTTTCGGAATCAGCTGCACATGACCGGAGCATCTTTATGCCGAGGGTCGTCATGATGACCCATATTTCGTGAGACACTCTCTAACACAACACCAATAACCACATACTAAGCGCTAATATATAATTAGACACGTTTGGGAGAGCACCAACTCTAAAAATCCATAGATTTTGTTGGACCTTCTCATACCTAGCTTCAGGAATCCATATATCAAGAGTTTTGGATGAGTTTTTAGTCGAGTCAATTTATTATTAAATTGGATAAAAAATAAAAAAAATAAAATCTTATCTTATAAACTCGAGATCCAGCATGAATTTCAGAGCCGTAGCAGAGCCCAATGCTCTTGGTAACAAAGATGATACTAACGCCGCCTTGGTCTAGTGTAAATGAGGCTAGTCCATTCAAATTTGGCAAAATTGTTTGAGAGACACACTAAAAAACAATATCTTCGTCCAATCAAACAAACCAAGTCGAATTTGTTTGCAACATATTACGATTTTGAGGATTCAGGGCCTGTTTGGCAGGGCTTCGGATTCTGTAAAAAACAGATTCTGTACTGGATTCTGATGTAAAACAGATTCTCTGGCTTCTTCTGGATTCTCTGTCAAAACAGATTCTCCAGTCAGACCGTTTGGCAAAACAGATTCTCCTGATATTTACTGAAATAGATTATGCATGTGAAATGACTGTAGTACCACTAAAGCTCCAATTCGTCCACACATTGTGTATCATATTGAAATAAAAATAATTATATATATTAAATTAAATATTAAATAAATGATTACTAATAAACTTATATTTAGGCTTTTTAAAAAAAATTGTAAAATATAATCAAGTGTGGTCTAGTTTCGAAGATCTCGTCGCAACGATCACAATGGTATAATTAGTTTACAATTCAGACATTCGGTTTTTAGTCTGTGTATTTTTTTAACAAAGAGGTTATTTCAAATGCTTGCGGGCCCCAGCTGTGACAAAGGCCATGGAAACGAGTCCAGAGAGAGACGCTGAGGCGGGGAGGTTTCGTGGGGCCTGCGCATGCTGAAGAATCCGAAAGAAGCTATGATTTTCAGCTTCTGCTCCCCAGTACAAAAACGAAACGGATTCTCATCTCTTTTTTGCCCAGAATCTGTTTCACTTTTAGGTGTTTGGCAAATTCACCATAGAAGCAGAAGCAGAATCTCCTATAGAATCCCTACCAAAGAGGCTCTCACATATGTGACACACAATGATCATTTAACAATTATTTTCAACTTTTTTGCTATCTCAATTCATAAAATACATTAGGATTTAAAACTTAGCACCAATGTACATTGTTACATTATCTTTCATTAAAAAATGGATCCAGACTTTTTTGATTGTTTGCATCGTATGCTCATTGTTTTAATATTTAATTTGTCGAGCAAATCATGATATTTTGGTAAAAATGGAGCCGTATTAAATTTTTCTTAAATTAGAAACGTTTCAATTCTTACGCACTCTTGCTTAAAATAGTTGTCGTTTTTGACTTTGGAACATCGCATTTGACCGTGCATTTTATTCAAAATTATGCACAGGACTGAGGAACTGAACAACCACAAGAGCAGTGGCAGATTCAGATGCAGAATTTCTGAGGAGGGCCGATGGGAGGTCTACAGCATTTCTGAGGATTCTGATTTGGATTTACTGATGAACTGTGCTCTGAATATAGATGGACTGGTCTCCTACGTGCAGCATGGGGGGCCCGAGCGCTGGAGATCCAGCAGTAGCCGCCGCGCACGGTTGAGGCGAGAAAAGCCGGTGGACTTTTCAGGGTGAGAGAGGAGGAGGAGAGGCTGTGGCTGGGTCCACGTCTTGGTGCGCCACCACGGCCCAGCCAAACGGCTACTCCTCCACCCGTTTAAAACCCAGCCCCCACCTCCCAGTCCTCCTCCCCGTCACAACGCACCCCCTTCCCAACCAGTCGAACGAACCCAGCCCAACACGCGCGACACGCCCTCTTCCTCTCTCCACCCTCCTTCCTGATCTCTCCCGCCGGCGGATGGCGGGCTCATCCACCGCGGCCGTCTGGGCCGCGCACCACGCCGGCTGCTACGGGCCCCACTCCCGGGCGAGGAGGCACCACCAGCTGCGGCCCCTCCCGCTGCCCGCCAGGCGGGGCGGCGCGTCCCTCGCGAGCAGGCCGCCGCCGCGCGCCAGCAGCAGCCTCGCCACGGCGGTGGCCGCGCCGGCGGTGGCGAGGACGGCGTCCGAGGAGGCCGTGTACGAGGTGGTGCTGCGTCAGGCCGCGCTGATTGAGGAAGGTGCGGGGAGGAGGACCACGAGGACCGCGACGGCGCCGCGGCGCCCGACGCGGCCGCGGTGGGCGGAGGAGGACGGCGCCGCAAGGGACGGGGAGCTCATCGGGTGGGGCCTCCTCGGGGACGCCTACGACCGCTGCGGCGAGGTCTGCGCCGAGTACGCCAAGACCTTCTACCTAGGTGAGTGTTCTGTTGAGTCACACTTCCCCCACTGCCGCGCACTGACGGGCCCCCCTGGTGCTCCTTCCTCCTCCTTCAGTACATACAGTAATTAATTTCTGTACATAGATTGCATACTAACTTTAACTAAATTAACGGTCCAAGTGGAACCACCTGATTCCATTTCGTATCACCATCGTCAAATCTTCTACTGTAACCATCTTCAAATCTTCTGAGGATTGTTTTTGCCATAGCACTGTTCCCCACCCAAACTATCTCCGGAACTCTCACGACCCCGAACAACTGTACACGTTACAGTACACACCACACCATAAACAAACGATTCCCGGCTTGAGCTGGTAGGCGGCTAATGCACGTGGGTTCCTCCCTCCCTCCGGGTGTCGCCGTGGCCTTCTGAAGAAGGAGGATGATAATCTAATCATGACAGGCGCCTGTACGCGTACTTTTATCATCTTCTTGATGACGCGCTACTGGCAGCGTACGCGCACGCCTTTGCTGAGCAGTGTCAGGGCTTGATTGGTTGGTAAGGGTTTACCTTAGCTCAGCTAGCTGCTTAGGTGATCTGGAGAGGCATGGGCTTGATTTCATCCCATGTACTCTTCTGCTTTCTTTAATCGGCCTCCTGGCTGCTTCGCAGTTGTGTTTCCACTTGGATCTCTGACCTTACCAGTAATTGTTTTTCTATTGGGTCAAGTGTGTATGGGCCAGTGAGTAGCAGCGTGTTGATTCTCTGTGGATCTTTGTAATTGGTTTACTCAGTAGTTTCTGATGGATTATTTTTTCTCTCCTTGATTTGCCTTCAGGTACGCAGCTTATGACCCCTGAGAGGCGCAAGGCCGTTTGGGCAATCTACGGTACGGAAAAGTTGCAGACTTTATTTCTTACTGTCAATTGTGGAAGGGGAGACATCTTTGATTTATTTTTACCAATCTTTTCGCTAATTTTGTTTATTTTTACTTGCTTGCAGTGTGGTGCAGAAGAACTGATGAACTAGTGGATGGTCCTAATGCATCTTACATTACGCCAACCGCCCTTGACCGATGGGAGAAGAGATTAGAGGATCTCTTTGAAGGCCGCCCGTATGATATGTACGATGCAGCCCTCTCGGACACGGTGCAAAAGTTTCCAGTAGATATCCAGGTAAGACAGGCAACTGAAATTACCGCTGCACGTCTACAAAACAGTTAAAAGTTATCAAAAATTATACCTAGCGACACAAAATACCATTTTATTGATGTTTCTTTTATTTGCAGCCGTTCAAAGATATGATTGAAGGGATGAGGCTTGACTTGTGGAAGTCGAGGTACATGACCTTTGATGAGCTCTACCTCTACTGCTACTATGTCGCTGGCACGGTTGCTCTCATGACAGTACCTGTGATGGGCCTTTCACCGGACTCAAAGGCCTCAACCGAGTGGGTGTACAATTCTGCTTTGGCCCTCGGCATTGCCAACCAGCTGACAAATATCCTCAGAGATGTAGGCGAAGAGTAAGTACCATTGTACCAACTCTATTTACCACCAAGCATATTCTTAAATTTCAGATTTGTCAGGAGAACTCCTGTTCAGTACGGCACCCGATAAATTTTAAATCAAACACTTGTGTGCTATAATCTAGTGCAGAATGTAAGACTTGAAGTGCATACAAGGTTGCTGTATTTTACTCTGTTTATTTGTCAGCATGGAACATGTCAACCTGTCGCTGTTTGGAAATCTTTTTCTATTAACTCGATTGTAATGTAGCGTGTTTGTTTTTGTGGATGGAATTTCAGTGCGAGGAGGGGGAGAATATACCTTCCATTGGACGAGCTTGCACAGGCAGGGCTGACAGAAGAGGACATATTCAGAGGGAAAGTGACAGATAAATGGAGGAAGTTCATGAAAGGCCAGATTCAGCGTGCCAGGTTATTCTTTGATGAGGCTGAGAAGGGCGTCGCACATCTAGACTCTGCAAGCAGATGGCCGGTATGTGACCCTCAAAATTCAGCAGCCCCTAGATGGGAGTGGTGTTTTCTTATAAGCTCACTTTTTGGACAATCCTTCTCTTGCAGGTTCTTGCATCCCTGTCCCTGTACAGGCAGATCCTCGATGCCATTGAAGCAAACGACTACAACAACTTCACAAAGCGTGCGTACGTAGGCAAGGCGAAGAAGTTGCTGTCATTACCGGTCGCATACGCAAGAGCCGTGGTTGCATCATGAGCCATCCCTAGTCGAATGTTGTTGTTTTTTTTGTTCCTCCCTACTTTCTTATTTTTTCTTTCATTTTTGAAAGTGCTCCTGGCTGTTGTATATAATCAGCTCCAGCTGCCTGCTTGGCATAAGCCTGGCACAGTTTGTAGTCCATGTCCCGCAACACTCAGCTCATGTTAGAATACAGAATGGAAAAAATTACAGTTTACGAATCATCTGTTGTCAAGAATGACATTTGTCTCCTTTGCACACTCCGGTTCTTCCTCTCTTTTACAGATATCATTATAAATTCATAATTCAAGGTTGAACACAAAAGTCAGAACTAAACTCCTGGCAGATGTTGCGGTTACTGAATCAGTTAAGCAGGATTAACCTTGCTTTAATTTACTGCTGGCATGATGTTTGCGTTACGGTCTGAGCAAGTTTGGCCGTGTTCTTGTGAGGCTGGCATCCTCTGAATCTCTGATGATGTGGGGAGAATGAGAGCCGCATTTTGGCTGTGGCCCGGTGCCAAGTTGCCAGACCGCAGCTGCATATGAGTGTGGACTGCCCAGCATCTGCTGTTTTTACCTATGGCGGTGTGTCTGAAATCTGAAGCAGGGCAAACCAGTGGCCAGTAGCCACAGCCCTTGCTGCAAGTGGGCTGGGATTTGGCGGGGTTCGTGAGACATGTGGCTGGGACGCGGCCCCTTCGTGAGCCACATCTTGTGTGTTTGTGAATTTGGCTCGTTGCATTGTCCGATGAAGGGTGTCCATGTCTCATGAACTGAACGTGCTGAACAATATGGCTGGAGCAATCCTAGTACTAGCAAACAGAGAGTAAAATGGAGATGATTATTTTGTTCAGCAAAACACAAAAGAAAAAGAGGAGCAGCAAAATAGGGGCAAAAAATAAGAACGCGAACTCTGCTAATCCAATTTGTTAGCCCATCAACGCTCATGGGCCGGATTCTACGAGAAGCCCGCAGCCTCAAGTCCATGATGTTGAGGCCCGAAAACCCACTTCACTTCACTCCGCTAGTCTGCTCTCTCTGCTTCATCCGAGCGGAAAAAAAAAAAAGAGGGGAAAAATTTCAAACCCTCGTCGCCGGCGGCGGCGACATGAACGTGTTTGCCGGGGTCGGTGGCGGCGCGGCCGCGACGGAAGCGGGCACCGCGGGCGGAGGACCGGTGCTGCTGGAGCTTACGCCGCACAAGATCGCGTTGTGCCAGCTGGTGCACGTCTTCGCGCCGCCGGCGCAGGCGGGGGACGGGCCGGGGCTGCCCTTCCCGTTCGAGTCCGTCGCCCACCACAACCGCCTCGGCCTCTTCCTCTTCACGCTCACCCGGGTACGTGCGCGCTCCTTGCTTGCTCCCCCCTCGAAGTGCTGCTGCTGCTCAATGTTCCTGTTGCTGCAGTAGCACTTCTGTACTGGTGTTGAAATGTGGACCCAGCTAGTACTCTATGCGGGTTTATGAATTAGTACCGAGAAAAGCATGATAAAAACTAGTGATTTGTAGCTGGCTTTAGATAATCTTCAACAAATCAGGGTTCCATCAGAAATCGGGAGTTTAGGGGCATGATTTACCAGCTTGTGCTGAAATGTATATCCAGCTTCCAAATTCGCCAATTGAAGGAGTCAAGGAACAATTTAGTGCCCAGAAAACAAGAGTAACAATCATATCCACATACCACATTATAGCTTACAGTTTCTTGCTTGTAAGTATATTGGCACTTGGCATAAGAAATTAACTGATATTTTCGGTGCTGGTTCTGTTGATTTGCTCTTACAGCTGAACATTTACAAGGACACACCTGTTTCGTGTTGTTATGTCTCCGATCCCTATTTCCTTCCATTTTTATCTTAAAAGTTAAACCGGACTTCACTTATTAATCTGTAGTCATGCGAGGATTTTTTGGAGCCTCCTCTGGAAGAGCTATTGAGACAGCTGAAGGCGGTGGATGATTTAGCTAATGATTGGCTTTGTGGGCAACTGACAAGTAACCTAACAGAGTTGACCTCACCTGATGATTTGTTCAACTTCTTCGATAAACTGCGAGGTGAGGTTCACATGAGTGAATGTTTTGGCCCCTTTAATCCCTTCGTATAGAGCCTTCCAATTAAGCAGTTTAGTCTGAAATTTGTTTTCCCAGGTGTGCTTGCTGCACCAGAAGGTGCAGGTGAGGACGATGTGTATCTGGATCCAAATAGTCAGCTTGGAGTTTTTCTTCGCTGCTGCATACTTGCCTTCAATTCAATGAGTTTCGAGGTGCAACTAGTTGTAGGATCAAGACCATTCTTCGTTCATGCTTTTCCCCCATGTTTATTGTCTTACTTGTGCCCACTGAAAATTTGCAGGGTGTATGCCATATTTTGGCAAATCTCGTGTCGTACTGTAACGCCGCTGATGCTTCATATGACTTAGCAGAAGATGAGGACTACGATACCGAAATGAGTAACTTGATGGATGTAGATATAGGTGCTCGAGCTGGTATATTTGACAAATACAATCAGGGTTATGCTGCTGAGAGCCATATTGGGGAGAGTTCTTCAGCTTTAACCCATGCACCAATGTCACTCCATGATTTCGATGACGGTAAATCTGGATGTTAAACCTTGTTTCGATTGCTTCTTTGATTCTAGTGGAAGTACGGTTATTCCAGGATGCCAAAATGAACATTTGTTAGTTAAAATTATATCTGTGTTCACTTTTTATGCTAGCTAATGCTTTGAAAACGGATGATGGTCCAACATGTCTGAGATCGAGGTGGCAATTAGAGGCATACCTTAACCAACAAGCTGATGTTCTTGAGAAGTGAGTGTCTGTTCAAACATTTAAATCAACCAATAGTACACACACTAGTTCTACTTCTTGAAAAGGACTTGAAAGATGAAATTTAGCATTTAGTGACAGCTCTTTTGTTACAGGGATCCGAGCTCAGTGCCTTTGAATTCATTTAATGCCACTATGACACAGCTTCAGACATTAGCACCAGAGCTTCATCGTGTAAGTTATTACACATTGAATACCTTAAATCTTCTGGGAGACTGTGGGAAACATCGCCGGACCATGTTGATTTCTTTCTCCTTTCTGCTTTTCAGGTGCAATTCTTGCAGTACTTGAATGCTCTTTGTCATGATGACTATGTTGCCTCGTTGGATAATCTTCACCGCTACTTTGATTACAGGTCAGTCCCATTGTCCCTATTGTAAAATGGTTCCTAGTTGATCTATTGACTATATTCTCTGTGAATATGTAAGATTTTTAGCATCTATCTATTGATAAATTCAAGGCTGTGTCATGCTCGACGATTTGACCCACTGTTCTATTCGTTTAAACAGTTCTTGACTAAATATTTGAAAACCAACACCCGTAAACAAGTATTCTAGTTATACGTGGATGTTAATATCTAGGATGTTTCCTTCGCATTCAAGAATGCTGCGATCATTTCTTTTAGGGGCATTTGCATATCTGGCCCTATTCTGAAAGCCAATTGCATGTTTGGCCCTCTTTTTTAGGGTTTGCATGTTTGACCCTCTTTTTTCAAAATGAAGTTTGAACTTGACCCTATTCCGTTTGAGGCCTTTGACGGTATTAATTTCATGGTAAAAAGACCTTCATACCCTTTGCATGTTTGACCTTACTTTATAATATCATTTGCATGAATGGCCTTATTTGATGAAACAAGACTTTATAAGTGTATTAGCTTCAGTTTTAAAATTTTGACAACAACTTGAGTTCAAACTTGAATATTTGAGCTGAAATTTGACAAAAAATTCAAATTATTTAAATAAAACTAAAGTTTTGGGCAATTGGCTTGGGATAAAAGAAATCATAGTGTGGCCCACGTAACCAGCAGCCACATTCATAATGAGTTATCTTCTTCCCCATCTGCTGCTCCTGCGCGCGTGTTGTCTCTCTCCCCTGCCCAAAATCAAACAAATGCTGGCGGTGCATTCAAAATCAAATCGATTTTGAATGAGAAAAAGGATGCAGCTCGGTGATACACATCATGGGTGAAGGATTTATGTCAAAAAAAAAAAGAAAAAAGAACAGAGGCCATGGCGCGAGCCTGGGGAGCTCAAATCGGCAGGGGAGAGGGGGATGGCGGCCAATCATTGGAGGAATCGAATCTTAGACAGGCAGCAGCAACTCCCAACCTGCAGTCCGCGCTAGCCTCCTGCGCGCCCGCCGGGGTCGCCTCCTCCCGTGCCCGCGTCCTCCTCTCACTCCCTCCTTGCTTCACCTCCTCAAGCACGAGCTAGGGTTAGGTTGAGCGATGGCCGGCATGACACCAGGTCTGACCAAACAGAGAGAGAGACGGGAGAGAACGAGTGGAATGAAACAGAGAGAAGAGGCAAGGGGAATCGGTAAGACAGAGAGGGGGTACTTTGGTCCTTTTCCATTCCCTTTTATTATCCACATCTTTCTTTTATTTTTTTTAAATCCTCAAAGTGACGGGGTTAGAAAAGAGTGTTAGACGGAGGTTTCATTTTGAAAAAAGAGGGTCAAACACGCAAACCCTAAAAAACGAGGTCAAACATGCAATTGGCTTTTTGAATAGGGCAAGATACGCAAATGCCCCTTTCTTTTACCATTGCAATCCCTGTTGGTTTCTGTAGTAGCAAGATGTATTGAATTGTGATAATGCCGGTCATAGGATCCTATTATTTCAGTTTACCTTTGGAAGGGCCTGTGTCATGTAAAACAACACAGGGTGATCACTGTGGCCCTTATATTTCCTAGTTTAATTCTTGCCTGCTTGATCGCTTTAATTGAGATTTTTTTTTTAAAAAAAAAATCTCTCTGTTAGTTAAAAAGAGGCTTGCAACATGTAGATTTCCTACATGTTCAGGGGAAAAAAAGAAGCTTATATGATAATTATATGTTTTATGGGAACTTTATTTTGGAAACATATGAATCTCTTGTGAATATATTCTTGGTTTGTCTATCTGGTTGATGTAGTGCAGGGATGCAAGGACTTTTTACTCGTTCTGCGTCCCCATCCCAAGATATTGTTGTTGGAAAGTATGAGAGTGCTCTGCTCTGCTTAGGCAACTTGCATTGTTACTTTGGACATCCTAAGAAAGCCCTAGAGGTAATGATGGCTTTTGGTTTTCTTGTTTTCGACTATCAGCTTGTCATCTTTTGGACCTACTTATTTCATTACACATTGTTTATTCTGCTGGTTTACTTTATTCCAGGCATTCGTAGAAGCAGTGCGTGTTTCTCAAATGGTAAGTTAATCAACTGGTCCCTTTCTGAAATACGATTGTGTCAACTGGTTTTGAATGACTGGTCTCTATGTTTAGTTTAAATGATTTTTATAATGCACAACAAATATCACTGAACCATCAAATCTTGTGACTTGATAGTATGGTGAAATGACAGTATATTTCAGTCTTCAAAACTCTGACAATCCTTGCCCTGAGCATGTTGTGGCAGTAGTATAACCTTGAAAATACAATCATCATATTCTCTTGTTCAAGCCCATCTCATATGCAGTACAATACTATGTTAGATGTTCACTTGCCATGTAACTGCAGATAACTTCGTATTAGGTTTTCAACATTCAAATGCATTAATACGTTTGCTGGGTTCATCAGAGTCCAGTGTTCATAATGTTCATATTGCTGGATAAGTGATACTTGGTTCTTCCTCTGATCCCTAATATAAGTCCCACGGCCTCCAATAGCACTTGACTGAATATATCTGTAAACATATATTATTTTGAATGACAGGAGTTGTTAGTTGTATATTATGAAAGTACTTTTCATGATGAATCTCTTAGCTATTCAAGGTCAAAACTTCAAAAAATTGTGATAGGGAATTTTTTACATATTTATGAACCGAATTGAAGGTGTTTTGTTTTTCCACATGTGAGCAAAATAAAAGTTGGCATTTAATTGCTTCTTAACTGATGCCTGATGGTACCTTTTTTTTCAGAATAATGATGATTCATGCCTTGCCTATATATTAGGAGCCATTTCGAATCTCCTGTCAAAGATAGGCATGTCAAACACAGTTGAAATAATCGGTTCTCCATATTCACTCGGGACCAACATTGGGCTGGGTACACCATTATCCATTCAGCAACAGTTACTTGTTCTCTTAAAGAGATCACTGAAGAGAGCTGATATATTGAAACTACCAAGTCTACTATCCTTTGATCACCTTTCTCTGGCAAAATTTGATCTGAAGGTAATGCAGGAGCTGATATATTGAAACTACCAAGTTTACTATCCTTTGATCACCTTTCTCTGGCAAAATTTCCTAGTATTTCAGTTGTATTTTATTATAGAAAGATCTCATTACTATGTGTTCATGTTTAAGTTCATTTACTTATCCCCCTGACCCCTGTACACACCTCTTGAAAAAGACTAACTTGTACGTAAATTTTAAGAACATATTCATATGTATATCATTGTTTGTTTTCTCTTTTGTTCTGACTGTAAACCTTGGCTTACCAGCATGTTCAAAGGCCACTGGTCTCTTTTGGCCCTAATGCATCTACAAAGCTTAAAACATGCCCTGCAGATGTCTGTAAGGTATGCTGCACTTACCATGTACTCAAAATCATGCTTATCGTTGACCGATGGTGTATAAATTTGCTTCTAAATTAATAATTACTCTTGTATCTTGTTGCAGAATTTGAGATTAAGTTCTCGTGTGTTGACTGACTTTGGAACTGATGTCTTATCTACCTCAAATGATAATGGTAGTTTTAGTACTTCATGGCTCAGGAATCTGTCTGCTGCTTCGAATTCATGGTGTAGCAGTTCAACAAAGTCTAGAAAATTACAGAAAAATGACTTTGACAATTTCTATTATCATGCCCAACCAAGTCCAATACCAGCACCCGTATTGCAATTAGCTGGTTCAACATATTTGCTGAGAGCCACTGCTTGGGAGCACTATGGGAGGTACTAATCTATTTCTTGTTAATGTCAGGGTTCAATTTTAGTTTTTACATTTCGCACTACTTTCTCCAGATTTTGTCTCATCAAAAAAAGGAGGGTTGGATAAGCAATAAACAAGTTTCTTTTGCACCTTAAAAAAAAAGCAGATACTTAGGTGTATAACTCAGAAAGAGCCCGACTCATTTTGCTAGTGAAGTCTTTATTTCTTTGTATGGTCTTTGGAAGCAGAGCTGAAAAAGAATCTCTTCATTGTTATATGAAACGATACTTTAGAATGAATGATGTTTGATCTATTGCTACCTTTTCTAAAAAAACTAATGCTATAACCCTCTTCACAGTGCCCCGATGGTCCGAATGAATGCTTTGGTCTATGCAACGTCCTTTGCTGATGCTGCAAGGTTAGAATTTTACTTTTACTGCTTTATAGATTCTCATGCCGCTATGTGTTTCCTATGTCATGTGGGTTTTAGATTTTTCAAGTGTCACGATGCTTTACCAGTCTGGATTTGTGATGGTATTGTCTTTTCATTTACAGTCAATCAGACCTGTCGTTAGCATATGTCAAGCTAATTCAACAACAGGCGGTGTTCAAAGGATATTCAGGTTAGTCCCCATACAACCAAAGTGTGCTATACACTGAGAACTCCAAGCCTGTGTAAGTCCAGAGTTTCTATGGCCTTCAAAAATCTCTCTTGATTTGCAGCTGCATTCTGTGCTCTCAAACTTGCCGAAAAGAAATTCCCATCCTCAACAAGTTCACACATCCAGCTCCTTAGAATGCAATTACTACATGAGCGGGCCCTTCATCGGTACAAAGCTATTTCTGGATTCGTTTAGAAGCTGTGCTTTGCTTCTGAAATCTGATGTATTTGTGAAAAATTGATCTATTTAGAGGGCATCTGAAAGTTGCGCAACAAATCTGCGATGAGTTTGGGGTGTTGTCATCTTCTGTTTGTGGAGTGGACATTGAGCTGAAGACAGAAGCTAGTCTACGATGTGCACGCACTCTACTTGCTGCAAAACAGTTTAGCCAGGTTCTCGATTCCTTGCTTGTGCTTTTACCCAAGAAGAACGAGTTTTTATCTTATTGGTCTTTTGATTACAAGAATTCACAGAGAAAAGATAAAGATTTCCAATTCTTGATTCTGCTTCGTGCAGGCTGCAGCGGTGGCAAATTCTCTTTACTCTACATGCTACAAGTACAATATGCAAGTAGAAAATGCAAGTGTTCTTCTATTGCTTGCTGAAATACATAAAGTAAGACAATCATTTTTCGGTTGAGTTAGAATCAAGTAAACACCACAATTCTCACAGCAGAACTAACATTTTCCCCCTACTTTTACCAGAAATCTGACAACGCAGTTCTTGGGCTCCCATATGCATTAGCCAGCCAGTCATTCTGCAAAGCATTCAACTTGGATCTGCTTGAAGCCTCTGCTACACTAACCCTCGCTGAATTGTGGCTGGCTCTTGGACCAAGCCATGCGAGAAGAGCCGTGAGCCTCGTCTATCAAAGCCTTCCGATGATTCTTGGCCATGGTGGACTTGAGCTGCGTGCGCGAGCTCACATAGTCTTAGCAAAGTGCCACTTATTTGATCCAAATTTCTTAGGTATACTGTAATGATACCTCCCGGTCAATGTGGTTCCTACTCTGTTTAACTTTATGCTCCAACATTACAGCCTCTTTTGAATCCTAAATGGCATGCAACAATCGTATTCTGTTATTTGTCTCCTGGACGATGACGTTCTTACGTTGCCACCCCTTTTTCATCTTGTTTGTTGCAGTTTCTAAAGACCCTTATGCTGTTCTGGATCCACTTACTCAAGCAACTGAAGACCTGCATGTCTTGGAGGTGAGCTGTTGCTTCTGAAACTCAAGATGTTACTTAGTCTGAGATTCTGTGCTTAAAAGCTTCTAACATCTGATAACTCTGTATCCTGTGCATGTAGTACCATGAGATGGCGGCAGAGGCGTACTACCTGAAGGCAATGGCGTATAACCATCTTGGCAGGCTAGATGAGAGGGAGGAAGCTGCCACTTCTTTCAAGGAACACATCACTGCCCTTGAAAAACCCCTCAATGAAGAGGACTCGCTTTCTTACTGAAACTTGCAAATGACCGATGGAACCAGGCTCTTCATTTTTTTAGATAATGGGAAGATTGTATTGATTCCGGCCTTGGCTCGCAGGCCTGCCGTGCGTGCTTCATTCATGCATCAGGCTTCTACAGTCCTCGCGTATGTGGGCAGGAAGGTCAGCATGGAGCGTGTTGTACCCATTCAGAGAAATTAGAATGATGTACATTGTAAAATCGATGTAACTAAGTGTAGTAATGCCATCAATGCCATGTAAGTATTATACTATGTTGCACTTTTAGGGCTATGAGTGAAATCTGCAATCACTTTCATGGGATATACAGCAGTCTATGAATGAATGGCCAGATAAACTTTCTTGTGACAATATACTGATGCCAGGCATTATTTGTACTATATTTCATTAGCAACAGTCTGTTATTTCAAAGCATGTTTTCTGTTAGTGCCTATTTCGAGCTTATGATTGGAGTCAGTACAAGTGGAGAAACAATGGTACATGGTCGTACCCAGCCATATGAATCATTGTATGGCGAAGTACAGACTTTTGAATAGAGAATTCTGAAGCATTCTTGACATTGTGATTTGTCACATAAACATCTGTCTCGCAGTTATAAAGGATTGTTGAAGCAATAGCGGTCCCTTCGTTCCTTGCGTTTTATCGGCCATTCAAATTTGGCTGATCCTGCCTATACAAAGGAAAGGTTCTCGCCAAGCTAAAACACATTTCTATGATCTCTCAAAAAAAAAAAAACCACATTTCTATGATGTTTCTTCAGACTGTTGCTGCCTTAACTGCGAGGAGATCCGAGATCTGGTTCGTGTACAAATCTGGATGGATCGAGTTGTTGTGGCTTTGAAGCATCTCATGAGATGTCACACCTGGAAAGGACATCCAAGCTCAATCCTTCTGCTGTAGTAAAATCAGCAGAGATTGTATCAGAGTTCAGAGACGAATTGAAACCTGATAGAACGAGGAGAGTTTTGCAGCCTCCGTTTTGGCCGAACAAGATATCAGTATCCAACATGTCACCCACCATGCATATCTGGGATGTTGTGATTCCGAACCTGTAGCAGAGGCGAAAATGAGTGAAGGTAAAGAATCTAGAAACTGGTGTTCAGTTATGTGTGATTCATGCTTCAACAGTTCTCCTTTCATGAACATTTCTGAAACTGAGAGCACGTTACTTCTTTGCAATGTAGTCCATCATGAATGTTGACGGCTTGCCGACTACGACAGGTTCTTGTTTAGTTGAGCCAAGAATGGCGCCCACCATTGATCCGCCACCTAAGGCAAGACAAAATGTTCAAGTGTGAGTGAGCAACCCAACTGGCATGTGTGCATAGTGGTATGTAGCAAAGGTACAAGTTTCTGAGTAACCTGCCCATTCCTGGACACCATTAAGTTGGAAGACGGTGTCCCTGCTTGTTGCAATGAAAAGGCACCCTGGATTCTCACGAATGCAGAGTGTCCCGTACCTTCAAATGGGAATGGTAAAGTTTACAGGTCTTGAAGAATTGGTTAGTACCAAAGTCATATTAATTGGATGAAAGCCGCTAGTATATACATTAGATTCCAACGGAACCAGTCTACAATCGTCGTCTGAAATTCACTGAATGCATCAGATGTATGGATATGCAGCCAGATAGATAGTCGATCAGAAAAGTGCTATCCTATAGCAAAGTTTAGCCATTCGTCTCACAGAAATTCGTCGAAGTTCATTATTTGGAGGGAGGGCTGAAGGAAAAAAAAAAAAAACTTACTGAACTTTGTAGTAGTTGAAGTAGCGATCAAATCCGACCACAACCGCTCCGACCTGCGAGAAACACGAAAAACGCCATTGCGCTGGTTCTAAGACATGCATACCAGTTACCACAGACCAGAACCGGAGAGAGAAGAGGCATGCATACATACATCTTTGTCATGCTCCATGTAGAAACCAGGCGTCAGCTCTATCTTCTTGTCTGCATCTGACTGCGTGATAAGTGCAATGCAAGGTGCGTAAGTAAACGCTGACATGCACACGACACTGGCTCACAAACATTACAAACATGCTACATCAAAGACGACTGTTACTTACGGGCCCACCGAGGCACTGAAATCCGGCCAGTTCCAGCTCGTTGATGATCCCTTCCTCTCCAATGACATAAACCTTCTTGTCCTTGGGAAAGTGGATGGACTGCAGGTACGCGGCGGCTGCGAAGGACGACGAGAATATCTCTTCCTCATCAACGGTTAGCCCCAGCGTGCGGAACTTGCTGCCGTACTGCTTCCTCGACCTGGTGGAATTGTTGGTCAGGAACACCAGCCTCTTGCCCTGCACTCAACACCGTCATCGATCAGCTGAAGCCAGAGCATTTACGGTTCGGATGGGGGCAGGCAGGCAGACCTTTGATCGGAGCAAGTCGAGCGTCTCCGGCACGCCGTCGTCAATCAGCTTGTCGCCCTTCCAGATCACCCCTGCGCGGCCGGCAGTCCCACGAATTTAAAGCAAGAAAGAATCGCAAGTAGAAGAGAAACTCGTCATGGCCCCAGGATGATTCCTCCTCACCGTCGCAGTCGAATATGAAGGTCTCGACGGAGTCTATGAGCGCGTCGGCGTCCTCAAGCTTGGCCGCGGCCATCCGCTTCGAACGGGAGATTCGAGAGAGGAGGAAGAAGTGGAGGCGACGAAGTGGGAGGCGGGAACCGGATGCTGAATGAAGTACTCTGCTTTTATCGATTGGGTCGCTTTTGGTTGGTTGGTGCGTGCGTGCGGGATTCTGGCATCGCAACGGTATATGGTGTACAGGCCATGGTTCCAAGGTTTGGACGGGCAGTACTCTAAGCAATGCAATATCTGAAACCTTTAGGTAACTATAAAAAAAATGAGGTGATGGTTTTGTACACTAAAATTTGTTCATTTTTTAATTGTTTTTTTATTTAAGATAGTTAAGTTCATTTTGTTTATTTGTTTAATTAAGGACAAGTGGAACAACACCAACGATTTGCTATAACATCATACTTGAACGAATTAATGAAATATAAAATGTATCCGTATATTACCGGAACAATGTTGATGTATAGTATTGATAAACTAACGGAACTTCCCAAATAATTAATTGGAACACTTCTTGCGCTAGCAGAACTTAAAATTTGGATTACTACTATATCAATTAATGTACTATTAGTATAACAACATGACTAAACTAGTGCAACAACACAGGAGATGTTTTGGAGTTGGAACACAGCAATTGCTATCAGTATATGAAACTTATATTGGTGCAACAATATCCATGTACTAATTAAATAGAACATCACAAATGAAGTGGAACATCATATTTGTATTAGTGAAATTCGTGATAAAAACTTGTACCAACGAAAATAATTAGAAACATATAAACATGTCTCAGTGGGTCGAGGATGACTGAATTTTCTACTAGATGCTTTCCAAGCAGAAGTCATCGCATGTCTGCAGGGGTTGCGGATTGCAATAGACTTGGGGATCGGTAATGTGGTTGCTGAAACTGATTCTCTGATGCGGAAGCAAGCTATCTGCTCTGAAGCACACGACCTGAATCCTACTAGTGGCCTGATCATGGAGATTAAGGAGTTAGCTCGGTTGAATTTTATTTTGTTTAGTGTGGACGATGTTCCCAATAAAGTTGCGCATGTCTTGACAGTGCTAGGATACGAGTGTTCAGAGACTATGACCCGGTGATGGTCGAGCTCCCGTCATGTATTTGGTCACTGGTTGCTGATGATTTGTCAACACCTGAGTAATGGAATTATGCTCCACTTCAAAAAAAAAAAGGAACTACCTTGCATATGTTAGCTTATGGGGGAAAAACAGGAACATCTTTTGCTGCTCCATCCGATGCCGTGGATGATGCCATCGTCCAACTAGAGGAAGGGCAGGGAATCAAGTCACGTCCGGATATGGGTTGACATCTGGTGAGCGGAGGGCCGAGGAGGAGAGCGTACGTAGGCCACGGAGTTTTTGTTGTTGCTGGAAGAGCTGCAGCACATTGCGCGTGTCCTAGCGAAGTGCCGGTTCCATGCATGGCCGGCCGGGGCAAAACGTTTGTGCGTGCTGGCCTCGGTCGGCGTTCCGCCAGTGCACGGCAAGCGGCGAGCGTCTCTGCTGGCAATGGCATGGCGGACGGCGCGAGACCACGTCGGCAGCGAGGAACAACGGCGGCCAGGCGATCAGCCTCTTGCCCTGGAACACCAACCAACAGCCTCGGCAAAAAAATCTTGAGGGAGTTTGTGATGAGGGCGTACGTATGAGGGCATTGCGTCGGTCTTGGGAGGCTTTTTTAGAGATAAACTTGAACTTGGTCTGTTCCAGGTCTGTATGTGCGTGTCGCGTTTGTTTGTTTGATTGATCGGTGAGTCCGTTGGGACTGCAGGAGAGAAGAGCTGCATGCGCGCGTGTAGGAGGTAGTTTGAGTGCGTGGCGTTCTGCACGGAGGCCGTGGCCGCGTCGCGTCGTGCGGCCGTACCTAAGAATTTGAGGCCCTGTGCCAAAAATAAAATGAGGCCCTGCACTAAAATAAATTGGGTCAAGCAATCATGTTTGCGTCTGAACCAATCTAAATCAATTTCACCATTGTAAGCACCGCACTGTTTATTGTAGTTAACATGACCGTTCATCAACAATAGGGTAGAGAGGCTTATTTTCAAAAGTAATTTGAGCTTCTTTTACGGCCAATCCATTGATATTTAAAATCTAATAATTCTGAAGACACAGCATCTCGAGGTATGGTATAAGCATCTTCCAGTTTAAGGAACAGGAGAGACATGAATCGCAGAAAAAATTTAAAACATATTTAGACATTGAAACATTAAGTGCATCCTAAGAAAAATGACAAGCTTTACTTGATCACCAGTGCAATCTCGAGTTGCAGACTCAAAATAAGCCTGGGATATTGAACTTAAGACTAATCGTCTGGAGTAGATAAGAAGAGGAAAGGGGATATATTACCATGAGTGGCACCATTTTCTGCGCAATCATGGCTTAATTGGAGGAGGAGAATCTCTCGGAATCTATTGTTGAGTAAAGATCTGGGAGAGACGTGGGGAAAGCAGGGGAAAGTATGAGAAAAGGTGAGGGAAAAGTGGGGTGCTGCAAGGAAGGTGCTTGTCCGTTTGGAAAGGGATTAAATTAAGCTATTGATTACTCATTCCTGTCATTAACGCGATTGATTTCTCCTTCCTAATATACTCAACGCTGAGTAATTACCAAAATTTGGGGCCCCTAAATTTATGGGGCCCTGAGCGGTCGCTCACATTGTACTCCCTCATCGACGGCCCCTGGCCAGGAATAGCGGCTCTCGATCGGATAACGATGCGCCGAGCCGTGCGGATCGTAGAGAAGGCCGGGTCATGGAGTTTGTGCTCCGTGTGGGTTGCCCCAGGCCTATAAATCATTCCTTTGCTGGCTGAGCCGAGCTGAGAGAATAGAGGAGAAAGAACGGCCTCCGTCGCCCACCAAATTGAGTGATGAAAGGGAGGAGCTGCTGAGATGGCATCGACAGCGAGAGTGGAGAACATTCCCCTCTGTACATCCATGGCATCGCAGCAGCTCCTCGCTACATCACCACATAATGACCTCTTGAAAGAATAGAGGAGAAAGAACGGCACAGTACGTTGGCACGTTCCATTCCCGTCTGCCCTGTACCGATCCGCGGCAGTTGGCTACTCGATCGTACGTCCTGGCCGGTCCATTTTGTTTGAGTGCCTTCGATCAGGTCTTCTTCTTCTTCTAACCCCATTCTCTTATCTGCAGTTGGCGGACTCGCTGCACGGGTCGATCGGTCGGTTGCCGCGATGGATTCCGTCGAGATGAGGGACTTCAAGATCAAGAGTACGCGACTCCTCCTATCCTGTTCCGTTAAATTTGTTTGCGATCTGTTTCGTGCTCCGTCTCCATCTGGGGTGATCAGGCCGCGCGTTGCTTGCTTCTCCCTTAATTTCCGTTTTCAGTTCACTGATCTTTTCGCTTTCTCGCGCTGTTTATGGTTTCCTTTCGATTTGTGGATGATCAGGGAGCGATTGTTTTTCGGTTTAATTTGGCGCAGGTTGTGTGATTTGGCGATTTTTGTGAACCGTTTCGCATCCGTAAGAGAGAGTCACATTTTATTAACGGTTTATTCTAAACCTGCTGCAGAATCCATTTCAGAGTCTGTGTGTGTCCGGATTTTGCACAATCCCAGAACTTGTAGTGCAGTAGCAGATAAACTTGCTAAGATAAGTGTCGAGTTTTCATTAAAAAAAAAAAGTGTTGAGTTAGTTCTTTAGTGGCCACTGATCTGGTATTGGCGATCAGTTGATGGAAATGATTTCCCTCTCAAAAAAGAAGTTAATTGAGGCACTAGGCTGCCTTGGTCTGCTTGTGCCTTTCAGTATGATGGTGCAGTAAGTGTCAGCAGAATTTATATTCCCGTATAGATTTTTTTCTTACAACCATTCCAGTAGTAGATTGAGACGCCTCTACATGAAGCGCATGTACAAGCAGCATAATTTGAGTTGTAGATTTGGACCCCTTATGTTCTTACATTTTGCCTCTCTGGTCTCTGCACACTCCAGTCGGGTCGGAGTATACTAATTAAAAACGAATTTGCTTAGATGTACCATGCATACATTTAGAACAAGTATTTCAGTCAGACAATCATGCTTCTTGATGTTTGTGAATCCACTGATGTTGCTAAACGTGTTGTTTCCAGAAGTGGCAGGGGAAGAGGCACCAGTCTGTGGTGGTGGTAGTATTGTGCTGGTTCGTGTACAAGGCTTCCCTCGTCGACTGGGATCCAAGCAGGTTGCGGACTGGGATCCTGTAGAGTCATCGGTGAGAAAGATACCTTTGGCTGCTGCTCCGATCTTCTCCATTATATTTCTGTTTCCCGTCTTGTCATGTTTGGGTGAGTGACTGAATTGGTGCGTGCAGGACACGGAGAGCCATGAAAGGGATGTTTCGGCTGGGAAGGCTCAGCTATTATAGGACCCATGGCTCATGATCTGGAGTTGTTCGTTCTCTATGAACTCACTACTGTTCTGCAACCTGAACAGCTATTGGACCCTGAATGCAGTAACGACGAAGCTCCCGCAGATGTGTACTTTTTTGGGGTAAGATCATTCATATCGTGTGAAATATAACTGGCCTTCTATATATCTGTGGTCTTAAAATTTGGCTCCATTGCTTGATTTATTCCGTGCTTTCGCAGGATCACATCCTGTTCTAATTCCCAAGAAGGTGACTTTGAGGGAGATAGTTCGCAGGCTGCGGCTGCGAGTGTGCAAAATCTCGATGTTAAGGAGAAGGCTGCTGATGATCGGAATGCACATTCCATGTGGCGGGCAAGAGGAGGATGCCAAGAAGTCATATGTGATGATGAAGCGAGAAGCTGTTGTGATGCTGTGGACTGGATGGTGTGTGTTGAAAAGCAAGCATGGCTTTTGGGCGAGTGCCCGGAGCGCAAGTGAAGAACATGTGCAAGGACACGGACAAAAGCCATGCTTGTTGTTCAGCACACATCATCCAGTCCACAGCATCGCAGTAGCTCCTCGCTTTATCACCACATAGCGACTTCTTGGCATCCTCCTCCTCCCCACCACTTGGAATGTCCATCTCGATCCAGCCCTCAACACACCAGCATCCTCCTTCTAACATAGAGATTGTGCACTCTCGCAACCGCAGCCTGTGAACTAACTCCCTCACAATCAGCTTCTTCGGAATTGGAATAGGACGCGACGCCTGCGAAAGCATGGAAGAAATCAAGCATTGCTCGGGACCCTAATTTTGAGACCACACATATATAGAAGGCTAGTTATTTCACACGATATGAATGATCTTACCCAAGGAACGTACACATGTGCGGGAGCTTCGTCGTCACTGCATTCGAGGCCCAATAGCTGTTCAGGTTGCAGAACATCAATGCAGGAACTTTGTCATTCCGCCGTCTGTGGCATCTATAGATGACTATAGCACAGATTTAGCAATATGGTTGGTAGGTCTCGGTAGCTGCAACCATGTTTGTTATTGTTAATATGATGCTCTTATATAAATATACTTGCACGCTTTTCAGATTTGCAATATGTGAAAATGAATATCTATAACATTTAGCAACTGCTTTTGGCTTTCCTTCCAATATGATCTTCCATCAGAACGCAACCACTGTCGTACAGGTTAACATGGCATGCAGAACGTGTGCATGGTCACGATCTTAATGCAAGAAAGGATAGCCTATGGGCAAGCCTAAGACCCCAGGGATTCCTCACCGTCGCAGTCGAATATGAACGTCACGATCGACGGACGTTGGCGTACTAGAGCGGCCGCTGCGGCCATCACGATCGGGTCAGGCCAGTGGCGGAGCTACGGGGTGGGCCGGATGGGCCGCGGCCCACCCCTAGTTTCGGCCATGAAGCAGCCCACCCCATCGTAGTTCCCATCCTGAGAGCTGTGAACGAGTCCCGGCTCCCGAGCCGAGGGAGAGCAGCGCGAACACACCGAAAAGAGAGAAGGAGCTAGGGTTGCGGCGCCGGCGGCCGGGGTCGCCGAGTGGCGGCGCTGCTGGGCCTGCGGCGGCCGGGGTCTGCGACGGAGTCTGGGAGGCGCGAGGTGCAGGGGTTGCGCAGCCTGCGCACGGCGAGATTGGGGGAGGCTCGGCGGCGGCAACGTTGGGCTGGGCGGCAGTCTGGGCGGAGGCACGGCGACGACGAGGTTGTGCTCTGCGCTGCACGGCGGCTCCCTGCTCAAGTGCTCAGCCATCTCCACTGCTCGAGCTCCTTATTCGATTGGAGTTGGTTGCAGTGCAGTCAGGTATACAGAGTTACAAACAGTCAGACAGTAGATGGGTTGTTATTTGCTCTAGGATTTCAGGCATAGGAATTAGCTAAATTAATCTTACTTTGTGCGATTTGATTGATGTGCGCAGTGGACTATTGAGCAATGAATTTTATCAAGAATAGGTTGAGAAATAGGATGAGGGATACTCTTTTGGTCTTTTGGATGATTGTTTAGTCGCTTTCATTGAGCGGGATATTATCTTGAAACATCTTTATATGAGTATTAGAAGGCATAGGCCGGACCGAGAGTAGTAGCAGTTTCTTATCTTGTTTTAAGCATTGTACTCATGTAACTTGTATTTCGGACACATTTTGTTAATTGTAAGTTGGCTTCAAATTTGTTGTGTCAAAATTTTTTTTTGACCGGCCCACCCCCACTTTCAACCCTAGCTCCGCCACTGGGTCAGACTCACGGAGAGCACGATGCAGCGAGCGTCACAGATGAAGGAGAACGTGCGTTACGTGCCTCGATCGCCACGTCATGTCACGGCGGCGTCGTATGTGGTGACCGCAAGCGGGCAGCAGGCAGCCGCGGCGACATGCAGCATGGTGAGACACGGCACGAACTGCATTGGCGAGCCGCGGTCTGGTGGCGAGCACGTCCACCGAATGGGAATCGGCGCAGGTGTTGCACATGCATGTGTACGTGACGGGCGGAATCACGTTGAAAATGAAGCGCCGGACGATTCCCAGTTCCCACTCCCAGACGAAGCTTGCCTCGGCGCATGGCCTGGCTTTTGTTGCCTGCTTATTATTGCTCTATTGTGCGTGTTCTAGAGAAGCGCATGCGTTCCATGGCCAGAAGGCGCAAAAGGTCTGCCCGTGCAGGCCTCGGCCAGCGGCATTCTGCCGGTGCACTGTGACACCCCATGTCACTGTGATGCTAATAGTGCAAACAGACCAAAAGCAAATTGAACTCAAATTCAAATCAATTCAAAATTCAAAATCAAATGTGCAAATAAATGTCAAACCAATGCTTATGAAGGAACTCGAAATTTTCAATAACAACTTTGGCTACCAAAAATACCAGTGGATGCAGATCCAAGAGAAAGAATTTTGGAGAATTTATCACGATTTGTGAAATTCGTTTGGAGGCTCAAATAAATCCTGGAATCTTAGAAAGTATCCTACTTTGACCAGCTTCCATTTTAAATCCTTTTGGATTACAGATGTGCATGTTGGCCAGATGGTAGAACTTTTCGAGAGATTTCCAATGGTACCAAATTTTCCAATTTTGGAGTTCGTTTACTAGTCCAAATTGTGTGCATAAGATTGGGGAAAAATCGGAGTTTGAATAATTCGCGAAAATAAAAGATTCCAGCGGGACCCACTCGTCAGCCTCACAATGTCTCCTCCCCCGACGTCACGCGCCGCGTGGACGCCGATGTACGGCGCGGCTGCCACCCACGCCCGCTCCCCCGTCGCTCGGACAGCCGCGGATAAGTCCACCCCCTCCTGTCCGAGCTCACCACTCCCTCTCCCTCGTCGCCCTCCTCGCCAAACCCTAGCCCGCCCTTCCCGCCACCGCGTTCATGCTCCACCTTGCCGCTCCGCCGCTCCTGCGTGTCACCGAGTGAGCCGTCGCGTGAGAAGCCGCGCGGAGATGGCCTGAAGTCCTCCGCCACACTCCCTTCCTTGTCCAGCGCGTGAAGCTCGTGAATCGGGTGACATTGCCGCCATGGCCGGTAGTTGAGCTTCCTCGACATCGTCGTCGATTCCACTGTCTCAGGTGAGCCTGAGCCCGATTCCCCGCGTCTGGAGCTGCTCCACTTGGTCGCGCACTTCTGCTGACTCCTTTTCCTCCCTCCCGTCGCCTAGGGCCGCCGGAGTGGGTGATTTCCTCGCCGCCGTCGAGCTGCCGTCCGTTCCCGTGGGTGAACGCCTCCTTCCCAACCACTTCGTCGTCGACCCGTTGCACGCCGAGATACGCGCGGAGCTGCTGAAGCTCGTGCGCGCGCGAGCCCCTTCCCGCGCCACCCCGACTGGCCGGAACCCCGCCGCCACCTCGTCGTCAGCCGCGTTCTCGTCGCCGACCATCATCCCGCCCTCGCCGTCAACCCTGAGCACCCCGACGAGACCCGCGCGATCGTGGTGAGTCCCGAGCACCCCACCATTCACCTCGCCGCCCCCTCCCGCGTCCGGAACGGCCGCCATGCCGCCGCCGTGCCATGGCCGGCGTCGTGCGCGCATGTACAGTGGGCACAGTGGGCACTGGGCCGAGACCCAGCCCAGATCCAGCCCGTGACCAGCCCATATTCTTTTTCCTGGTTTTTCCGAATTAGTTAAATCGCCAGAAATTGTCTTGAGCTTGTAAAATCGATAGAAAAATAAATACAACTCAGAAAAATGTGAAACCAATTTTGTTGGATTCCTGGTAACATGCTCTGTCCAGGAAAAAGGCCAAATTACCTTTTTGCACGTTGTGTTGTTTCTGAAAAATACATCCGTGCAGGTCTTGTTTAATTCCTTATAAATCATCTGCTGTTCTATAAATCTCAAATCTTGGCATGCTTGTTAATATACTGATTAAACACATACAGAGAATTTTTCCACTGTCATATGATGCCTAATTATTTTCTTATGATTTAAATAGTTTTCTGCATTGTATAAATTATTATAAATAATCCATTCATCCATAAATCTTCAAACTTCACCATAAATCACTTCCAGTGGTGGCTTGCACCAGAAAAAATGCCATTGGACCTAAAATATTTTTTAAAGTACAGTTAACTAACTAATCAACTTAAGTTAATTAAGAAATTAACTTAAACAAGAGCCAATGAAGGAAATACTTCAGACGAAAGTAATTAAGAAACTTAACCATTCGCAATTACAATACAAATGACTATCCTACAAATAATTAAATCTTAATTGCATCATGTTATTGCATCTAACTTGCATTTCCTTGTCATGGCATATAGCTCTCGAGGTGATTCAAGAGCGCAGGTGGAGGACCAGGATGCTGAGCTGCTCAGGAGGAGCCACTGACTGATCCCTTGCTGACTGTGCTAGTGATAGCGTCGTTCCTGAGCCAGGCAAGCCCCGGTGCATGCCTCTCTATTTAGGATTTTATTTTCTCACTTGATTGGGGCTAGTACTTGTTTGTGCATTAGGTTTATTAGGAGTTGATGTGAAACCTTAGAATTGCATTAGGACTACCATTCCAGATTTACCTTGTGTCCTATTTTTATAGATGTGGTCTAGGTAACGTTAGAACTTGCTAGGCTTAGTGGCTAGCGGACGGTAGAAGACGAGTGATAGGTCCCACTCGCAAGGTAGGAATCACCCTGGATTGTACTAGATGGATTTAGGATTTGTTGAGACTGGACAGGGGATTGTTGGTGTAGGATGGTTGGAGAAGGCTGGGCCTTCACGGTGGTAGCCCAGTCTGTGTCGATTAAGGACCGTCCGTTGTTGGCCCCGTTGAGCAAGTTCGAACGTATTGATCACATGCTAGTGTTTTTATGGGCCTAGTAAACTTAGTAGCTTGGGTTGCCCTGGTGTCTCGCGGATACTTGTATTTTCTATCATGGTACTTAGGAGAGAAATGATGCTTCTCAATCGGGGCGTACGACTGGGACGGGGACCGTGCGGGAAGGCCTTTCTCGGGAGGTGTGAGACCCAGCCAGCTCTAGAGGGACCCTTGCGAACAGTTGCTGCATGCGACTTTATGTGTGTGCGGCGTGTGGTCAGGTTTTCTCCTGCAGGATGTACATCGATGCCGCCGCTCTCGGTCAAGAGCAACCTTGTTCACTACGCCATATCGTAGTGTGATATGATTGATGAAATGATGATGCTAGTATTACTGTTATATTCATATATCTTGCTTATTGTACACTGCTATTATCTGATGTATTGTTACTTTATATCTGTATTGTTACTTTATATCTGTTTTAGAGATAAGTGCACTGTTTTATTGGTTAAGTACTTAACTTGAATTAAAAGTTGAAAGTAAGGACCAAGTAATTAGTGCGCTTTTATGCAAGTGAGTCAGCCCAACCCTTGTAGCCTTTGCATTCTAGGAGTCGGCTGTAGTTAGCCACGTTGACGGGTAAGTCTTGCTGAGTAACTAGTACTCAGGGTTTGGCTATTTATGTTTTTGTGCAGGTAGTTTTGCTTCCGCTATTGCTTGGTAGAGTTTCTCGGCAGGTCCATATCGCGGGCTTCGATGTGTGGCTTGGATCGTCGAGTGTAGTAGTATTATTGTACCTTGTAGGCTTCCGCTGTGTACTTACGTGTTTTAAATCACTTGACTTATTGTAATAACTTAAAGATGTAAAATTTGTGCTTTTTATGTGATGTACTGTTGCGTCTGTTCATCAGCGCGTACCGACTCGATCCTGTGAAAAGCGAAGACGCTTCATGCACGGCGAGCGGCGAGCGACTCTGCTGGCACGGCGGACGGCGCGCGGCCACACAGGCGGCGAGGAGCGCCTGTGCGGAACAACGCCGACAGTAATGTGCTGGCCGATGCCCTGCTATGGCGTGCGGAGAAGACATGGACGGAGACCTTCTGGAACGCGCGGCGGCGCTCCGGCAAGCCATGGCGTGGCCCCTGGGGCGGACGCTATTTCGAATAGCGACCGCCCCCGAGTCAGTGAAAGCCGCCAGATCAGCGCCGTGTGGTGGGGATCGGGTGCGTTCACTACTGACTCGGTGGACGGCGATGGTGGAGCCTTGCGCGGCCGACGTCGCTGGCAACGGGCAATCTCGGCGTTGCTTGCGCTTGTATTTTCTTCGATGGTAGCGGCGGCTCGAGCGGGTTCGTTCTCTGCGGAACCGATGTGCGTGCGTGCGTGGGAGCTCAGGACTGCTTTGAGATAGGTGAAACGGGACAGGTGGCAGCGATCTGTGCAGGGTTGTAAAGTTTTGGTTTGCAGGATTCCTGCAGATAATTTTTCTCCACGGTATATATATGGTGTACAGGCCAGTGTTGATTTTTTTTTCTAGTTGATGGGGTGGCGGCAGGTGGGTATGAATGGTCGAAGGTTTCCTGGACTAGCGTCATCGGCCGGCGACTGCTGCGTGAGGCTCCGCGCGCGCAACACGACTCCTCTGCTGCGCCACGCCGTGAAACAGTTTTTTTTTTGTTTCTTTTCATGTAAAAAAAGGGATACGGGAACAAATGTTCTGGCCACGTGTCATGGCGTCGTACGCTGGTCTGTTTCGTATACGTGGGTGTCGCGTTTGTTTGTTGATCGTTGAGTCCGTTGGGATTGCAGGCAGAGAGAGCTGCATGCGTGCGTGTAGGAGGTAGTTTGAGTGCGTGGCGTTCTGCACGGATCGGAGGTTGTGGCCGCGTCGTGCGCCACGAGTAGTGGCTCTGGCATGACGAGGCGCCTAGCCATGCGGATCGTAGAGAAGGCCGGGTAATGGAGTTTGTGCTCCGTGTGGGTTGCCCCGGGCCTATAAATCATTCTTTTTCTTCTTCTTCTTCTTCTTCTTCTTCTTCTTCTTCTTCTTCTAACCCATTCTCTTCTCTGCAGTTGGCGGTCTCGCTGCACGGGTCGGTCGGTTGGCGCGATGGATTCCGTCAAGATGAGGGACTTCAAGATCAAGAGTACGCGACTCCTCCTATCCTGTTCCATTAATTTTTCTTGCGATCTGTCGATCTGTTTCGTGCTCGATCTGGGGTGATCAGGCCGCGCGTCGCTTGCTTCTCCCTTAATATCCGCTTCCAGTTCCCTGGTCCTCGCTTCATCGCGCTGTTTATGGTTTCTTTTCGATTTGTGGATGATCAGGCAGCGATTGTTTTTCAGTTTAATTTGGCGCAGGGTTGTGTGATTTGGCGATTTTTGTGAACCGTTTCGCATCCGTAAGAGAGAGTCACATTTTATTAACGGTTTATTCTAAACCTGCTGCAGAATCCATTTCAGAGTTTGTGTGTGTCCGGATTTTGCACAATCCCAGAACTTGTAGTGCGGTAGCAGATAAACTTGCCAAGATAGGTGTTGAGTTAGTTCTTTAGTGGCCCCCGATCTGGTATTGGCGATCAGTTAATGGATATGATTTCCATCTCAAAAAAGAAGGTAATTCAGGGTGAAGGTTTCTGGCTCAAATTACCTAACCGTATGCACTAGGCTGCCTTGATCTGCTTACGATGGTTCAGTAGTAGCGTTGCCTTTCCCCTTTGTTCAATGCATGAGAAACTACAACGCTAAAACGTGGCAGAGGCGGAGCTTAACAGAATGGACTTTCGTGGGGCACTCGTGATGCATTTAAGCCCACAAAATTACTAAGTGTCAGCAGAATTTATATTACCCTAGTAGATTTTTTTAAGAACTATTCCAGTGGTAGATTTTGACGCCTCTACATGAAGCGCCTATACAAGCAGCATAATTCGCATTGTAGATTGGGACGCCTTAGGCTCTTACATTTTGCCTCTTTGGTCTCTGCACACTGCAGTCAGGTCGGAGTATACTAATTAAAGACGAATTTGCTTAGATGTACCATGCACATATTCAGAATAAGTATTTCAGTCAGACAATCATGCTTCTTGATGTTTGTTTATCCACTGATGATGTTGCTAAACGTGTTGCTTGATTGCTTCCAGAAGAAGCAGCCGAAGACGCACCAGCCCGTGGTGGTATTAGTAGTGTAGTAGTGTGCCAGTTCGTGTACAAGGCTTCCCTCGTTGGCTGGGATCCAAGCAGGTTGCGGACTGGGATCCTGCACTGTCATCGGTGAGAGCCTGAGAGGGTACATTTTTCTGCTGCTCCGATCTGCTGCATTATTTCTGTTTCCCGTCTTGTCTTGTTTGGATGAGTGACTGAATTGGTGCGTGCAGGTCACGGAGACCCATGAACAAAAGAAGGCTCAACCATTCTAGGAGCCATGGCTGATAATCTGGAGTTCTTAGATCTCTCTTAACTCACTGTTGACCTGAACAGCTATTGGGCATGACATGCAGTGACGACGAAGCCTGGGGTAAGATCATTCATATTGTGCAAAAAAAAAGGGACTACTATATGTGTGGTCTCAAAATTGGGGTCCTGACTCGATTTACTCCGTACTTTCGCAGGTGTCATGTCCTGTTCCAATTCCCAAGAAGCTTATTCTAAGAGAATTAGTTCGTAGGTTGTGACTGCGAGAGTGCACAATCTCTATGTTAAGGAGGAGGATGCCGGTGTGTTGAGGGACTGGATTGAGTTGAACATTCCTTGTCGCGGGGTGCAGGAGGATGCCAAGAAGTTTTATGTGGTGCTGAAGCAAGGAGCTGCTGCGAGATGCCATGGACAGCGCCTTAGATGAGGTTATCATTAATGTCTTGTATGATAAGAGGGGTGCGCCATCATCTAGGATTTTAATCATGTGAAGTAGGAGACGCTGAAGAAGAGGATGGTGTCTGTTGAACAGCAGACATGACTTTTGTGCGAGCGCCTGGAGAAAAACAAGGGCTACAAAGAGTTCTTTGCACAAGTGAGGAACATATGCAAGGAATTCAGCGATATTCTTCCTATGGAGGTGAGTGGGTTTGAGCATGCCTCAGCAGGAAGAATATCGCTGAATTCCTTGCATGTGTTCTTCACTTGCGCAAAGAAATCTTTGTACCCCTTGTTTTTCTCCAGGCGCACACACAAAAGTCATGCATGCTGATTAGCACACAACACACTCTTCTTCAACAGCTCCACCTTCCCGTGATTTCAATCCTGGACGATGACACTCCTCTCATCACACAAGAAATTAGTAGCCTCATTGTAGACGATGTCTATGCATCGCAATAGCTCCTCGCTTCATCACCACATAATAACTTCTTGGCATCCTCCTCCTCTCCGCCACGAGGAATATCCATCTTGATCCCGCCCTCAACAGGAACTATCTCCCTCAGAATCAGCTTCTTGGAAATTGGAACAAGACGTGACGTCTGCGGAAGCATAGAATAAATCGAGCATTGCTCGGGACCCCAAATTTTATACCACACATATATAGAAGAGCAGTTATTTCGCACGATATGAATGATCTTACCCCAGGAACCTACACATACGCGGGAGCTTCGTCGTCACTGCATTCTGGGCCCAGTAGCTGTTCATGTTGCAGAACAGCAGTGAGTTCAGATCATCAGCCATGGCGCCTAGAATTGGTGAGCATTCCCTGCCGAAACATCCTTTTCGTTCACGGATCTCTGTGGCCTGCACGCTGACAAAGATGTATGTACGTATGTACGTACGACTATTCGTCTCATCCCGTTCTGGTATGTGGCATGTAGTGAGAACCAGCGCAATGGAGCATCTCCGGCACGCCGTCGATCAGCTTGTCGCCCTTCCAGATGACCCCTGAGTTTAAAGCAAACCTCAAGGCCCCAGGAAGCCGGCCGGTGGTGGCTCCTCACCGTCGCAATCGAATATGAAGGAAAGTCTCGACGGGTCGATGAGCGTGTCGGCGTTCTCGAGCTTTTTTGCCGCCGCGGCCATGACGGACCCGCGGTGCCGCAGAGTGACGAGGCGGGGAAGGTGGGGGCCGCGCGAACCTGAGGCCTGGCTGCTGCTGCTCGAGTGTCTTGTGTTTTTTAAGGTGGGTATATCTGGCATATGGTGTGGAGCACAGGCAGAGATTCTCTTGTTTGTTTCATAAAAAAAAGAGAGATTCTCATGTTTTGTTTGATATTTCTAGTGGCCGGGAGAGGAGTTCCGGCGGTCCACCATTTCTAGTGGAAGGGAGGAGGTTGCTCGTCAACAGCAAGATGAGGAAACATGTTGGCCGGCGTTTCCTCCCCGGCAGATGGAGCAGCCATGGCCGCGTGGTCTGAACCGCAGACGGAGCCGCCATGGCCGCTGGGACAGAGAGAAGGGAGATGGGAGCAGCCAACAACAAACACGGAGTGCAGCTGGGGGGAAGAGAGAGGGTGAAAGCATTTTGGGTCGTGTAGGACCCACTAACTGGAGGGGTGGACCCGTATTTTGCCTAATATGCCAACCGTATGCTATACAGGTGCAAAGAATACACAGATTTCCCCAGAGGTATTCCCATCTGGCTCGGATCTCAAAGCAATGAATGGACGGCTGCATGTTACATAGGACGTGTTATTGAAACTTTCCGGTGATAACATTGTTCATCGCAACCAAAAAAAGAAAAAACAACAACTACTACTCTTCCACTCAGCAGGTTAGGATCGGAGCTCGCTGACGGATGACGCTGGCAACTTCGCCGGAGATGTGTTGTGGCCACAAGTCCGTTTGTGCGAGCGATGTAGATGGCCGCCGGCACCTTGGATCGGTATGCCTAACCAAGAGCACGACGCGGCGTTACGGCGAGTGTCACAGTTAAATAAGGAGAAGGTGCCTCGACCACCCCGCTTCGCGTCATCGCGTCACGGCGCGTACGTGGCACACACAGGCAAGCGGGCAGCAGGCAGCCGCCTGGCGACGGGCGTGTCATATGTACCAACCACGGCCGGCCGGCATGCCTCCGTCCATCGGCGTCGCGCCCGTGCACGGCAAGCAAAGCAAGCGACTCTGCTGGGATGAATGCATGGCGGACGGCGCGCGACCACGAGGAACACCACGCCGGAAAATGAAGCACGCTGGCCGGTGCCCAGACGTGGATGGAGACGTTGGGGAACGAACGAAGCCGTGGCGTGGCGCGGAGAGGTGCCGTCACGTGCTGCCCCTGGCCGTGAGATCGTCGAGAAGCGACCAGAGCGGACGCCGTTTCGATTAGCGACCACCGTCAGCAGGTCCCTGAAACGGTGGAACCCGGCCGGGGTGCGCGCGAGCAGCGGCGTAGCTGCAGTACAGGGGAGGATGAACCCTGCCAGCCGTTGATCGGACCCGCACAATCTGCACCGCATCGACGCCGGCCGGAGGACAGAGCGTGGCGTGGCGGCATATATCCTGATCGGGGCTTCACCGTTGCTGCTGGGCGCGCGCGTTGGAGAACGGGGCTCGCCCTCACGCCTTTTGATGGCATTCGTCCGTCGTCTTCCTCCTCATGCTCGGGCAGATCAGTAGAGCGCGGCCACGAGGCAGAGGGAGCTCGACCGTGAGTCCGAGGACGTTGTTGGGCACTGCGCAAGAGCCGATCTCACCATGCATGGTCGCGTACGAAGGTTTGTTGGGGGATGGCCGGCCGTACCGTACCGATCGAGCTGCCTGAAGAAGCGCCGCATGTTCACGTACTGCCGCCGGCGGCGAGGCTAGCTTCTGTTGCTCGGTGTCACGCGCCACATGTGTGTTGCCTACGTACGCGACGTATGTCCCCACGATTCTGTCCGGGCAGCACAGCCGCGACCAGTTAGCAGTTGTAGTAAACGTCTCATCAGGATATATATATATACAAGAGCACGGACATAAGCGTGGACTGCGCCACAAGAAGTGACGAGGCCTTTTTTTTTTCGACAAACACTACGGGAAACCGGCTATATGCCGAGTGTTTGGATCTTTGCCGAAAGCCTTTTATCGGGCACTCGGCAAAGAGACTATTTGCCGAGTGCACGAGACAAGGCTCTCGGCAAAAACCCAGCACTCGGCATAAAGTGCCATCTTTGCCGAGTGCACTAGACACGACACTCGACAAAGATAATCTTTGCCGAGTGCCAGGCAGGTGGCAAGGGGCAACCTCGGCAGTATCTTTTTCTATGATTATGACAGGGACTCTCGTTTTAATCGCGGCCATTGGATTATCATAACATTCAACGGTTAGATATTTGTCTTTTTTCAGATTAACGTGGTAATTTCTTGACCTTGAAAGCGAACATGGTGGCTTCTTTTTCCCTTCAAATACTAAGATAATAGAAGATTCACGTGTTCAGGATTACATGTTCGTCACAACGGACCTGATCAAGCATGCTGAACGCCAAGCTAAATCTAGTGACCAAGCCCCTAACACTTGTTTTTAGCACTTGTTTCTGGCCAATAAAAGTAATCAAACAATGTCGATGAAATGAACACGCTGAGGATTTGTCCTTAGTGTTTATAAGTGTATCGTATGATTTTGTTGAATTTTTTTGTCCATGATCAATGGCAACAGAAAATGTCACGATAGATATCTTCAACATGATGAAATTTTGTCACGGGTTTTCAATGGAATTGGACCGCTATGCATCTCAAGTACTAGTGGCTTTAGTGTCATATTCACAGTATCATATGGGAAATATATTTTCTCAAAGCCGCGCAACTGATCATTTGTGGAACGTTGAAACAACAAACCAGTCGCAGTGGGGATCAAACATTCATCTTATGCATCATATAGTAGCTACCTAAAATGATAGGAAAAGTGTTTGACGGGGCCGGCGAGGGATCTCGTGGTCGGAGTGGTTAGCATAGCAGGAGTCTGTGCGTTGTTGTTTGTGTGGGCGAAAAGATGATGTTCCTTGGAGGTATTGCGAGGACTCACCGCATGGAGATTTTTAGAAATACCGACCACCCCCGTGTCCCTCTCAACCATCTGATTTCCTCTGTATAGTATGGATCAGTTGAGTTGATTGATACGGAGTTGGTCGTGTTCACAACGCTCGAGAGGTGCATGGCAAACCAGGGAGGCCCTGAGGCAATGAGGGTGTAGCCCCATTTATTATTAGTGGCACATTTTAGAAATAGGTGTACAAATATCCTAATACATATGGATTATGTCTAAATATGTCATTCTAGGGTAAGACATTCAAAAAGAAATTGTTACCTAATGATCTACACATTAGCGCGTATTATTGAATATATATAGAATGGTAAATGCATTGACGTAGCTTGAGCATAAATAAGTTTAGTGTTGTATTAGTGTAAATTTCTCATTTAGTATAAATATGCTGAATTTATTAGTGCAAATGACTACATTATTGTTTATTAATGAAGCTTTCGAAATTATTTGGGGAGGTTAGCATCCCCTTTGGTGTGCACTAATTTCTATCAATGCTGCCGCAAACATCAAAATAACTAGTCCTATCATATGTGAACATCTCTATTATTGTTTTTTTTTGCGAAGAGCATCTCTAATATTTACATACGACCAAGGTTATTCATTGCAATACTCATTATTCTTAACGGCAATATTGTTGTCTTTTCTCTAGAAACATCTTGTAAATATCAATCATTAGATGTTTTTTACAATATATTTTTTGCAGTATGAAAAAATGTATTATCGTTTAATATACTAACATTATGGACTTATCGTAAGAAACAAATGTGGAAAAAGAAAGAAATATTGCACCTGTTGCCGCATCATATCCGTACGAGTACGCTTCTACGTGTAACAAATGAAGCCTGGCGCCTTGGCAATATGACAACCTATTAGGGGCGTGTTCGGCGTTTTAGAGTCTAAAATTTAGAGGGGTTTAAACACAAAGAATCTTGTCTTAAATAAAGTTTAATTACAAAACTAACTGCAGAACCCCCCCTCTAAATCGCGAGACGAATTTAACGAGGGTAGTTAAGCCGTGATTAGACGATATTTACTGTAGCATCACTGTAGCAAAACATAGATTAATTAGGCTCATTAGATTCGTCTCGTAAAGATGTACCCATCTGTAAAAAGGTTTTGTCATTAGACTTTATTTAATACTCCTAAATAATAAGATTCTCTTTAGAGTTAAATTTTAGAGGGGTCTAAACGGTGAAACGAACACACCCTAGGTATGATCTGATTAATTCTGAGAAGCCATGTTGAGATGTGCCATGGCTTGGCTTTGTGATGAGTACTTGACATTGGTCTCTTCCTCATAGAACATAAAGAGCAATGTTTGTTTTTGAGGATTGTACGAGATTTGCTTTGTGTCAATATACTCATCAGGGAGAGATTGAGAAGCCATGTTGAGATGTGCCATGGCTTGATGATTGTGATGAGTAATTGACTTGGTGTTGAGTTGAAATGTAGATTTTGATATCGCTTTAGCTTGTCCGTTTTGGCAACTTTGAGTGTTGCTTTATGACTAACCAGAGTTGATGAAGGTGTTGGTGAAGTCAGAGAAGAAGAAAATGTGTTTTCTTGTCTCATGATGTGTAGGTCAATGGAGTCAACTTGATGGTTAACGGCAGGAGGATCAGGACCAAGCGGGGGCTTGGGGCCAGACGATCGAGAGGCCGGGTGAGGTTAAGGGTGATCCACACCGTACACGTGGAAAGAACAAGAAGCATGGATGGTTTCACGGTTTGGCCTCAAAACCGTGGAGGTGATGAAGACGGCGTGTTGACCAGGGTCAAGGCGAACGGGAGGCCGGTGCAAGTGAAGGGTCCCGACGGGCTGGGACTGAGGAGACTTGACGGCTTGACGGCGATGAGGTTCGCGGGACAAGGTGACACGCGTCGACATCGAGGTGGTTTCCCGATTTGGGCCTCAAAACGGTGGTGGACGGTTTGTCGGTTTGGGCCTCAAAACCGACGGTGGACGGTTTCCCGGTTTAGGCCTCAAAACCGGTGGCGGACGGTTTCCCGGTTTAGGCCTCAAAACCGGCGGTGGCGGATGGTGGTGCATGTGGCACCATCGCGAAAGTAGCTTTGAGGTGAAGATAAGTTGTGAAGGTCCCGACGTCGTTCGGGTGATGGAGAAAAAGTTGGACGGAAATGCCCTTATGTGTTGTATGGGTGTGTTGTAGTGTGAGGGGCATTTTCGGGATGTGAAAATGCCAAGAGGATAAGAGAGAGTGGGCAGGTTGGCTGCCCCTTTGAGCCCCTCATTGTGTTTGTGGGAGAGGGCTTGAGAGAAGCGAAAGGAGAGGGAAGAAGAGAGGAGATGGCTCTTTGATTGAGCTTTTTGTCATCCTTAGTTTGTGTATGCTAGGGAGTGGCTTGACACATACATCTTTGAGCAATACCAAGTATCAATTTGTCCTCAAAGTGTTCTCCTCATCTTGAATCCCGAATTTGTTATTTTCCCTATTTTCGGAGCTATTTTTGGGTGATTTTCGATTCGCCATGTGTGTTGCGTTTTGGTATGGATTTCTTGAGGGATCTTGGTGCTATGATGTGCTAGAACAATCCTTGGTAAGTCCTTGACCGAATCCATGGCACGAGCACATTCGATTTGATGATTTGGTGAAGTTTCCTTCTCTAGTTCATTCAAACCCTACCCTTCATGGTAGAATCCAAAATCCGTATGGATTTCTTTGGGTTTTTGGTGTGACTCCTATTGGATGATGTTCCCCATCTCAAGACGAAGCTATGGCTCAAATTTCGTGATTTTCGGAGGTCGTTTGGTCGGGTTTCGAGATTTTTCTTGAGCTTGCGCGCGAGCTGTCCTGACAGGGCCGGACCATCCGACATAATACCGGAGTATCCTATGACCGGAGTGTCTGACATGTTACCGGAGTGTCCGATGGGGAGGTTCTGATGTTGGTTCCAGATTCTGGAGTATCTGGCAAGTTACCGGACTATCCGATGGGAGGTTTCTGTTATGATTTTTCCAGATCATCTTTTTGAGTGTCTTTGCTTGATTTGCTTCCGTAAGTGTTTATATCTCTTCCACAATCATTCCTAGGTTCAACACATTACGTTTCATGTGTGTGTGATCTTGGTGGTTGTTCTTGAGGTGGGTTGTGACATAGGCCAAGTTATTTGCAAAAAATTTTATCGGCTCCCATTCACCTCCCTTTGGTCGCCTTCTCGGTCCTTCAAATTCATCTTTAGTTATTATTATATTTTTGTGTTTGATTAATTCGTATTGCCTCAGTTTCTACAGTTCGTGGCTGACTGACCTTTTATCGGAACAAGTCGAGCGCCTCCGGCATGCCGTAGATTGTCAGCATGTCGTCCTTCTAGATCACTCTTGGGCGGCGGCTGTCCCACGAATTCAAAAGCAAGAAAGAATCGCCACAAAAACTCATCATGAACCCAGGATGATTCCTCACCGTCGCATTCGAATATATATGAACGTCTCAACGGAGTCGATGAGCACTTCAGCGTTCTCTCACTGCTCCAGTGGACGCAATGGATGCATCGTCCAACTCGAGGAAGGGCAGGGAAGTAAGCAGCGTCGTTCGGAACAAGCGGTCGAGGGCCGAGGGAGGCGAGCGCAGGCCACGGCGAATGTGTCCCCACTGCGGCCGACGGACGCCGCGTGGACATGAACCGCCGTGCCGCATGGCCTGGCTTTTGTTGCCTGCTTGTTTGTGTTCTATATATGGATGTGGTCTGCGCGTGCACGTTCCTCTGTTGCACGGCGAGCGACTCTGCTGGCATGCATGCATGGCAGACGGCGCGGCGGCACGGAGAACCGGTGAGGAATCACGCCGAAAATCGTCCCCGCCGCGGGCAAGGAAGCCACGACGACACCGCCGGGCGACGAGGTGGTGGCGAACCTGAAGCATCACTGCTGCTGCTCCGGTCGGGTCAGGCTCTCGAAGAGTTTCACAGGTGAACGGAGACGTTCAGGAACGCGGCGGCGTGCACGGCAAGCGACTCTGCTGGCATGGCGGACGGCGCGCGAACACGCCGGCAGCGAGGAACTACGCCGGAAATGAAGGCCCCGCAATGTCTGGCGGAGAGAGGAAGCAGACGGTGACGTTTGGTAACGTGGCAGCGGCGGCCTGGCAAGCCGTGGCGTGGCGAGGGGGTGTTGGCTCGCATGGCCCCCGGGGTGGATGCTATTTCGAGTAACGACCGAGCAGACGCTATTCGAAACAGCGACCGCCCCCGGGTCAATAAAAGCCGCAGAACAGTTATTTTCCGAGGTTGCATTCCTAAATCCTAAATCCTAGGTTGCATTCACGGCACTCTTATTTTCCGAAGATGGCGGTTAACGAGTGAAGACAGTTCGGTATGTCTGGATCCTAGGTTGACAGCAGAACATATCCCTCGTCATGTTCTCATCTGAGAATGAGGATGCCAAGTGACATGTTCAGGGGCTTATGTCGTAGCCCTAGTTTCCAGATATTCCGAACCCTATTTTAAAATTTTTCCGAAGACTTGCCTTGCACGGCATGGTGTACGGGAATGTTACGATCTCCTTGGTAGATTCGGAGAAGGAACATTGTAGTTTAGGAAGGACTCTGATAGGCGGAAACTAGCCTATAAATATTCATGTAACCCCTACGGGCACCTTGCGAAACCCTAACGCAAAGGCTGCCACATTATACAAGATCGCACTGGACGTAGGGTTTTTATCCTTCAGGGGGCATGAACCAGTATAAACCCTCTGCGTGTTCTTAGATCGATCTCGCTAACCACGTTGCTCCCACGATCCAAATATCTGCCGAACAACCCCGTTCAATCGGGTGATGACACACCTGATTATGAAAATTTTCATCATTGACATCGTAATTCTTTTCAGTTTTAGTAGTATATGGGATTGTTGCAACAGTTATACCTTTCTGTTATCTACTCTATTTAACAAATACAAATTTTCATTTATGGTTATATTTAAACAACAATGGCAAACTGAAATAAGATATGATAGAGGCCATCCAGATTCACCAAAAAAAAAAGAGTTTTCTTTTCATCTGCACATACGGGTGCTAGTTTCTTAATCTATTACAGCTCTCTCGTATGATGAGCCACTGCAACTTGATTGTTATTTGAAGAAGAAACTCCTACCTAGAGAAGGAAATAATTAACAAAGCGACCCTATGAAGCCAATTGACTCACGCATGTGATGCAAATAATGCTATTTTAATTGATCTAGTTGATAAGCATATTGAAAGAACATCATACCTGTAGGTGTCTAGACTCCTAGCTGAATGATCAGCAGTACCATGAGTTGCATGCAAACCAAGGACTTGTAATTGGATCAGTTTTATGCTTCAAGTGCTGATCTTGTTCAGACATAGTAGCTAGTATCTTTCGATACACTATATATGCTCCAACCTGGGGCCTTGATGAACACACAAAAAAAAAGTAAATAAATCAAAATTAAGAAATTACAGATTCTGGGAGGTTTTATCTACACCTTTTTCCTCTCTTTCTCAGTAATAAGACTAAATAAAATTGTCTGATGCAAGAATCATTCACGCTGAGCATATGAAAACATCTGCTATCTGCCTATGCCATGGACTTAAATTCAGCTTGCGCCATGACCAATACCGAGCAGGGCTTATTTACCATAAGAAACAACATCAGCGATGGCGACGGGCAACCTCGACATCGCTTCCTTCGATCGCTAGATCTGGTCCATTTCGGCGGACGGGGGAGATGGTCGGCCGTCCGGCAGGCGTGCCGTCGCGGCGCCGAACATTGGCGCGACCCGCGGCGGCGTGGTCTGAACTGGCCGGTGTGCGGAGACGGCGGGGTGTTTGATGATCCCTGGCAGCTGCATTGATTATTGACGCCGGAGGACGGAGCGTAACGCGGCAAAAGAAGAACGTCGTTGCTTCGCCAGCAGCTGGCTCTGCTTCGCGCTGCGTTCGAGAGCAATGCTTGCTCTCCCAGCTGCCTTGGAGTGTGGACCGGTCGTCTTCCTGATTATTATGCTCGGGAGCTTCTAATGGAGGAGGCCCAAGTCAGGTGAGTGAGTGGCGAGAGCAGAACGTGGCGCCGAAGCAAAGGGAGCTCTGTTTGACCGTGGTTGCGCGCCGTCCGCCGTGCAACAACGCCCACGGCAAGGTCGACCGCTGCCAACGGCCTCCGCGTTCGCCGAGCGTGACACGGAGAGCGTCGCGTCCGCTCGACGGAAGGCGAAGAAGATCACAGAGAGCGTGACACGGCCGGCACTGGAAATCTGGCACCATGCATGGACCGCGCCACCATCAGCATACATTTCAAGGTACGGAGCGGAAAATAGTCAAGGCCGTAGGCCGATCGACGATAATGAAAGACCGGAGCGAGGGACTTTTGATCGATGCCGGCGCGTCGGAGGTAACGCACAGCTCTGTATGGGCGTCGCCTTGGCCGACGATGTCCCGGGCGCTCGTCTGTGCTGTGCTTGACGGTTGTGTCCGGCGGGTTACATTACACGTCGCCGGCCGGAAGGGGAGGTCAGGTTGACATTGGATTTGGTAGCGTACGAAACAACTCTGGAGTAAAGGAAAAATGATGGCAATATAAGGGAAAAAAAACAAAGAAGCATTCATGCTGCACGTCGAAGGAAAAAAATGTATGCATCAACACTCATCTCTTGGAAAGTACTCCAGATGGATACCCAGGTGTCACTTATGTTTTAGAGAAGTTTTACTATTCAAAATAATATTAGTCTAACAATAACTTTATAATTGCATTACATATTAAGGAAATTATGATTCGCGGCGGCGAAAAGATGAAAGAGACGAGCCCTAAGCCTACCAAACCAGTAATAATGAACAAATTATTTACTAGATTAATAAACATTAGAGATTATTCAAGTTACTAATTTGATTATTTTTATGAAAAGAAACCTACTTATCACAACAGTCTTATTTCTTTTCCAATATTATTCTAAATTTGATAAAATAATAGCCATTAGAAGTGGATTACCAATATCAGATCTATACTGTCGGATCAAACTAATTACCATTAGTTTTGATAAAGTACTGACCACTATTTTGATAGTAAAACTGTTCGTGTTTTAACGATTTTGGAAAAGTCAGCTCATGTTGCAGTGTTATTGGTCTTAATAAGAATATGCTAGCATATATTATATATTTGTGGAATGGTACGCATGTCATTGCTGCAGAGGGGATGTAATGAAGGGTTGCATCAACTTCACGGCAACTCCAAAGCAATCTTGCTAAGAAGCATTTAAAATAAGAAACCGTTGGGCATAAACTCATATATACCAATATAACATCCTCAATGATGATGAGTTAGTTAACCTCATATTCTTGAACTTTGATACATCTCCGCAATCTCACATTGTAGCATGTCATCTGTGATGTTGTGTTATTTATCATCGACAGAGCTTAGTGTATTACAAAGGGACATATGCCCCCCCCCCCCCCTCCCATGTTGAAGAATTTAATAAATAAGCTATTTAAGAAAGGGAGTACCAAAAGGTAGTAACATTCTTGTATAATCATACCAATTTGTTTTCTTTTCCAACTCTTACGGAGAATATCGTGGTCTGGTCACATGGAGTTTGGTTTGAGAATATTAGTTGCTGCAGGTAGAAATTCATGACTTTTCAAAAAATATTTCTCCGTTGGGAGAGCACACATGCATAATTTCAGAGGGAGAAAACGCAAGGAGGTACTATTAGAGAATCAGTTCAGAAACAATCTGTTTCATGTCACCGTTGACAAGTAAAAGACTCAGCAACAAACGTCTTTGCGGAATTGAAGGAAAACATTGCATTCATGTAATCTCAGATCTGGGTCTCGTACAACTGGCACTGACATAAACAACATTTCCCTTTTTTATTTTTTTTCTTGAATGCGCAGGATAACTGCATATCTTTGTATTAAGATAGAAAGTTTTGGTCGAAGACTACACAACGTGTGCTCTCACATTGGCGGCCCACAAGGTAGGCTTACATTTGGGTATGCATGAAGCAAGGAGAATACTACATATGTTTACAAACTTGATCCTGCCCTCGCGCTATGAAACAACCTAGGTATTTTGCACCCGCGATGAGCCACAGTCTGGCCTCTTCCTTGATCTTTTCGATTATCTGGCATGGCCTCGCAGCTTTGTCCTTAATCACACACGGCTGTTGCGCTCCTTCCACACATGCGAGGACACGAGCACGAACACAGGGTCTAGACCCATTTCCCTTTTTTTATATAAATTAAAAGTTACAAAGATAGTGTAAAATTCGGTATGCGATGATAAAATATTTCGATATACATAGCACTGTATTCGCGATGTCGCCGGACACCGTATTTGCGCCTCCTTCGCATCGTTGCTGGCGTCGTGGTCGCGTGATCGTCCCCAAGAGTCGTCGCTATGCTCAATTCTGGTTTTGGCAATGAGCTTTGTTCCTTTGTGGAAAAAAATGGCGAGAAGACACCGCAGCACGTAGAATAAGCGTTTCATACTTTGGCTATGAGAGAGATGGCATTGATGGACGTACGTAATTGCCCATGAATCAAAACGATGCCAAACGAAGGGCCGGCTGTTGGGCGTCCACGCGCGGAGCAGGGAAAGCATGTGGTGTGCGGCGGAGCGAGATGGCGGCGCGCGACGCAGGACAGGTTACGGCGCGGCGGGGCGGGGCGGGGCGGGATGATGGCGCTCGATGCAGGACAGGTTACAGCCGGCCGGGCTGCCGCGTCGACTGGCGATGTATGGAGGCGAGAACGGCACAGGTTGGGCGCGAGGAGCAAAGCGAGCTGCGGCGTCAGCGTACGTGGGGGCATGGGACGGGATGGTGATGTCGAGTGCGGCGCAACTCGGGCAGTCGGGCTGCCGGCATCGGCGAACGAAGCAGGGCAGGCGGGCGGCCACGCGTTGAACTGGTCGGGCGGCTAAGGCGAACGTGTCCTGAATGACACTACAGCCGACGGACGCCTGGCTTTTGCACACTGTGCGCGTGTGCGCTCAGGTGTGCCATGTGTCGCCGGAGGGCGCAAAAGGTCTGCTCGTGCAGGCCTCGGCGTTCCGCCGGCGACCGACTCTGCCGGCAATGGCATGGCGGACGGCGAGCGACCACGCCGGCAGCGATGAGCACCGGTGCGAAACAACGCCGACAATGAAGCGCTTGCGAGGAAGCGGATGGGGATGTTCGGGAACGCGGCGGCCAGGCAAGCCGTGGCATGGCGAGGAGGTGTCGGCTCGCATGGCCCCCGGGGTGGTCGTTGTTTCGAATAGCGACCGGGCGGACGCTATTCGAAACAACGACCGCCCCCCGGATCAATGAAAGCCGCCCGATCTGGGCCGTGCGGTGGGGATCGGATGCGTTGACTAGGGGCTCGGACGACGGCTGTGGGCCGCGATGGCGGAGCCTGACGCGGCCGCAGAGCTCAGCGTCGATTGCGCTGGCTGGTCCATTTCGGCTGACGGACGGAGATAATTGGCCGGCCGGCAGGCGTGCCGCCGCGGCGCCGAACGTGGGCGGTGGTCTGAACTCGCCGGTGCGCGGAGACGGTGGGGTCTTCGATGATACCTGGCAGCTGTGGATCATCAGACCCGCGCGTCCCGGTGGCGCGCAAGCTGCATTATTATTGGTGCCGGAGCCCGGAGGACACAGCTTGCTCGATTGCGCGCGGCGCGCCCATCCACCGTGGAGTGGTGGTCGTCTTCCTCCTTACGCTCGGGAGCTTTTGATGGCGGCGCGCGGCCTATGCCAGGTGATTCGCCAGAGCAGAGAGTGGCGCGAGCGGCAGCAGAGAAAGCTCCACCGTCAGGCCCGCCGGCCGTACGTGTACTCTGGGCACTTGGGTCAACAGCAGCTAGCTCTGCTCGCCAATCGCCATGGCCGAGCCAGTGAGCCACGCGAGGGGCTTGCGAGATGGCGTGCCGCACCCAGCTTAGCATCACCTCCGCTCCGCCGTCGCCGGCACGGTCTTTCACAAACATTACTGCAACGCACGGGGGACCATCTGTAGCGGACAACTTGTACGCCATCATGGTCAAACCCAAAACGCCCTCCACATTCTCCTGCCGGCCACATGCTCAACAGATCAATGGAGAACACGACCAAACACAGCAGTACAGCACACATCTACATGGCCAGAAACCAACTTGAAGACGACCAGGTGATTATTAGCAGGAACAACGCTACAGCAACATTATAATTCGGCCACCAACAGCGCCAAGAATAACCAAGACACTTTGGTTACTGAAGATGAGCATCCCTAGCTAGGTAGTTGGTGCAATATATCCAATGAGCAGGAATTTTCGCTTCCTCTTTCCCGTATATTTAAGCTTTTCGTAGAAGAAATTCGCGTGGCAAAGGATTGCACGTTTGTCACAATTGACTTGATCAAGAATGCGAAGACGCAAAGCTGACAATTGTTCCGGCTGATAGAAATGCAACGGTGTTAATTGATTCTTATAGCTGATGGAAATAAATGTGCAGCGCCACGGCGGTATTTGTTCTTGCGTTCATAAGCGTGACTCAGGAACCCCCGTACCGTACGTTCCGATCTTCTGCTATCACACCGTTTGATTTGTGGGCTTTATTTTTTTGGTGAAAGTAACAACTTTATTAAATACTAGTAATAAAAGTGCTAGAACACAGCGGAGATTGACCCATCAAAATGGCTAATGGCATGAACCTAGTCATCAGGGGACTAGGTAAGGGGACCGTTGCCCCCCTAGTTTTTGGCATACCTAGTGTTCCATCTGTTCTCTTTCACACCCTATGATACAATTTATAGCTTCGCCCCTTGCCAACCGTACTTATATCAAATTAATATGTCGATCGACTGAATTTGCTCACTTTTACACAGCAGCGAGATTGCAAATCTGCCTAATCCTCATACATATGTAGTTGATGAATATTGTTGTCAGACCCGCTAGTTCAGTTGGATCTAATTAAACCTGCATTAAATATTCTAGATCTGTCCTTAGCCAATCGTATTTACATACAGCTTTGGCATCGTACTCTCCAAAAAGATGACGATTTTTTGACATCATTTGTAAGCGCATACAAACCCTGGACCTATGGAGTTACGTTGGGCACAAACCAGCACGGAAGAATTTTATTCAAGCATGGAAAAAATAAGGGACATCATCACTGCACACCACCCTATATACGCCTACTACCATGAAAATATTTCCTTTCGGCGAGCATACTAATTTCTATCCTGGCACCTTCTTGGCCTCAACACTTTAATTTGCATTTACATGAGCATTTACTTAATGAAATTTAGGTTGGGGCCGGACTTCAACAAAAAAAAAAAGAGTAAAAATGAAAATGCAGTATTCAGTGTGAGCAGAGCTTTCGCTTCTTGTGTTTGCAAGCATTTGGTAGCAGAAATTCGTTTTGGCAAAGGAATGTACATTATTTGTGACAACGGAGATGATGGACTCTACATGATATGTAAAACATTACCTTTGTGGCCATCATGTTCAGCCTAGTAATATTGCTCATTTCGTAGAGAACAATCTCAGAGTTAGAACCAGCGGTAAATGGGTTCAACTGAAACAATTGGAGCGAAGCAGCTTCGGTTCCTTCACATTGTGGTCACCAATCAACAAATCGTTTTCACTTTCTTTTCCTGTTCAGCTGCTGAACATCTTTCGCTGCTCCATTCGACTTCATGGATGATGCTCCATTCGACTTCATGAAGGCAGGGCAGGGACCAGGGAAGAAGCAAGCAACGTCCGGAGATGGGGTTGAACTCTGGTAAGCCGGGGGCAGAGGGCCAGAGGAGGCGAGCGCCGTGCCGGCCACGGCGAGAACGTGGCCCGGTGCTACGGCCGACGGACGACGAACGGATGACTGGCACCGCCGCACGGTATGGCCTGCTGGTTTTTGTTGTTGCTGGAAGAGCTGCAGCACATTGCGGGTGTCCTAGCGAAGCACATGCTTTCCATGTGTCGCCGGCGGGTGCAAAAGGTCTGCGCGTGCAGGGCTCGGAGTTCAGCCGGTGCACGGAGAGAAGCGAGGGGCTGTGCTGGCAATGGCATGCATGGCGGACGGCGCGCAACCACGCCGGCAGCGAGGAACAAAGGCGGACGGAAATGAAGCGCTTGCTGAGGCCCTGCGATGGCGGGTGAAGAGGAAGCGGACGGTGACGTTCCGGAACGCGGCGGTGGCGGCCCGGCAAGGCGTGGCGTGGCGCGGAGGCGTCGGCTCGCGTGGCCCCTGGGGTGGACGTTATTTCGAATAGCGACCGGGTGGACGCTATTTGAAATAGCGACCGCCCCCGGGTCAATGAAAGCCGCACGATCCGCGCCGTGCGTGGGGATCGAGTGCGTTGACTGGCTGACGCGGCCGCGGAACTCGCCGGCCGACGTCCCCGGCAGCGGGTATCCTCTACATCGCTTCCTCCAATCGCTCGATCTGGTCGGACGGGGCGGATGGGCGGCGGCGTCGGCCTGTCGCGGCGTCGATCGTCGTCGTTGCCCCTCGCCGAGGTCTGAACGCGCTGGCGCGAGGAGACATCGCAGTCGTGGGTGGCAGAAGAATGGAAGATCCCTGATGTCCGTGGATCGGATCCGTGCGTCTCGGTTGCGCACAAGCTGCATTGACTGACGCCGTCGTTTTGCTTCGACAACAGCCGGCGTGCTCTGCGGGGGCGTTTAATTGAGAGCAGATCTTGCCCACCCTGGATCAGAGTGGTCGACTGGTCGTCTTCCTCCTTAGACTAACCGCAGCAGTGTTCCTTATTTTCCACCCTCTAAAAGAATATTCTCTACCTCCTCTAAAAAATTCCACCCTCTAAATTGGGTTTCCTTGCAACAGTGGACCTATATCTTCTCCCCCCAAATTGGATTTTGCTCTCGCCTGCTCCGGCGCCTCCCCTGGCCCGTCGCGGCGCCGCCGCGCGCCCGCGCCCCTGCCCCTGCCCGTCGCGGCGCCCCCGCCTCCCTTGCTTGTTGCGTCGCCGCAGCCTTCCCGGTCCGTTGCGCAGCCTCCCCTGCCCGTCGCGGCGCCACCAAGAACGACGCGGCGCAGCGTCCGGCTACCGCTCCGACCTCTTCCGCATCTTCTACACACCGCTGGAGCAGCGGCAACCACGGCCACCACCATCTCCTGCTCCTCCTCGTCGTCCACGGCAACCAGCGGCAACGAGGACCCAACTGCGGCTTGGACCACGGGCCTGCCCCTGCTGCAGCGGTGGAGGAGGCGGCTGCCGGAGGTGCGGAGCAGCGCCTCTCGCTCCATGGCGTAGGTGTTGCCGTTGTGTGCCTCTGGATTGGAGCAGCTGCGTCTTGCATTCTTGCTTCGAGCAGGCCGTACATCACTCCATTGCAGCAGGTGAATCTGGCACTGATGGGCAATTACTCAATTAGCATCACTCGTCTAGCACTGATGGGCAATTAGCATCACTCCGAGCTGCAAATTCCGGCTCACGAATTAGTAGTTCTGGCTCTCCATTCGTGATAGATTCTTGCATTTCATTCCAAGTAGTAGTTCTGGTGGAGTCGTTGCGATTTTGACACTGAAATGCTATGTACAAAATGGCCGTCCTTTGTACACTGAAACGCGAGAGCACAGCAGATGCAGAGGAGCAGCAGGAGCTGGCGGCGCGGCGATGGGAGAGGCGGCGACGGTTCTTGCCACGGCGGCGCAGGCGGACGGGCGTTGATGGAGGCGGAGGCGACGCGATTTGGAGGACGACGGCCAGCCTCCAGATTTGGCGGCGAGCCACGGGATCCTGGAAGATACCGGGTTGTTTACAGTGCGTTGCTGCAATGGGTATCGGGTGGATGATCCGGTAAATTTAAGGTACCGGGTTGTTTACAGCACCCTGTTGCGGTTAGTCTTATGCTCGATCTATACATACGTACCTTAACAGTATGGCGGAAGCCCCGCCCAGGCGGGTTGCGAGAGCAGAACGTGGCGCTGGGGCAGAGGAGAGCGTGACCGTGAGGTTCACCGGGCCCCGGTCAAGGACTCTGGGCACTAAGCATTGGGCAAGTGGCAGTTTACTCTATGGAACTCGCCATCACAAGAAAAAGGTTCAGGGTAAAGCCAAATAAACACGCAGCGCAGAGCCTAGGTGTCGTGTCGGTGACGATGAGTCTGCCGGCGGCGGCGGTGGCCGGTTGCGACTCTGGTCACTGGCCGCGTCGCAGGCGTTGGTGCCTGACGAGGGGACGTCGCCGGTACGGGTAACAAATTCAGGCAGTGCGCATGGACCGCTATGGAAGTGGAAGACTCCGGCTCGCGTCGCGCATGGCCGCGGTCGCGCGCCGTCTCCGTCCAGGGTCACGTGGATTTAAACCCACGGCGGCTGGCCTCTGAGAGAAGGTAGGCCCGAGTAAATGGGCCTCGGCCTGGCCCAATCCAAGCCCACCTCAACCTCGATGGCCGAGCAGCCGGACGCAGTGACTCGGCAGCGGCCAGCGGAGCACGCCGAACGATGTCGCTGGCAACGGGCGACCTCGACGTCGCTTCCTCCAATCGCTCGTTCTGGTTCATTTTGTCAGACGGGGGAGATGGCTGGCCAGCAGGGGTGGAGTCCTCGCGACGCAGAACGTGGATGCGAGCCGTGGCGGTGGCGGTGGCGCTGGTGGGCGGAGACGGCGTCTTCGATGATCCCTGGGAAGCTGGGAGCTGGGGATCATCGGATCCTTGCGTCCCTGTCCCAGTGGCGCTCAAGCCACATTTATTGACATAGCGTGCCGCTACAACATGCTTGCTCTGCTTGGCACGTTCGAGAACAGAGCTTGCCCCGCCGAACCGCCCTCGAGTGTGGAGTGGTCATATCATCTTCCTCCTTACGCTCGGGATCGAGCTTTTAATGGCGGAGGCCCCGGCAAGGTGCCGGTGGTTCGCCGGAGCAGAGCGCGGCGCGGCAGCTGAGAGGGAGCTCCACCGTGAAGGCCCGCCTGCCGGGCGCCGGCCGCGGACGCTGCGCACTGGGCAAGTGGCAGCCACGTAGTTTATTACTTGGGTTAACCTATAGGTGAGCTCGCCAATCGCCATGTCCGTGTGCCACGCAAGGAGGGGCTTGGGAGATGGCACAGCGGATAACACGACCGTGCCACATCCTTAATTACCACATCCTTCTGCCATAGCACGGGACAAAAACTCACTCTTCTACATCCTGCTGCTGCTGCCGGACACGGGACACATGCTCACCAATGGAGAACACGACCAAACAGTACACCGACATGGCTGGAAACCACTTGAAGACGACCAGGTGAGTATTAGCAGGAACGCTAAGTACAGCAACATTACAATTCGGTCCCAAACGCGCCTGGACTGACCAAGACACTTTGGTTACTAAAGATGATGAGGATCCCTGATAGTCTAAAGCATAGGCGTCGTCGCTTCCTCCTCCGTACGGTGTTTTTGGTGACGTGGATGCTTTGCAGGCAGGCACACGTTTCGGTATTGTCGTGTTCTTCTCCTGTTCGGCCGCGTCAGCCTTTTTTTCTCCCCAACCCGCGTCAGAAGCTTTCGCCCCCACCATGTGCGTCCGTCCGCCTGCCCTCTCCTGGGCTCACTGCTTGGGGCGCCTGCTCCCATCCCTTCCTGTGCTGGCCTATTTTTTAAGTTTTTGTTTTTCTGCTACAGCCTACATTGACTGGTGTCTGGCTATTTTTTTTGGTGCTCTGACATTTGTTGACCTTTGAGACCTTCCTCCATGACATAGTGGGGCTCACAGCCTGTTTTTGGGTGAGAGGATAAGGTTCTGTTCATTTCCTTTAGTTCTAAAGTTTAGTTTAGAGAATTTTGCTATTTAAGAGTATTAAATAAAGTCTAATTACAAAACTTTTTTACAGATGGGTGCTAATTTACGAGACGAATCTAACGAGCCTAATTAAGCTATGTTTTGCTATAGTGATGTTACAGTAATTATCGTCTAATCACGGCTTAATTACTGTCATTAGATTCGTCTCACAAAGTAGCCTAAGTTTCTGCAAAAAGTTTTGTAATTACACTTTATTTAATACCTTTAAATAGTAAAAACTTTGACCTAAACTTTAGTGCTAAACGAAACGAACGCGCTCGAAGCCATGGTCTTCACGGGATGAGAGCAGACAAGACAGGTGATGCTCATACCATAGCTCACTTGGGTGAGAGGATAAGAAGCCATGGTCTTCACGGGATGAGAGCAGACAAGACAGGTGATGCTCATACTATAGCTCACTTAAAGAGAGCAGCTGAGTAGATGCCAAGTTTCTACGGTACGCCAGGAAAGCAAACACCACCGTGTGGCCATGTTTCATGTGCACATGTCAGAGAGGAAGGGGTGTTCATTGTTTTATCATTTAGCATTTAGACCTGTCACATCAAAGAGAATCTTATTATTTAAGAGTACTAAATAATGTCTAATGACAAAATCTTTTTACAGATGGGTACATCTTTACGAGATGAATCTAACGAGCCTAAGTAAGCTATGTTTTGCTACAGTAATGCTACAGTAATCATCGTCTAACCACGGATTGCTTACCCTCATTAGATTCGTCTCGCGAATTAGACCAGGGGTTCTGTAGTTAGTTTTGTAATTAAACTTTATTTAATACTCTTAAATGATAAGATTCTTTTTTAGACCCCTCTAAATTTTAGACCCCCATGAAACAAACACCCCTAATGAAATGCCGATTATGTCAAATTATTCTATCGAACCGCACACTGAATGAAGCAGACGTGGCGGAGCGCGTCTCATTTTCTAGTATATCCAACGAGCAGGAATTTTTTCTTCCTCTTCGTGTACATTTAAGTGGCAAGGGATTGCACATTTGTCACAATGGACCTGATCAATAATAAGCTGACAATTGTTCAGGCCCGATAGAAATGGAACAGCGTTGATTGATTCTTATCGCTGATGGAAATAAATGTTTTTAGTATGAATTGTTCTTTGTGTTCATAAGCGTGACTCAAGTACCGCCGTACCGTGGGAACGTTGATCTTCATCTGTCATACGGTTTTTTTGTGGGCTTTATTTGTCGGTGAAAATAACAACTTCATTCAATACTAGTAATAGAAGTGCTAGATCAGAGCATAGATTGACCCGTCAGAATGGCTACGGAGCCATCAGAGGGCTACATAGGGGGGGGGGGGGGGGGGGGGGGGGGCGGCGGCGTTGCCCCCGTAGTTTTTGGCATGCCCTGCGTTCTATTTCCTCTTCCAGCCCCTATGATATAATTTCAAGCTCCGTCCCTGGCCAACCGTATTTATATCATATTTACTCTGTCGATCGACTGAATTTGCTCACTTTCACACGACAGCAAGGCGCCAGATCTTCCAAATCGCCACATATGTGGTTGATGAATGTTGTTGTCAGATCTGCTAGTTCAGTTTGATCTAAACCCGCATTAAATATTCTTGATCTGTCCCTACCCAACCGTATTTACAGCTTTGGCATGGAACTCTCCAAAAAGATGAAGATTTTGGGACATCATTGATAAGCGCATACAAGACCTGGATCTATGGAGTTACATTGGGAGCAAACCAGCACAGAAGAATTTTATTCAAAGCACGGAAAAAATAAGGGACATCATCAGTGCACATCACCCTATATTCACCTAGTACCGTGAAAATATTTCCTTTCCGCGAGCATACTAATTTTTATCCTGGCACCTTCTTGGCCCCAACACTTTAATTTGCATTTGCATGAACATTTACTTCATCAAATTTAGGTGGCGGCCGGACTTCATGAAATAGGATAGTAAAATGAAGATTGCATTATTCAGTATGAGCAGGAATTTTTGCTCCTTGTCTTTGCAAGCATCTCGTAGCAGAAATTCGTTTTGGCAAAGGAATGTACATTATTTGTCACAACAGAGATGATGGACCATTATTGTAATTCCGAAGACTGAAAAAATTTGTGGTAGTGCAGCACCTTTACTGTAAAGTATAGACAATCAACAGGTCGATTAGAAATGGCATATTTCAACACATGGACCTTTTCTAGTTCATGGCTTGAACTGAAAATGATAACGGCATGGCAGCTTACCAATCCACCATGCATCCAGGCCATGATTGATGTTGCAGTTGGAGCAGTGATAGTTTATAGTCACCCCTATAGTGAAAGGAAATATGTCAAAAAGATTACGTTTTCAACTCTACTGGTAGAACCGTAAAATAGATTAATTTGTCATAAGCATAATAAAAAGATCAACGTGCCTACTTCTGAACAGTGCATTTGAGGAGTTTGTCGCTAGATGAATGCAAATCAACCGCACTGTTAATAATCTGAGGATAAGTGCCACACGCTACTTTCCTCTTCAGTTGCTGAACATGTTTCGCTGCTCCACTCGACGCAATGGATGCATCGTCGACCAACTCGAGGAAGGGCAGGGAAGCAAGCAGCGTCGTTCGGAACAAGCGCCCCTCCGGTGAGCCGAGGGCCAAGGGAGGTGAGCGCAGGCCACGGCGACCGTGTCCCGTCACTACGTGACTACGTCCCACGGACGCCGCGTGGACTACTGCTTGTTTGTGTTCTATATATGGATTTGGTCTGCGCGTGCACGTTCCGTCGGTGCACGGCGAGCGGACGGCGCGTGACCACGCCGAGCGCGAGGAGAACCGGTGAGGAATCACGCCGAAAAATTGTCCCCACCGCGGGCAAGGAAGCCATGACGACGCCGCCGATCGACAAGGTGGTGGCGAACCTGAAGCATCACTGCTTCTGCTCCGATCGGGCCAGTCTTGCGAAGAGTGTCACAGAGAGCTCGACGGCCGTCGGCGAGTGTCACAGGTGAACGGAGATGTTCGGGAACGCGGCGGCGTGCACGGAAAGCGACTCAGCTGGCATGGCAGACGGCGCGCGACCACCATGCCGGCAGCGAGGAACTGAGCCGACAGTGAATCGCTTGCCGAGGCCCTGCAATGGGGGGCGGAGAAGAAACAGACGGTGACGTTCGGAAACGCGGCGGCAGCGGCCCGGCAAGCCTTGGCGTGGAGAGGAGGCGTCGGCTCGCGTGGCCCCCGGGGGGCTCGCTATTTCGAATAGCGACCTGGGGACGCTATTTGAAATAACGACCACCCCCGGGTCAATGAAAGCCACACGATCTGCGCTGTGCGGTGCTGATCGGGTGTGTTGACTTGACTAATGACTTGGTGGGACGCGGCCGCGGAGCTCGCTGCCCGACGTCGCTGGCAACGGCTTCCTCCAATCTTTCGCTCTGGTCCATTTCGGCGGACGGGGGAGGGAGATGGCCGGCCGCCGGCAGGCGGGCCGTCGCGGCAGAACGTGGGAATGAGCCGCGGCGGCGTGGTGCGAACACGGTGATCTGCGCGGAGACGGCGGCGTCTTCGATGATCCCTGGTAGCTGTAGATCATCGGATCCGTGCGTTCCGGTGGCGCGCAAGCCGCATATATTGACGCCGGAGCGGAGCAAGGCAACAGAGCACGACGCGGCAACAGCTTGCTCTGCTTGGCGACGCGTTCCAGAGAAGAGCTTGCCCCGCCCAGCCGCCCTGGAGTGTGCAATGGTCATCTTCCTCCTTAAGCTTGGGAGCTTTTAGTGGCGGCGGGCCAGGCCAGGTGGTTCGCTGGAGCAGAGCGTGGCGCGGCAACCGAGAGGGAGCTCCGCCGTGAAGGGCCGCCTGCCGGGCGCCGGCCGTGGACGCTGCGCACTGGGCAAGTGGCAGCCACGTAGTTTAACAACAGCTATAGGTGAGCTCGCCAATCACCATGTCAGAGCCACGCAAGGGCTTGGAGGATAACACGTACTCCCCCTCCTTTCTTTTTTTCTTGTCGTTAGGACAGAGGATTTAGTTCAAAACGACAACAAAATAAGATCGGAGGTAGTACGACCGTGCCACATCCTTACCACATCCTGCTGCCTTAACACGGGACCAAAACTCACTCTACTTTATCCTGTTGCTGCTGCCTGCCACATGCTCACCAGACGGAGAACACGACCAAACAGTACACCGACATGGCCGAAAACCAACTTCAATGACGACCAGGTGAGTTAGCAGGAACGCTACATACAGCAACATTAGATTTCGGTCACAAACGCGCCTGCCTGGACTGACCAAGACACTTTGGCTACTGAAGATGAGGAAGATCCCTCGTAGGTAGGTGCAATATGTTCACAGAGCAGGAATTTTTGCTTCCTCTTCGATTTCGTGTATATTTAAGCTTCGCGTACAGGAAATTCGCGTGGCAAAGGATTCCACGTAGGTTGCAATAATGGGCCTGATCAAGAATGGACAAACTGACAATTGTTCCCGCCCATATAAATGGAACAGTGTTAATTGAATCTAATCGCTGATGGAAATAAATGTGCCCAGTATCATTTGTTCTTGTGTTCATAAGCGTGACACCAGTACCGATCCCCCGGCCTTCTGCTGCCATACATTTTCTTTTGTGAGCTCTATTTGTCGGCGAAAGTAACAACTTTATTCGATACTAGTAATAGCAGTACTAAATCAGAGCAGAGATTGACCCGTCAAAATAGCTAACGGCAGGAACAAAGCCATCATGGGGCTAGGTAGGGGGGCCCTTGCCCCCCTAGTTTTCTGCATGCTCGGTTTTCAATCTCCTCCTTCACCCCCTATGACATAATTTCTAGCTCTGTCCTTGGCCAACCGTATTTATATGATATTTACTCTGTCGATTGACTGAATTTGCTCGCTTTCACACAACGTTGGATCCTGATATTCATACTCTTGTGCGGTTAATGAAGGTTGTTGTCAGGCTCGCTACTTCAGTTGGATCTAAACCTGCATCAAATATTCTAGCTCTGTCCCTAGCCAACTGAATTTATAGCTTTGCCATGGAACTCTCCAAAAAAGATGAAGGTTTTTTGACATCATTTATAAGCGCGTACAAACCCTGGATCTGTGGAGTTACATTTGGCGCAAACCAGCAGATGAGAAATTTTATTGAAACATGGAAAAATTAAGGGACCTCATCACTGCACATCGCCCAATACAAGCCTCGCACCGTGAAAAGATTTCCTTCCGGAGATGCCTATGAGCATTTCTAATTTCTACCCTGGCACACCAGTTTGGCCCCAGTACTTTAATTTGCATTTCCATGAACATTTACTTGATCAAATTTAGGTAGGGCCCGACATATCATAAAAAGAAAAATAGATAGTGAGATGAAGATTACATTTTCAGACGTACGTTTTATATCCAACAACGCTTGGTTGTCGAAGAGGATGATCCTCGATCACAAGGTCCAAATTATCCAGCGAGGAGGAAATTTTCCTTCTTGCATTTCCAAACATCTCGTAGCAGAAATTCTTTTGGCAAAGGACTGCACATTATTTGTCACAATGGAGATGATGGACTCGTGAAGCTAGCGTGGGCGGACAAGGACGAGCGACCGGCCAGGCGGGGCGGGACGCTCTGTTCCCAGATTCCGTCAGGGTCCCAAGGCAACGATTAACGGAAAACTACCAAACACCCTGGCTGGGGCCGGGGCCACCACACACATTGATATGAACATACACTGTCCGACAATAGTTTCGACGGCCGAATCTTTGTCCCAATCGCAACTATAGTACTAGTAACACCGTGCCGCCACACTGCTCTCTGATGTTCATGCAACCAAGGATGATTGGTGAGCGGCCATGCCGTGGTGGGAGCCATGCACTTCTTCATTGCGTGCAAGCTTCGCCAAGGAGCTTCTGATATCTCCATTGCTGAGAAAAGATTGCTTGAAGAAAGATCTATCTCATTGATTCATTGTTCTATCAGAAGCCTCAATCTCATCTTCCAATGATCAGGCACACATACACACGTACGCGTAAACGTAAACTAGCATTGAACGCGTTTGGCGACTGGAGGAAAGGAAATCGGTCATCAGGGCAGCTGAGGACGGAGCCGTGACATGTGAACAGACAGCGGTCCCACGTACGGACCGGACGCCAATAATTGGCGTACGGAAGCGCCGGACCCGTGCCAATCCGACTGCGAGTTCTCACGACATTGTACGTACGTCCAGTGTCGTTTAACGTACAGCAGCATTCATCAGGAGGCGCATCACGGACGACCGTACGTCGTTCCTCATCGACGACCTCTGTCGAAAGATATGGAGCGGCTGATGATGGAGGGCCTGTTTGGTAGGGTTTCGGATTCTGAAAAAAACAGATTCTGTACTGGATTCTGGAGTAAAACAGGTTTTCTGGCTTATTCCGGATTCTCTGTCAAAACAGCTTCTCTAGTCAGACCGTTTGGCAAAACAGATTCTACTAATATTTCTTGAAATAGATTATGCATGTGAACTGACTGCAATATGTCTAAAAATACAGCTTTCAGTTTGTTTAGTAAATGAAAATAAGTACATGAAATAAATTAAATATAAGTAGATGCTGATTAATAAGATAAAGTTTAAATATTTTTTTATAAAAAGTTATAAAATATAGTCAAGTGTGGTCTAGTTTTGAAGATCTCATCACAACGATCGTAACGGTGTAATCAGTTTGCAATTAGGACGTTCGGTTTATAATCTACGGATTTTTTAAACAAACATAATTGTGTTTGCCTAGTGGGCCCGCTCATGCATGCGCGTGCGTCAGTTGTGTGTCAGTTGAGAATCCATCAGAAGCTACAAATACCGGCTTCTGCTCCCACGTTCAAAATGAAAACGGATTCTTTCAACCCTTATGCTCAGAATCTGTTTCTCATACGGGTGTTTGGCAAATTGCATAGAAAAGTAGAAGCAGAAGCACTTGAAGAATCTGTGCCAAAGAGAGCCGGAATGTCGTGCGTCACACCGCCGTCATCGCCTTTCGACCTGCACGATCGATACGTTTTTATAGTTTGCGATCGATAAATGAACGACGAAGCTGACGTGCCACTAGCTAGCTCCTCACTGCTGTACATCTATAGTTAGGTACGTACTTTGAGTAGCTAGCTATAGGCTCGAGGTATATGTACGGCAAGTACACGCGCATGTATACGTGGAACGGTACAAGAACATCTTTTCGATCGATCAGTGGAGCACTACGCGGCTTAAGTTATTCTAGCTGTCCCTGTCGTCTCTTTTCTGAGACGAGCTTAGGAGGGCGACGCCAACAGTTTCCGAGGCACAAGTAACGGTGACGTGTTACCAATGCCGCAAGTCACAAAGAGAGTCCAAAAGTTCAAGCGTGCTGACCTCATACCGTACCCTTTTTTCCGGCCTCTTTCCAGAATGTGTGTCGTGTCTGATCTGTAAATTAAATTATTCCAGCATAAAGCATGAAAATTTTTCTAATTAGCCTCAGTACAAAGGAGCTGAAACTAGCTTTATAATAGTCACATATGAAAAAAAAAAGTTAAACATTCTGGTGCTACATGAACTGTGGCATTTTGTTCTCTTCGGATGCCAAGCAATGTGACAAACTATCTATGCACATTAGGCTGCCATAGCCATATTTTAGCCTGCTGAATTGGACAGAAAAAGTCTTTATATTTAGCAGAAGCAGCTCAAAGTTCAAGCTACTATTCACACTGCATCATTCATCATCATTCTACTAAATCCTCATCTCTAAAGCTCTCAATTCCCTATTCTTCTTCTTATCAAAGACAAAAGAAGATCAAACAGATCAATAAAGAAAAGCCGACGACAGCTCCGGGCTATGTACACAGGAGCGATCGAAGGCCCAGCCCACGAGCCCACCCAGGAAAGCCGGGCCCGGCCAAGACGAGGGCTACTCGTCATCGTACTCCTCGCCGTCGTCGCCGGCGGCGGCGAGCGCGCGGCGGAAGACGGCGGCGGGGCAGGGGATGCGGAGCGGGCCCTGGTGGTCGTAGCCGTACTCCTGCGCCGCGCGGCCGAGCAGCTCCGCCAGCGCCGGTGCGCCCAGCAGCTCGGCGCGCACCACGAACCGCTCCTCCTCCGCGCCGGCGCCGCCCACGTACACCGGCACGTGCCCCTCCGGCACCGCCGCTTTCCTCCCGCTGCTGCCGCCACCGCCTCCGCTGCGTCGTCTCGACGGGGAGGTGCAGGAGTCGCCGACGCGAGAGAGCCGCCGGATCAGCTGCCTCATCGCCGGAGCTTCTCTTGGTGATTGATGGTGGCTGCCTTGAGTGCAGAGGCGTTTCTTTCTTTCTTCGACTGCAAACTTGCAAAGAGGTGGTGTGCCGTTGTGTGGGGGTCGTGCTGCTATTTATAGCGGCGGGAGCGCGTGGCCTCTGGTTCACTGACTCGTGGGGTCAGGTGCTTGTCGGGCCCGCAGCTCAGTGGGTTTGTCGGGGCGTGGTGGGGTGGGTGGGGAGGAGTGGAGGGTACAAGTGGGCGTACGGCGTCAGGCACCATGCCTGCCTTTTCGGTTTCGGCTTCTTGATTTATTTTTATTTCTTAAGAAAAATGTGTCTGTGTCTCTGTGCGAGAGAATATTTGCAAATCTTCTTGCCTTTTCGGTGAGCAGTGATGCACAGGCTCCGCTTCGCTTTTCGTACCACCTGTGTGCTGTGGAATGCACATCAGCTGCAGCATTGTTTGGCCGAAACAGACTTTTCAAGCCGGACATGCATTTGGCTACCAAACTGTTTGTACCTGCTTGGCTCATCGGCCATTTTTCCTGTTTAGTTACCATTTGTTTCACCGGCCGGGGAGCACGAGTTTGATGCACCAACCAAGTTCGTAAGGGCCAAAACTATGAACCAAAAACACGATGATAATTGAAATTGTTTTGCATGGAGCTCGAGTCTCGAATCGAGAACATGATTTAACACCCGAATCTTTTGGTTACTTAATTCAGTGTAGCGGTCGCTGCTAATTCGATATGAGGGGTCCAGCAAGACGATGATTACTGTCGTATCCGTACGTCTCCTTCGGTCTGAATTGGGTCGCATTCAACCAAATGTAAGTGTAGTAAGTCACCGCTCATTCTTTAAACGAGTTTAATTGTTTGATGCTTGATCCAAAAGCATGTGACAAACTAAATTTTATCCGAAAGCGAGACACGGTCCAACATACCTGATCGGGTCTTATCCGGATCATAAGAGCTTCATTAAGATCGATGGATGGTTGTCCTGGTTAATCACGCATGAATATACGTGGCATCAGTTGATCAGTGGTCTCCCTCAAACGGTGCGACTGCTCTAGGTGCGCGCATAGGAGACATGAAAGCATTTTTCCTGACTAGGCAACAGACAACAGCGACATATGTCTCTGCATGCATGGACCAGACCCACCCAACCACATTTTCCACATAAGAGAGAGAGAAAAAAATGTTAGTAGAGTCTAGATAAGTGTAGCTAATACTATAAGACTAGAGATCAATCTTGCGATTGACATTTATGGATTCCGTTTGTCTCTCTTGTGTGTTTGCATGCTGCAATTTCTACTGGAGTGTAATTTGAGAATTCTTCTTTGAGACGTAAATTTTGATCACGCAACATCGGCCTTCCAACTACTTTTGAATTCTACCTTGACTTATTCACTGTCCTAACACCACTAGCTAGCATTTTATACAAACTGCACTCGCTCAGAAGGTCAAAACCTATACAAATAATAATTATATAGGGAGATGGAATGCATAACTGCAAAATTATTATTATAAATATTCTCGAAGATGTGAGTGGATTACGTATAGCAAGCGCATAGTATGCATGCGTTATTGGAAACTAAAGGTGAAGGACAACGAAGCCGGTGTGTCGTGTGGGGGGGTAGGTGATGAGAGAGAGGGGGCGACGCGGGCGACGCGGGGGGCGACCCGCCTAGGGTTTCCCCGCCGCCGCCGCCGCCGCCGGCCGCCGGCAGCCCCTCCGCTCTCCCCTCCTCTCTCCTCCTCCAAGCCTCTCCCGTTCCCCTCCCCTTCCACCTCCAGCCACTCCCCGTTCCTCTCTCGCAGCGAGATTCTCCCGCCTCGGTCGCCGGTGGTCGTCGTCATCCACTCCGGTCTGCTGATGGCTGGAGTTGGGGGCTGGGTCGCCCTCGCGGCTGGGTCGCCGCCGTCCATTGCTCCGGCTGCCGGATTCAAGGGGAGCCGTGGAGGGGGCCTCGGGCAAGGCGTCGCCGACCCCCAGATCCAATCGCCGTTTCCCCGCCCTTCCCCGGTTCCGGTCGCCGTCGACAACACGGCGAGGTCGCCGTCGCCTTTCACTCGTGTCGCGGAATCCACTGGTCGCCCTGGACGGAGCGCTGGGTGTGGCGGCGCCTCCCTCAAGCAGCTCCAATCGCCGCCGCCTCACGCCTCCTCCATTTCCTTCGCCGTCGCCGCCGTTGTTGGGTCGCTGTCGCCACCACGGCGTTCCCCTACGCTCCAGGAGCAGTTGGAGATTGCTCTGGATGTGGTCGCTCGCTTGGGCCTCGCCGCAGAAAAGCGGACGCTTTCCGTCGCTGAAAGGTCGCTCTGTGAATTCTTGCAGGCTAAGATTTCCTCCTTGGAGTCCGAAGTCGCAACACCTCCGGTGGACACGGTCGTGCAACTTCCCTGTCCAGAGGCCATGGCCGTGCGGCCTGAGCACACGCCACAGCCAGCTGCTGCTTGCACTCGCGATGCGAGGCCTAGTGCAGTTGAGAGTTTGCCACTGGATCTACGCCCTGCTGCCGTTCCAGCATTGCCCACGGCAGTTGGCGTCAAGGCCAATTCTCGGCACACAGCACCCATCGCCCACATCAAAGTCAGAGAATGTCATGGTAGATTGTTGGTCGCAGCCCCATATGGTGGACAAATGGTCGCGGGAAGGCGTACACGGTCGGGTAAGATAGTACCGCCGCTCAAGGCGTCAAAGCTTGGTTTGCAGGTGGCAACTACAAAGAGGCAACAGAACTTGAGAAGGTTAGCGAGACGTCGTCGAAGCACTTGTCTTGCGGTCAGGAGTTCCTCACAGGGCTTTGTCTTCGATGGTGGGACGTTTAGAGGAGTAGGTCATAGTGGTGGCTCTTTTCTCTCGTCGTTGTGTGTTGCGTGTGGTTTCATTTTACTTGTGTTGTTGGTCGGTGGTCGTGTTTCGTGTCGCGAGTAGTCACCTTAGGTCTTTGTGTGTTCCGCCACTTGGTGTCTGTACCAAGTTGGCGTGTCGGTCGTGGTGATGTTGTAAAACTCTCTTCTCCTTAATGAAATACGTGCAATGCGCGTTCTAGAAAAAAAAAGGACAACGAAGCCGTACACGCACCCACTCACCGAAGCGAGAAGGCAAACCGTCCGTCCGTGCATGCTGACGCAAGCTCCACTTTGGTCATCAGCAGCAATATAATCGCTTAACATATGCATGTGCAACAATATCTAACGTGTTTTCTGTTGCGAGCGTGCGGCTACTTGCCTGAATCTCTTGCCGCCTTTCGGCCTAAATATATCAACAAACACCTTGAGTGCATGCATGGTCCATGCCGTGTTAGCATGCTTTTGCCTCCTGAAAAAGTGGACATTGATATATCTTTGGTGCATCATCTTTCAACTCTTACAATGATGCACACTAACTGGCTTTCGTGGTGGATATCTTATTGTGCTCTGCTGTCTCTCGAAATATAATGCCGCCACTTTGTGTGGGTACATGCTAGTTGTACCATGTACCATATGGTACAGTTGTACTTGCGCTTTTCGTTTTGGTCTTGTGGTGGCGGTGGTGGTACACCCTGTGTACGGCACTCACTTTGGTCAGCAACAACAAACATGCGTGTATGGAGGATGACTAGATAGATATATAGATGGACCAGCATTAAGGAACAGAGATATGCGCATATGACCCATGACCAATATACATGCGTGCTTTAGCTAGGGCACCACCAACTTTGTTGACACTCTACTTTGTTAGCAAATTATTAAGCAAAGAAAGGGGACCGCCACCAAACTTCGGCCATGCACGGGGAAATGTGACTTGTGAGCTCGGGGGCAATTCACGAGCAATGGCGCGGGCCTTGGGCAGTCCACGCTGGATAGTTGTATGGGCCATACAGAGGCCCATAAACTATTCCGAGGCCAAAAATAACTAACTCGCTTGTGGGCTGAGAGCATGGGGCAGTCCATCTTCCTCCCGTTTCCAGGCTGCAATCGCGCGGCGGGCCGACACTCTGGCACGACAAAATCATCTTGCAGGGCACAAAATTCTTGTTATTATTCGCAGGAAGTAAAAGAAGCTAGTAATCTCGAAGGTTTGGCTAACAAAAAAAAAAGTAATCTCGCCGGTTTCCCTAAGCCCAATGGCGCTGAAGCCGCGCGATCTCCTCCGGCTACTGGTGGGGTTCCTGCCGGAAGGCGGCTTACACGGCCGCGTCTCTCGCCGTCTTCATGGCCGGCAGCCACATGCTGCTGTTCCGGACAGGGTTCCGCTATTCGGCAGCGAGCTTGGCCGCCCCCCCGCAGTACTGGATGCACGGCGGCGCCATCGCGTCCAACAGCGACACCGTCATGGCAAACGTACCCTTCATCGGGAACGTGCTAGTCAGCGCGACGGCGTCGCCGGCCAGCAGACAGCAGAGGCGCGGATCGAGCGAAGGACACACACGGCGCTGCCGGCCAGACAGCAGAGTCGTCGATCGCATCGCCAGAGGATGAAAGGCTACGGCCCATGGGGCCGCGCGGGACGGCACCTCCTATCCTAGTCACGCGGCGCCGCTTCGTTATCCATCCACGTCCGGGCGTCGACCAGCGCTGTTCTGCACCGGAGTGGTCGCGCGCTATCCGGCATGCCAGCCGAGTCGTTTGCCGTACGTGCACGGGCGCGACGCCGTGGAATGCCGGCCATGCTATATATGCATGACACGTGCTTCGCCAGGTCGCCGGCGCATGCATGTTGGTGTGGGACGACACCTGCGCCGCCGATTCTCTTTCGCTAGACGTACATGCTCGCCCGACCGCAGCTCGCCGATGTAGTTCGTGCCGTGCTCGATCGCCTCACTGCATGCCACGCACGCATGCAGCTGGAGGCGCTGCGGCTACCTGCCCGCTAGCTTGCGCGTGCCACGTACTACGCAGTGACGTGCTCGCGATCGACTCTAAACCCTGTCCCGGCCGGAGCAGCAGCAGCGAGATGCTTCAGGTTCGCGCGTCCCCCACATTCGATGCTCCTTTATCTTCCCCGCTGCAGTGACACCATTGACTTCAGGTAGTACGCCTCTGATGCCATCTCATGGCACTACATGCACAGGATACAGAGTTCAGGTTATCAGATTTTAGAAGCTGAGTAACATATTGAGTTTCAGAAGCTATCATTACACACGATGGATGGATGCAACAGCTCCCCTCCAAGACTTGCAGGTCTTCAGTGGCTTGAGTGCTTTTCGGCCAATGCATGTTTTAGCCAGTTTGTTTGCGGCCCATAGGGTTCCAAACAATATCTGAAATCTTTTAATAAGCAGCTAGAAAAACGTTGATGTTTTTGTATGTTAAAATGTGTTTTATTATTAATTGTTATTTTGATTTCAAAACGGTAAAGTTCATTTGTTTACTCATGGGCAAGTGGAACAACACCAATGATTTGTTATAACACTGTACTTGAACTAACAAAATATGAAATGTATATAGTCTACTGGAATAATGTCGACTAGTGGAACAACTTAAACAACTGATTGCAACTTAAAATTATATTTCCTCCATTCCAAAATGGAAACATCATGAGCTATTTTTGATAGACTAAGTTTGTAAGTAAAAGGATCATGTGTTCCCTCGTATTGAGCAAAACCAAGCCTCGAGAATGCTTATATTTTGGGACAAGCTCTAGAAATGCTTACGTCATGGGGTAAACCTAAGAAATGTTTATATTTTGGGTCAAATTTTGATCGTTAGGTTGTTTATAATGTCAACAAGTTTATTTGTAATAACAAATGGTTAAACTAGTAGAACTTAAGTGCCGCATCAGACACCAATCAATTCATTTTGCGTGAGATATCCGCTTTCAGTTGGGGAGGTTCAAGTGCATAAAAGATAATAATGGCTTGTGTGCGTCCTGGATCGATGCAGTTACCATGTATAGTGTAGTCTCTTCTTTCAGTTTAGTTTTCCTTTCATTGTTACTATTTGAGAAAGTATAATTCTTGTGCGTGTTTTCCTTTCATATATGGTGTTTGAAGGAGGGTAATGCATAGGTTCCCTGTTCGATTATATCTCTAATCAATATATTGTTCGCAGTCGCAGCATGGGGCAGGATTGGGATGCTGAACCTGCCCAATGTATCTGACCACAAACAACTTCGTTGATGAGGATGATGAGAAAGCCGTAAAGTCTCTGACTTTTATGCGATGCCTCTAAGAGCGAGAGGACGTACGTAGCCAACTGAGTATCGCAGATCAGAGGGTGAATGAGGCCAAGATTCTGCACCGTGAGAGGCCGGCCTGGAGATGCGTTGCTCTTCGATCGGACGGGTGATGATGGATGCAGAGCAGGCCGAAGGAAATGTAGCTGGCACCGGCAGCCGAAGTCCGTGTCGGTCGGGCATATATCCTCGGCTGTACACCTCTGGACTCAACACATATATCCTTCATCGGGCTTGTAGCATCGATCAGCCGACGACCTCCGGACCCTGGTTGTCTGTGCAGCGGGCGGGTGTCCTTCGCTTACGGCCGGCGGCTTCGCCGTGACGCGTCAGGATATATGTGTCCCGACTTCCGACGCGCTCGGTGTTCCGCCGCCACCTCCTCTGCTGCGTGGAGTGGAGTCGCGACGCTGCGAGCGCCACCACCACCACCTATGCGCTCGGCGAGGCGGCGGTGACGAATGTCCTGGAGATCACGCTGGCGGGCGGCGTTGGTGCGCGAGCGAGACTACGCCGGGCCGCCCCTCCACCACATCAGCTGACACGACACCGCTTCTCTTCCTTCATTCCTTGGCGATGACCTCCCGCACGTTGCCTGTGCGGCTGGTGTCCTGCGCTTGCGGCTCGCCAATCGCCTGTTACCTCGACACTATCTTCACGTCGCTGGCGCCCGCACGATCGACACGGTGCGCCAAGGGACGAAGCTTCTTCGTCGAGTGGCTGTACTACTTGGAGATCGAGCCCTGCGACGTCGCCACGCTGCGCGGCGCGGCGGGGGCGGAGGAGGGCCCGGCGCGCGTCCAGGCTCTGTCGGCGTGCCTATGCAAGGCGGCACGCGCTTGTCCGGCGACGCCGATGAAGGAGGCATCGTAAACGGGCTACAGCTCAACAACGTTCGGCGTGATGCGCTGGAGGAGAAGGAAACGCTCGGGAACTTGTTCATCAGCGCCGCCGGCGATTTTCGCTTCTGGCTTCTGGACGGATGTCAGCGCTAGCTCTCGCTCAGTGGCGGTGCTTGCGCCAAGCACGGGGCGGGCGGGTCGGGGCGGCTTCCAGGGACCTGGGGGTGGTCGCTATTTCGAATAGCGTCCGCGCCGGTCGCTATTTGAAATGGCGACCGCCCCTGGGGCCGCGCGAGCAGCACCTCTTCGCCACGCCAGTACCGCTGCGTTGCGGAGCGCCTCCTCCATCCACGTCTGGGCATCGTCGTTCCTTTTCGGGATAATTCCTTACCGGCGCACGGCGTTCCTTGCGGGCGGCGTGGTCGATCGATCGCGCGCCGTCCGCCATGCCGTCAGATTCGCTCGTCGCTTGCCGTGCATGGGCGCGACGCCGAGGCGTGGTGTGACACGCGCTTCGCCAGGGCAACATCGATCTGCGCCAATTCCCGTTAATTCATTGGACGTGCTCGTGCAGTTGCGTGCCGTGGCTTACAATGCATGCCGCCGCCAATGCCAAGCAGCGGGAGGCGCCGGAACCCTGACCCGATCGAAGCAGCAGCAGTGATGCTTCAGGTTCCTCGCCTCCCCGTCGTCGCACTGCGGAGCGACGAAGTTCGTGATGTCCGCGACGATCCTGGCCTGGCCGTACGTCCGTCCTCGCAGCGCGTGTCCAAGGCGTGCCTGTGCAAGGCGCTGCCGTCCAAGGCCGACACGCGCAGCTGCACGGGACGGGGGTGCGTTCTGGGTGGATATATTCGCAACAGCAGCTCACCGGCCGGCCGGCCGCCCGCGCTCTAGTTCGGCGAGGCACCCGTGACCTCGGTCCTGGACGCGGCGGTATCGGCTTCTGGCGGTGAACCATGGACATATCGTGGATCCCCGATCGCCTCGCCTCGGCGCCAACCACCAGCGGGCGCCTACCTGAGTGCTTCTCCGCCAAAGCGGGCGGGCGCGAGGACGGCGGCGGCGTGGCGTTTATTCCTCCGGCTCCTTCTTCCCCGACCCAAAGGTAGCTCGGTGGGAACCATGGCGCAGGTGGCGGGTCGTCGTCGTTCGGCGGCGGATCCGCAGCCAAGGCGGTCAGATTTTGGTTGTGGGAGAGCAGATCTGGCGGGGCCCTCGGCGGAGATGCAGCGCGCGGCGCGAGGCGGCGCCGGCGGCCTCCATGGCGGAGGCTCGGGCCCTGCTGTGCGTGGCGGAGGCGGTCTTCTGCAGGGGCGTGTGGCCCTCTACGCGCGCTGACGACGACGGTCCCCATGGCGGGGAGTGACGCGCGCGATGCGTGACGACGACGGGAGCCACCATGGCGGCGCGGTGCTGGCAGGCGTTGACGGGGCGCGCAGCAACTACAGTGTCTTCCATGGCGGAGGTGCTGCCTTCGAGTTCGTGGATGGCGATTTGGGAGAGTGGATGGTCGGGGATGGTGTCAACGGTGGGCAGTGATCGTCGCCGTTGGTCGACGTCCTTCTCTTCTCCGGATCTTTCCCGTGGAAGAGTGGGGCGGTCCGGCGGTGTGGCTGCGATGGAACTGTTCCTTGTGGTATCTCCAGCGGATGTGGACAGTTTGGGTGCTGAACACCGGGCGAAAACTTTGTCTGGCAATTCATACCGGTGCCGGCAACATCGACATCTTTGGGTGTCGAATACCTTGTTGGAGGTGTTGTCGTGGTGCTTCTCAGTTACCTATGGAGGTTCTTCGGGTGAAAACCCAATTCTGGGTCTCCGGATAGGCGGCGACGGTGGTTTCAATCATCGTGTTCTCCTTGGGGCGTCATCGTGGAGGCCTCCAAGTGTCTAGGTGGTCGCAGGTTCGAGTGGTGGTGATCGTCATCTTCGCGTCGGGGTGGATCTTCCTCATTCCGGAGCTTTTGTTTGTTTTATGAGCTTCTTATGTCATGGCTTTGGAGATAGGTCGCTGGCTAGTGTCGGTTATGTGTGCTTCATGTAATTTCTGCTTTCTTGTTGTGTCGGGGGGTCGTTGCTCTCCTTGAGCAGCGACTCATTGTAATACTCTAACTTCTTCTCTACTATTTAATAAAAGGCTAACCGTTGTCAGCACACTAATCAAGGTGGCCCCCCTCAGATTAGAGCCCCCGTTGCAAACCAACGCCGAAATCATGATACGAGTGTTCACTGCGCATCCAACGGCACACAATTGTTTCGGCGTTGGTTTCACGCTCCGCACCATCCGCACCCCCGACGCGAATCCCCTCGCTGGGTGCGTATCGTCTGCCTTACCCTGGGTTATGGCAAAGTTTGCCATACCCAATCCGTGCCGCACATCAACAAAACGACGTTGGTGCCGTGATGCCGCAAACCACCCGCTAATCATCCATGGATTAAGAAACCTGATCCTTGTTTGGATAGAGTGTAACGCAGCAGCTCTCAACGTCGGGAAAATATCATAAACCATTCTCCGGCGGCAAGCTCGTCGACTAGTTGGCCATCCCATCGCAGCGAAGAACACATGCGAGAAGACTTGCATGGGCACCAGCGTCACTTGCGTTAGTCTCCGTCCAAACAGGGAACCAGGATCCTTAATCCGTGTGATTAGAGGGTGGTTTGCGGCATCACGGCACGAGGCGTCGTTTCGTTGATGTGCGGCACAGATTGGTATGGCAAACTTTGCCATAACCCAAGGTACTCCTCGCTACCCTATGGCGACCTCCGATGCGAATTTTCCGCACCCCAGTCACGAAGCCTTTCTCTGTCGTGCGCCTCCGCTCGCCAATGGCAAAGCGCCCGCCTCCTATTCTCTCCCCGATGGCGAAGCGACCGCCTGCGCCCGCTCCCACCAATCCTGGCGGGCGAGATCCCGCCTCCGTCCGCTGGTGGCGCGCGCACGCGGCGGCGCTTGTACGACGACGACTACTCCGGGGGACAGACAGCAGCAGGCCGCAGGCAGGGGAGATGAAAAAGGCGTCGATGGCCTCCATCTCCACGTCTCCACCCATCTCCCTCATCCGCACACCAGCCGCCGCCACCAGCTCTGCCTACCTCACCTTCGTCGGAGGCAGCTCGTGGTAATCGGCGGCCAGCAGGTAAGACTCCTATTGAAAGCTTCCACCATGATTCGATCTGATTGAACACAAATCGAATGCGTCCAGATTGCACTATGATTTGATCTGATTGGATACAAATCGAATGTGTCCAGATGAAAGATCTGAATGACGGGATTGTGAAGAGGCTGCCTGGCCGCCGGTGTGCAGCGAGATCTCTCTCTCTCTCTCTCTCTCTCTCTCTCTCTCTCTCTCTCTCCACCTCTCTCTCTCCCTCTCTCCCCATTCACATGTGCAGGTGTTTAGACAGATTGCCTGAAATGAGCTGTAGAAGGAGCTCGCGGAGTTGCAGGTCAGCCTCCCCATGCTGGATCCAACAACCTCCAATGGCGCTGCTATTCTTCTTCTTATGGCTTCCTTGGAACTTTTGTTTCCATCTTACACTGATGCATTGCCCATCTCTCTTTCAACTGCTTGTGAGGTCAAAAATTTGTTCATCAACCAATCTGTTTTTTTCAGTGGTTTCAGTTAGCCAGTGCCCAGTAGTGTATTGTGTGCATCAGAGCTGTTCATAAGACTTGCATCGGGTGAATCCAGGCCACGGTCCATGAAAGGTTCTAGCAAGTATGAGAGATTACTGCCCAGAGTGCAGGGCAATGCAAGAGGTGTGTCGAGGAACGGGAATGTGGAAGTATTTTTTTCACAAGGGATCGCTGCTGCCAGGTTACTTGGTCACATGATATTGCTACCTTTTGTGATATTACGTTGTTGGTTGGTCACATTATACATATGTATAATCCCTAAATTAATATGTGGATTACAGTGCTGGATATTGCAGGATTGTTTAACTTGAGTTTGGTAGAATTTCCTGTTATGACATTACGTTGTGCTTTGATTTCGATTGTCAATGTGACACTAATTCTGGCATCTTTTTATTTCCTTTCCGGCAGTAGCAAGCCACGACCACGATTTCTATAATGAGTGAGTCCAATGAATTGTTGGCTCAATATAGGGTTGATGAAGCCAAAGGGTTTTGCTAAAATGAATGATGAAAGTCTGGGAAGCCCGGAATTTTGCTTGTTTCGGTTTATAATATGCATGGGCACAAGCTTGAATTAATGGATCTGCCCCACGGGCTCTCTGAGAGTGGCCGCGGCAGGATGTAGCTTCACAAGGCTACTGAGATGAGGTACTGATTTACTCCGTCATTGTTTAATTCATTATTTTTTACTTCTGTCATCTAGCCTTGATGCATCTATTTTCTATTGCAATGAGGCAAGCATGCCATTTTGCAGTTTCATTTGCAAAAGGTGGAAGTATTATTGCTGCAGTGATTTTTTGTTTGTGTACTTCATTCATGGAATGGTTAGTTAAACAGTTTTACTGCTAGGATCAGTATGTGTTTGAAACACAATAACAAATTTGTGAATCAATTTCAGACTGAGGTGTAGCAAGGGAGTGACAAACTCTTAACTACTTGAATAATAGCAGGAGCAGATATTCTGATTTTGTTTATTGCAGAACATCTGAATTTTTATGAGTCGGTAAACTAATGAAAGGATATAAATATCATGTTAACCATGTATTCTACTTTTCTCTAGGGAAAAGAGAAAGTAGGATATCTATCTTCGATTAGTAATTCTGTCGTGAGAAATCTCAGTGCCTAGCTATTTGACCAGTAAATGCCAAATGTGTTGTAGATGATCTACCTTATGTTTTCTTCTATGTGTTTCTATTCTGTGTGCGGAACCCTGATTTTTTCTGTGGCTTTCCTTTTAAAAAAAATGATTATATAAAAGTATTGTGAGGATAAAATGTTCTGCAAGACATGGATGCTCAGTGCTCAATTGTTCCAGTTAGTTTTCAGTATACATCCGTTGAATCATTTTTCTTCAGTATCCAACTATACATCCATAACATGCTAGGACATTTACAATAATTCTCAACATGAAATGGCTGAGAAAAAATTTCTGTTCTGATAACAGATGTACAGAAATCAAAGATGTAAAGTTTGAAGCCGATTGTGAAATTATAGGAATGCTGATTGTGAAATTATAATTGGTTTTATTGGTCAGGCCGAGAAGGATTCCAAAGGTGAAGTTTGAAGCCATCGACAAAGTGAGACATAAGCACCGCCAGATTCATTGGTTACTGCACAAAAGGTGCAAAACATGCTCAGACAGCAATCTCCCGAACAGGACTGCTGGGGTTGAAGGTATAAATCTAACTTTTTTTTCCTGCAGTTGAACAATCCATCTGCTATGCTTTATTGCTTAATCTCTAAAACGGAATACTGATAGCTGAAGTATAATGTATTTATCAGATCCTCTTTTGTTCCTAGCAATGAGTAAATGCTGAACCTTTATGATTAGTTATATTACTCTGGAAATGTATTGCGCTTCCCTAAAAATATATGATGAAACATTAAGCAGCTGAGAAATTCTCTGATCTCTATTATGGCAAGTTTTAGATGCTTGCCGGAGTAATCTTGGGTGGTTGAGCCTCACACTTGCTAGATATGTGTGCGCACTTCCTTGAAGGTGCTGATAAAAAATGATGCAAATACAAACCGACTAGCCTTTATGCATTGTTGTTGTAGTTATATCATCCATAGCTGGAAGAGGGCAATGGAAGTAGATAACATAGATTTTCAGTAGTATCGGCATCTATGGTACCACTGCGAAGCATTATCAAGATTGTCAAAATAAAGGTCCTGATTAGCCATTTATTTATACGGCATGCCTATCTTAGTTCTTTATGAATTTTGATAAAATTTCTCATATGTGAGGAATCCTGTAATTTCTGTTATTACTAATATCCGAGTTGATCAGTCGTGGCTTCACCTCAATAGTGCTTAAAAAGAACAGTAAAAATCTTGGGACGTTGTAGGGATAGGGTATATGTAGTGTTTTGGAGCATTTGGGGAACCAGAAATATTGCATGCTTTGATTGCCACCTGATTAAACCGATGTACTATATCAAATATTTTATTGGTTGAATTCGTCTGTTTTGCAGAAAAAATGAGGAACGTGATTGTCTACGACAAGGAGCCACAAGGTGGTGATGGTGGACATCTACAAGCTTACGCAAAACTGACTGGTGATGATGAGCAGCATTATGAGATATTAATTGTAGTCTATAGTTAGTATTTTCATCGAGTAGTTTGGGTCAGCTTTAGTTTGGTCATCTTGGGATTAGTGCTCAAGCTGCGATCATGAAAAGTAAAATGTCTCTTTAAGCTAAGCTTGCACATGAATATGTAGTTCTCAGGTGACAGTACTATTTGGTTGGCTTGATTGTAATGCAACCCGCTCATAGTGTTATTTGATTTTGTTAAATAATGCTTTGCTTTGGTGCATTTCTTTTTTCTACCATGGTTTGGTGCACTCTTTAAACAAATCCCATTTAAATAATGGTTTGTAACTGATAACTTTTCTGATATGGAATATTTGGGGTGATGCAGAGGACTCTTGAAAGTGCTTTGATGGACCACCAACTTAGGAGTTCGGATTGCAGCACATGCCATTTCATTTCATCCTTCAAATTACAGTCCATCAGATGCGCATGATGGTTCTTAGGCTCATTTCTGTCTGACTATTGTGTAACAAGATGACAGAAATTAATGTTCTTGCCCCACTTTTTTTTCTTATTTTTTTCCCGTCAGCCGTTACTATATCTACACTAAAAAAGCATGACCCTTCATACTAATTTACATTTGTCCATTTGCTCGGCTTAGGTATTAACATCTCTTGGGATCTAATAAATGGCTCCGTTTGACCCAACCACCCTAGCAGATCACTCTACCACTTACCTCTTACTTCTGGTGGGTATGAGTCTAAAATGTATGGTTACTAAAGCCCAACCTCTAATGTCTCAATCTGATGTTTCATCACTAGGATACATGATTTCGCTACGCAATCAAGCGTAGAGAAAACGCCTCGAAACATAATTCTTGCTATACATCGTGTATGCACATAGCGCAACTACATATTGCAGCTGTACGGTGCCATGTACTGGTACATAATTTTTTCCAACTATGATTAAAAAATAAACTAAAACGGCCACCTTGGCTCCCATCGGATTGGCAAGTTCTGCATAGGTGTAAGCGCCGATGGCGGCGTACGACATATGCTCCGGTGTCAAGTCTTCACGTCACCATCACGAACGGCGGGAAAGAAGGATGGAGTGGGTCGTGGTTCATCGTCGGTATTTATATACAACAAGGGCAATGGCATCAGTCTCATCGCGAATTGATTCGTCGTGGCTGAATCAATCGTGGCGGGATTGAGGCGTCGCGGCAGAAACCGAGGATAGGTGGTTGCCATTCTTTCAGCGTCGTGCGGTGGGATTGTGGCGTCGCGGCGGAAACAGAGGATACATGGTTGGCGGTTGCCATTTTTCCAGTGTCACGTCATTTGAGCAGAATTGTGGCAGTTTGAAACTTAGAGTCCCATCTTGACTGTGTGATATTTAGATGCAAGCCCGCGTGTTTGCATATAAATATTGCTTGGGTTATTGTTTTGTTGGACTAGATAGGACTTGGCAGCCTGTCAGATCGTGTACAACCTAGCACGCTTGTGATACCATATAGCGGTACGCAATCTTTGTCTCTCATGACATTGCATGATCATTTAATAGAAATAGAGAAACTGATTCCAGAAATAATTATGTATATTTTTGCTATACACGACTCAACTACATCTTGTGCTCGTGCGATATCATATACCGCTACCCAATCTTCGGCTCCCGTGGCATAGCACGGGCATTCAACTAGTAATGAAATAAATGCAAAGCATGTTCTAGCAAAAAGAAATTTTGGAGCAACAAAGGGTATGGAGAGCCCGCGTGGATTTTAAAACACAACGTTAGAATATTCTTACCCATGTAATTTGGACACTAAAAATCACCTTTTTGAAAATATCCTAAGCCGAAATATCCCATATAGGAAGAATTTATAGGTTTGGATTTGTGGATATGCATATAAATACTAACACCACGAGACATTAGAATATGGCATAACAAAATAATACCTTCAGGCCTCAAATGGTAAAGTTTTCTTTTTAGAAAAATGCTCTAATATTCAACTAGCATGTGTCGATTATTTATCTGATAGCCAAGGAAAACCAAGTAAAAAAATAATATCATGGGGGAGGAATTATGGTCTTTCACAATCTGGACACGACCCACTTTGAACTTTGTTCAATAAGATTGATTGCGAGAAATCGGTGAATGAAGTAAAACTTCATCACTAACTCTTGGTTGTGGGCGTATGAGTTCATTGAGATACATATATAATTCAAGTTATCTTTCAGTTGTAGGATATGACAAAAAATATAAGAACATATAAATGTTGTAATTTGTGTAGTTAGGAGTCTTACTAGATAGCAAGTGCATATAATTATGGGTCAAAATTGGTCTTTTGCCAAGGGGTACAGCACAGGGAGATTTTGAGTTAAGTCTTAATGTAGAACCAAAACAAAAATGGGTCTTTCGAATATGAATCAGAACCAAAACGAAATGGGATTTTAAGTTGGAAAACGGCAAGGCAGCAACGCGGAACGGAACACGGGAGGTGAGCCCACACAAGGTATCCTATAGACCCAGTCACCCCTTTCCCCTTCCTCGAGACTCAAACAATTAGTGTTTATTTATTTGAACAAACAACCAATTCACTAGTGTTTATAAAGTTTTTGTAAAATAGTCGTGGGTGAGGCCCACTTTAGCCTTACATAAGCTGCATTAGTGTATCTTGCAATTGAAGATGGAGAAACACTATTGTCGGCGTTGTGAAACCGGCCGGCGAGTAAATTTAGACTACACGCTTGGTTGATTGAGTCGGAGTGGTTCGATTTGGATTGCTCGTAGTAGGGGTTACAAGCGTTGCGAGAGAGGGAAACGGCTCCCAAGTCTCCAAGTGCTCGGGTGTGGCACCCCGTTTCGTGGTCCATCGCCTCTTTTATCTGGTCAAAGGGATATGGGTTACAATGGCGGAAAGGAGAAAAAGAAAACTGAATGGTAAAGAGGGCGATCGTGTGTGAGCAGGGACGGGCTTCTCCTTCCCCGCGGCCTCCTCGCCCGAGCGATGACGATGATGTCATCTACTGTCAAGTCGAGGTGGTCGCATCCGAGTCTTGTTGATCGTTGTGTGATGACTGTTTTGACCATGTTCAACACAGGCCAATACTATTACCGCGTGCATCGCCGCTTGACCGCAGTCAAACGTCCCTGTAGGACATGTGAGGGCGGCGGCTTACGTTGAAGGATGGGTAAAAGCACGCCCACTTGCGTGCGCGTTAAATGCGGCCCAACCGCCGGGTTGTGGCCGCGCCGCTCGAATGGCTTTCTCCTCGCAGGGGTCGAGCGACAAGGGCTGGTCCGTGTGGACCCTCGTCCGACCCTCCGAGGGTCAGACAAGCTATCCCTATGGGACGCCACGTGGCGTCATCATCGAGTGGGGGTCGGGCCCAGCTCGTCCCCCTTTGCTAAACACCCTCCGAGAGGCGGAGAGTTTCTCGGCTGACCCACAAGGGTCGGAGGCGACACAGCCCTCCCCCTTGATCGGCACCAGGGCTCGGGTATGTTTCATAGTAGTTAAATAGTCATGGTTTGACTGTTAACCGCGGATACCTATAAAAATAGGTATCCCACGAATATAGAGAAATTATATTTAAGGATGAATAGTTATAGATACGTATTATTATTTCTTACCTTGATTGTCTAAAGTTTCATCAGCATGTTCTTTTGGTATTATTACGCAGTCTCTATACCTGAAATTTGGTAAAAACAATAAAGTTGTCAATTTACTGGGGAGGTTTAAGGAATCCAAGTATTTTGGACAAGCTGTTCCAGTCAGCGGGATCGCCTACTACGCCACTACACCACCGACGTGAGTACGCGTACTTTTTACAGAATCATTTTCCGGCAATGTATTCTTGTTTAATTAATTCAAATTAGATTTTCTTACACAAAAAAATCTAAGACCCATGCAATTTTCTCCTTATGTGGTTGAAGCTTGGCTGACATAGGAAGAGACCCCGTCTGCACATTTCTCTATGCTGTGTTGCTGCTTCTGGGATGTGCCAGCTTCTCTATGGTATTTTTTTTTTTCACTTTGTGCACACTCAGATCGATATGTGGCCAGGTTGCTTGGGATAAGTGAGGAGGTTTCCTTTACATTCTCTTTACTCAATCGTCTTCACTCAGAATCATTTTCCTTTACACTAACTAGTTTTGTAATGCAGGAACGACGAAGTGTGACGGCAGCACAGCCAGATTCCATTCCTCAAAAGCGATGGAGACGCTACGTCGTCAAAGTTGCATTTCTCGTCGGCCTCTTTGTCGTGCACTAACCTTAGTAGCGGGCTTCATCGGGGTGATCGGCTCCGGCACCGGGATCATGCTCGTGACTGCCATATACTCTTTCTACGAAGGGAGTAGGATGGCAGGCAAGGCTGCCGCCTTCGGACTCCGACGCGTGCATCCACCAAATTAGGTCGTAAAAACACAATTAGTACAAGGTTGAATCTTGAATGGGATTGAATTTTATATATGCTGCGAACTCCGGATTCCGGTTGACTGTACAGCGGGTGTCCTTCGCTTGTGTCAGCGACATGCATGCATCCAGGTAGTGGCCGCGCGCGCTCTTCAGGATGTGTCCTGGATTCCGACGCGTGGGGTCGGTTGATCACCTTTGGCGGAGGCCCAAGCGTGGAGGCACGAGCGCTTGGTGTTCCGCCGCGACCCATCCATCGTACAGCGCATGATCGAGCTTGGTCGACCTCTTCTGCTGCCACGCTGCCCGACGTACCTGTGGAAGGTGCTCCCGGCCGTCGTGGCCGCGCACTAGTTCCGCCGAGTGTTTAGCTGCCTACGCAGCTGCCTCTCGGCAACGCCTCGGCTAGGCAGCGACGACGAGCCGGCACCGACCCTCCAGCACATCAGCCGGCACCGCTTCGTCTCGTCCCTTTGAATTACTCCCGTTGCATGAACGACACGGCGCTAAGAGACGAAGCTTCGTCAAGTGTCTGTACTACGTGGATGGACGTACTGGAGCCATGCTTTACGTACTGTAAGAGAGATAAAATCAGAGGAGAATTGCCGTGCCTTTCATTACTGAACAATGGTGCCTTTATAGGCTTACATGAGCGCCATGCGCTGAACTAATTACAAGCCAAGAAGGCCGGGTTACTCCTAGTCGTGCGGAGAGATAAGTGCCACGACTTAGTCAGTGCGGTTACAGGTTGAGTGAGAGTCAAGTTTCCTAACAGCCCCCCTCAGTCTGGACTCTTCATGATGTTCAGGCTGGACCGAAATTCATCGAACAACACACGTGGCAAACCTTTTGTGAATATGTAAGCGAACTGGGAGCTTGATGGCACATGAAGAACCTTGACTTCACCAATGGATACTCTGTCCCTCACAAAATGCAAGTCGATCTCAATGTGTTTTGTTCGCTGGTGCTGCACTGGGTTAGAGGAGAGGTACATTGCGCTAACATTATCACAGTATATGACAGTGGCTTTTGTCGGCGGTTGATCAAGTTCTGTCAATAATTGTCGCAACCAACAGCTCTCAGCGACAGCATTAGCAACACCCCTGTACTCTGCTTCGGCACTAGACCTTGACACGGTGAGCTGGCATTTGGATGACCACGAAATCAAATTTGAACCAAAGTAAACACAGAACCCAGAAGTGGATCGTCTCGTGTCTGGACAGCGGGCCCAATCGGCGTCCGAATATGCAATGAGATCACGAGAGGATGATTTACTGATGTGAAGACCATGGCCAATCGTCCCACGGACATAGCGAAGGATTCTTTTGATGAGATTCATGTGGTGATCGCGAGGAGCATGCATGAACAAGCAAGTTTGTTGCACGGCGTATGAGATGTCAGGACGTGTAAGTGTGAGGTATTGGAGAGCGCCTGCAAGGCTGCGATATTCGGTGGGATTAGAAAGCAGAGTACCATCATTTGCAGATAGTTTGGACTTTGTATCAATGGGAGTGGTGCATGGATTGCATGAACTCATGTTAGCGCGCTCTAAAAGTTCAGTGGCATATTGTTCTTGGGACAAGAAAAGACCAGAAGAGGTACGTTGAACTGAGATCCCAAGGAAATGCTGCAAAGGCCCTAAATCAGACATGGCAAACTCACCCCGCAGGGCTTCAATGATACGAGTGAGCAGTGAGGTGGTGTTGGCAGTCAAGATTATGTCGTCCACATAAAGAAGTAAATATGCAATGGCATTGTTGTGGTGATAAATAAACAAAGATGAATCTGATTTTGCAGCACAAAAACGAAATGAGCGAAGGAAAGTGGTGAAACGAGTGAACCATGTGCGTGGGGCTTGCTTAAGGCCGTATAATGATTTGTGAAGATGACAAACATGAGATGGACGAGAGGGATCAACAAAGCCAGATGGTTGTTGACTGTAAACGGTTTCAGAGAGATTACCATGAAGGAATGCATTTTGCACGTCCAATTGATGAATGGGCCATGATCTTGAGGTGGCAATGCTCAACACGACACGAATTGTAGCGGGCTTGATCACCGGGCTAAATGTTTCTCCATAATCAACACCTTGTTGTTGGGAACAACCGCGAACCACCCATCTTGCCTTGTATCTTGCCAAAGAGCCGTCCTTGTTGAACTTGTGCCGAAATATCCACTTGCCCGTTACCAAATTGACACCTGCAGGACGAGTAACAAGACTTCAAGTACCATGCTTAATCAAAGCATTATATTCATCAAGCATTGCATTATGCCAGTTAGGATCTTTTAAAGCTTCCCGGTAGGTTTTGGGTATGGGAGATATGGTCGAGGGCTGGGATGTGGTTACGGAAAGATCGAAGATCTCTTTTGGTTTGTAGATGCCTGATTTAGAGCGTGTGTGAATCTCGTGTGCAACAACTTGTGGGTGCGCGTAGCGTAAAACCGGTGATGGCAGCGGTGAGGGGCTGGCGCTGGGTGGATTTGCTGGGGACGCGGAGTGGCGCGGGGGCGATGTGCTGGCCGGTGGGGAACGAGCGGGAGACGTGGCAGCGGCGGAGTGGTTTGGCGGGGAATGTGCGTGTGGGCCCCCCCCTGAGGTGCGGCGTCCCCGACAGAATCGGATCAGCACCGGGATTGCGGCCGCCAGGTGACGTAGTGCTGGAACCTCGTACCGGCACGAGATCCAGTGTTGATGCGGTGGGATTTTCTGCGGCTGGCGGATCTGGGTGATCAGGGTCCTGCGAGATAGAAGCGAACGGAAAAATTGTTTCGTCAAAAATTACATGCCTGGACGTGATGACTTTCCGTGTAGCGATGTTTAGGCACCTATAGCCCTTGTGATCAGTGGGATAACCAATGAAGACGCACCGGGCAGAACGTGGGGCTAATTTGTGTGGAGTTGTTGCGGTGAGATTAGGATAGCATAGGCAACCGAAGATTTTCAGGTGGTTATAGTCTGGTGGTTCTTGGAAGAGGGCTTGATATGGTGTCGTGAGATTGATGGGTTTGCTTGGACGTCGGTTTAGGAGATATGTGGCTGTGGTCATGGCCTCAACCCAGTAGGTGGGTGGGATGTGAGCTTGTTGAAGCATTGTACGAGTGATGTCATTGATGGATCGAATGGCTCGTTCGGCTCGGCCATTTTGGGGGGGACATGTGTGGACAGGAGAGACGAAACGTGATCCCTTTGGATGCAAGAAAGGCACGAAAGGCATTGTTGTCAAACTCTTTACCATTATCGCATTGGATGCATTGAATTGAAAGATGAAATTGATTGACAACAAGCATGTAAAATGAGGTAAGTTTCTCAAATGCCTCAGATTTAGATCGCAAGGGAAAAGTCCAGTGATAATGCGTGAAGTCATCAACAATCACAAGATAGTATTTATAGCCGGTAAAACTCACAATTGGCGAGGTCCAAAGGTCACAATGTATTATTTGAAACGGGAAATAGGTAACAGATGAAGAGGTGCTAAAGGGAAGACGCGTGTGGCGTCCTAATTGACACGCATCACAAACAGGGGAAGTAGCATTATTATGGGTACATGGAAGAGAAAATTTAGAAATCAAATGGGCTAATGATTGTCGACCGGGATGTCCAAGCCGACGGTGCCAAATTTCAAAAGTCGCCAAGCAAGCTGAGAGCGCCGCCAGGGACGTGACCATGCCAGGCCCACCAAATGGATAGAGGTCGCCCACACTATTGGACCTCAGGATTTCTCTCCTGGTGACCAGATCCTTCACAGAGAAACCGAATGGATCAAATTCCACAGAACAGTTATTATCACGAGCAAAACGCCGAACAGAGATGAGATTCTTGACAATTTGGGGTGTATGAAGAACATTGCGCAATTGAAAAGTGTGGCGAGGAGTAGGTAAATAAGCAGTACCAGTACCAAGAACAGGAAGTAAAGATCCGTTACCAACAATAACATGCTGAGAATTATGCGATGAAGAAGAGTGGTAAGAAGGCAAGTTACCATGATCCCCGGTCATGTGTTGACTGGTGCCACTGTCCATGTATCAAAGGCCATCGGGCTGCTGCAGAGACGCCGCATGAAGTGCCTGAATGAGACCCGTCGCGTCCCAAGATGGGGCGGCAACAGGAGCTGATGTAGTGGTGGGCTGTTGCAGCATCGTGTACGCTTGAGCCTGTCCCTGCAGAGCCATCGGAGCAGGCGAGCGAGATCCGAGGACGCCGGGCCCTGTGGCACCAGTCCATGGCGAGCGCCACGGGCTGCCCCACATTGGGCCAGGAGGGGTAGCCCCACTGGTTGCCTGGGAATGGCGGGTAGAAGCCGCATCCGCCGTAGTGACGGCCGCCGCGGCCGCGGCCATTGCGGCCACGACCATTGCAACCGCGACCGCCATGATCACCGGAGCCGCCGCGCGAGTTGTTGTCATGGTGCTGGCGGGGGGTGGATTGTCGGCGGTGGGTGGTGTCGCGCCGACGGCGGCGAGGGCAGTCTCCGCCGCCTGCTTGGCGGTGGTCGCCTGCGCGTTCTCCTCTGTGATGATGTGGTCGCGCGCCTCGAGGAACGAGGGGAACACCGGGAGCGCAGGGAGCAGAGTCTTGAGGACGGCGTACTTCGGATTAAGGCCGCGGATCAGCTGGTGGACGAGGGCGCGCTCACCGACAGGTTGATCGCAGTCGGCGAGGCCGTTGGCGAGCTGCTGCAGACGATGACAGTAGTCTAAAACGGAAAGATCACCCTGCTGCATACCGTGAAATTCGGCTTCAAGATGCACCGCGCGACTCGGCTTGTTCCCGGAGAAGACGGTGCGCAGGTGTTCCCAGACGGCGTGAGCGGAAGGATTCTTCAGCTTCATGACCATCTCGAAGAGCTCGTCGGAGATGGTGGCGTAGATCCACTGGAGAACGGTCATGTTCTCCTGCAGCCATGCCAGATCGTCGAGGTGGTTGTCGAGTTGGCGACGTGGGCGTGGAGGTTGAAGCGCCCGAGGACGAGGAGGAACAGAGTGCTCCACTTGGTGTAGTTCTGCGCGCGGTAGTCGAGCACGTACAGGACGGTGGCCTTGATGTTGACGGAGTGGATCGCTTGAGCCATGGGAATGGCACCGGAGGAGCCGGCGGAGATGTCGCCGGAGGAAGACGTGGACGCAAAGGCGCCGAGAGCAGGAGATGTGGACGCGCCGAGAGCAGGGGAGGTGGGCATGCCGAACGCCGGAGAAGAAGAGGAGCCAAGAGCGGCGTTGGTGGCGTCGGCGACGGCGGACAGTGTGTCGCTCATGGTGAGAGATCTACTCAGGTCTCAAGATGACCCGTCTGATACCATGTAAGAGAGATAAAATCAGAGGAGAATTGCCGTGCCTTTCATTACTGAACAATGGTGCCTTTATAGGCTTACATGAGCGCCATGCGCTGAACTAATTACAAGCCGAGAAGGCCGGGTTACTCCTAGTCGTGCGGAGAGATAAGTGCCACGACTTAGTCAGTGCGGTTACAGGTTGAGTGAGAGTCAAGTTTCCTAACACGTACGTCGCCATGCTACGCGACGCGCGTCCAGGCTCTGTCGGCGTGCCTGTGCAAGGCGCTCCGGGCCGTAGTGTCCAAGGCCGACCACGACGCGCTCGGTGAGTCGCCCGTGACCACAGACTTAGCAGAATTTATTAATGGCACACTGGCGGACGTGTTACACCATCCCATCCCATTGCATCGGTGAACCATGCATGGACGTCTCCTCCTCCGCCGGCACCTGCCACAATAGAAGGGATGGTGTCCGCGACAAGGACGGGAATATTCTTCGTCCAACGCCACGTGACATTGCCCGTCGGACCGGAGCTCGGATGCTGTGAACGAGCGCGGCCGGCATTATCCGACGAAGAAGAAGGCATCCTCAACGTTCGGCGTGGCGGAGGTGATTGAGGAGGCGAGCCGGGAGGCGAAGCAAACGTACGCTTCATCGGGAACGTGCTAGTCAGCGCGACGGCGTCGCCGGCCAGACAGCAGAGTCGTTGAGGATGAAAGGCTCCGGCCGGCGAACGCGGAGTTGCCGAGGCGGGTTTCGCTTCTGGAAGGCGGAACGTCGGTGTGCGCGTAGCGCTAGCTCTCACACGGCGCTGATCGAGCTGCTTTCGGGGACCGGGGGGTGGTCGCTATTTCGAATAGCGACCGCCCCTGGGCCAGCCCATGCACGCGGGACGGCACGGCTCACGCCACGGCTTGCCAGGGTGGCGCCGCTTCGTTCCCGAACGTCTCCATCCACGTCTGGGAGTCGACCAGCGCTGTTCTGCACCGGCGTGGTTGCGCGCTATCCGGCATGCCAGCCGAGTCGTTTGCCGTACGTGCACGGGGCGACGCCGTGCCATGCCGGCCATACTATATATGCATGACATGTGCTTCGCCAGGGCGCCGGCGCATGATTCAGGCCTTGCACGTTGGTGTGGGACGACACCTGCTCGCATGATTCTCTTTCGCTAGACGTGCTCGCCCGACCGCAGCACGCTGATGTAGTTCGTGCCGTGCTCGGCTCTCACTGCATGCCACGCACGCACGCAGCTGGAGTAGCCGTGGCTACCTGCCCGCTAGCTTTCGCGCGCCACGTACTCTACGCCGTGACGTGACGTGGTGATCGAGGCACGTTCTCCTTTACCTGTGACACTCGCCGCCCGCCGGCCATTGACTCTCTGGCGCTGCATCTTGCTCTTCGCGAGCCTGTCCCGGCCGGAGCAGCAGCAGCGAGATGCTTCAGGTTCGCGCGTCCCCAACATTCGATGCTCGTTTTCCTTCCCCGCTGCGGTGACACCCGCACCGCGGGGCGAGGTGGTTCGTGATGGCCACCAGATCTTCGTTGAGTGGGGTTTCAAGAGCAGTGATGTGTTCCTTGAAAGAAGTGGCAGCTACCTCCCTCTCGCCTAGCCTGCCAAGGTGGTTATACGTACGCCGTTGACTTCAGGTAGTACACCTCTACTGCCATCTCATATGGCACAACATGCACAGGATATATACAGAGTTCAGGTTATAAGATTTTAGAAGCTGAGTAACACGTTGAGTTTCAGAAGCTATCATTGCACACGATCGATGCAACAGCTCCCATCCAAGACTTGCAGGTCTTCAGTGGCTTGAGTGCTTTTCGGCCAATGTGTGTTTTAGCCAGTTTGTTTGCGGCCCATAGGGTTCCAAGCAATATATGAAAATCTTTAATAAGAGCTAAATAAAATGTTGATGTTAAAATTTGTGTTTTTTAGCCAATATGTATGTTAAAATTTCTTGTATTATTAATTGTTATTTTGATTTCAAAACGGTAAAGTTCATTTGTTTACTCTTGGGCAAGTGGAACAACACCAATGATCTGTTATAACACTCTACTTGAACTAATAGAATATGAAATGTACATAGACTACTGGAATAATATCGACTGGTGGAACAACTTAAACAACTGATTGCAACTTAAAATTATATTTCCTCCATTCCAAAGTGGAAACATCATGGAACAACTTAAACAACTGATTGCGCCTATATATACTGCTTGGAGGGCTTTCTGCGGCGTCGCCATGCATGCTGCGCGACACGGCGAGAGCGGACGGCCCGGCGGCCGGCGCGCGTCCAGGCTCTGTCGGCGTGCCTGTGCAAGGCGGCTCTCCCGGTCGATCGTTGTGTCCAAAGACCAAGGCCGACAAGCGCGGCGGCACGGGGGTTGGTTTCACCCGTAGCGCGCGCACGGACATGTTCTTGGCAGAAGGGCAGGCACCTCTCAGTAACGCGCTCGGCGAGGCACCCGATTAATGAAGGCACGCTGGCGGACGCGTGACACCATCGCATCGGTTCGGCGGGGACGACGTTCGTGCACCGCGCGCGGTGTACCATGTGCGTCTTCTCATCCCCCCGGCACCGCCACAAAAATATAACGGAGCCCGCGACGTCGATCGTCATCGACAAGGCCGGCTGGGATTCTTCATCGATCCACTGCCACGTACGCAGCTCGGATGCCGTGGAGCAGGGCACAACGACGTTCGGCGCGACGGAGGAGATTGAGGAGGCGAATGAAACGCTTCTCCGGAACCTGTCGCCGGCAAGACAGAAGATGTGCGCGGAGGGAGGACACGCACGGCGCCGCCAGACAGCAGCAGAGGACGCGTGCGATCGCCCAAGGCCAAGGGACCGTGCACCCCTTGGGCCGTGTACCTCCGGTCTTCCGCGCCACGACACGGGCTTGCCAGTGCGCCGCTGCGTTCCCAAACGTCTCCATCCACGTTCGAGGCACGGGGCATCGTCCAGCGCTTCGTTCGTGCGCCATCCGCCATGCCAGCAGCAGAGTCGCTAGCTTGCCGTGTGCATGAGCGCGACGCCGTTCAGGCCCTGATGGTGTGGGACGACACTGCGCATGCGCAACACCTGCGCCGATTCCTTAGGGGGACGTGGTCTCGCCCGACCGCAGCGCGCCGATGCAGTTCGTGCCTTAATTGGCTCACCATGCATGCATGTCGCCCGCCGCCCACGCCACGCAGCTGGAGGCGCCGCGGCTGTCTGCTGCCCGCAGGAGCACGCCGTACGACGCCGTGACGTGATGCGGTGATCGAGGCACACTCTCCTTCACCTGTCACTCGTTCTTCGGAGCAGCAGCAGCAGCGATGCTTCAGGTTCACGCGTCCCCCACGTTCATGCTCCTCCTCCTCCTCGCTCGGCGGCATCGATCGGCATGGCTCCTCCCTTCCCCGCGGCGGTGTCACCGCACCGCGGGACGAGGTGGTTCGTGATGGCCGCTAGGTCTTCGTTGATTGGGTTTTCAGTGATGTGTTCCTTGAAACAAGTGACAGCTTCCTTCCCCTCTCGCCTAGCTAGCCTGGAGGATACAGGTAGTACACCCCTGCCACCATTGCCTTCAGGTAGTACACCCTCTGCCACCATCTCATGGTACTACATGCAAAGGATACAGAGTGTATGTTATCAGATTCTAGTACTAGGCGTGTTCGTTTCGTTTAGGACTAAAGTTTAGTCCAAAGTTCTTGCTATTTAAATGTATTAAATAAAGTGTAATTACAAAATTTTTTACAGAAACCTGAGCTACTTTGCGAGACGAATCTAATAACGGTAATTAAGCCGTAATTAGACGATGGTTACTGTAGCATTATTATAGCAAAACATAGCTTAATTAGGCTCGTTAGATTCGTCTCGTAAATTAGCACACATCTGTAAAAAGGTTTTGTAATTAGACTTTATTTAATACTCTTAAATAGCAAGATTCTCTGGACTAAACTTTAGGACTAAAGGAAACGAACAGGCCCAAGTTGAGTAACATCTTGAGTTTCGGAAGCATTGCACACGATATAGATGCAACAGCTCACCTCTAAGTCTTGCAGGTCTTCAGTGGCTTGAGTGCTTTTCGGCCAATGCGTGTTTTAGCCAGTTTGTTTGCGGCCCATAGGGTTCCAAGCAATATCTAAAATCTTTAATAAGCGGCTAAAAAAGAGTTGATGTTTTTGTATGTTAAAATGTGTTTTCTTTTTAATTGTTATTTTGATTTCGAAACGGTAAAGTTCATTTGTTTACTCATGGGCAAGTGGAACAACACCAATGATTTTATTATGACACTGTACTTGAACTAGTGGAACAACTTAAACAACTGATTGCAACTTAAAATTATAATTCCTCCATTCCAAAGTGCATAGAAACATCATGAGCTATTTTTGATAGACTAAGTTTGTAAGTAAAAGGATCACATGTCCCCTCGTAGTGGGCAAACCAAGCCTCGAAAATGCTTATATTTTGGGACAAGCTCTAGAAATGCTTACGTCATGGGATAAACCTAAGAAATGTTTATATTTTGGGACAAATTTTGATCGTTACTGTTTATAATGTCAACAAATTTATTTGTAATAACAAAACTGTTAAACTAGTAGAACAGAGCATGAAGTGTTGTTGTCGGTGCACTAATCTTACTTGCGGGCTTCATCGGGGCGATTGGCTCCGGCACCGGGATCATGCTCGCCGCGAATGCCAATACTCTTTCTACGAAGGGAGTGGGATGGCAGGAATGGCTGGTGCATCAACAAAATTAGGAAGTGAAAACATCTTGTATAAGGTTGCATCTTGAATGAGATGGAATTTTGTATATGCTTGTTCATTAAGTCAGACATTTGAATAGATGTTTAAGTATAATGGCATACTAATTATTTTTAAAGAAAAGACATGACTTGAGTTGACTTGACTTTGCATAAGCTCTGAGCTTACGTTTCATACAAATCAACTTGACTTTGCATGGAATTAAACATAAATCTTGTAGCATCAATTTGTGTATGAAACTTATAAATTAATTGGCTAACTGCAGAGCAAATATATTTTTCCTGTGTTTGCGGGACGCTGAGCAACAAAGACCATGAGCACCAGTTGAACTAACAGAATGCTTTATATTTTGGGACACATGTCCCCTCATAGTGGGCAAACCAAGCCTCGAAAATGCTTATATTTTGGGACAAGCTCTAGAAATGCTTACGTCATGGGATAAACCTAAGAAATGTTTATATTTTGGGACAAAGTTTGATTGTTAGACTGTTTATAATGTCAACAAATTTATTTGTAATAACAAAACGTTTAAACTAGTAGAACAACAGAGTAACAGGTGTTGTTGTCGGTGCACTAACCTTACTAGCGGGCTTCATCGGGCTCATCGGCTCCGACACCGGGATCATGCTCGCCATGGCTGCCATATTATCTTTCTACAAAGGGAATGGGATGGAATTTTGTATATTTTTATTCATTAAGTTGACAATTTGAACAGATGTTTAAATATAATGGCATACTAATTTTTTTTTATAAAAAAGACACGACTTGACTTGACTTGACTTTGCACACCATTTAAATTTAAGCTGCTTACGTTTCATACAAATCGACTTGACTTTGTGTGGTATTGAACAATCGTAAATCTTGTAGCATCAATTTGTATGAAACCTATAAATTAATTGGCTAACTGAGGAGCAAATTATTTTTTCATTTTTTTGCGGGACGCTGAGCAACAAAGACCATGAGCACCAAGTTGCTCCTCGGACGTCACGGTGATGCTGAATGCTCCGCGCTGCATATTCTGTTGCCACCAGCTACGCGCTTGGCAAGGCGGCAGTGGGTGACGACGGTCCTTGAGGTCATGCTGGCGGACGCGGCGTTGGTGTGCGAGACTATGTCGGCGCAGGATACCGGCTCGCCGCCACCCGCTCCTCCACCGCATATATCGTCAGGCACCGCTTCTCGGCATCGGCGATGAACTCCCGGCCCGTTGCCTATGCAGCCGGCGTCCTGCGCTTGCGGCGGCTTCGCCGTGGATCGTTGGACCCGGCGCTCAAAGAGACGATGCATGCTTCGTCGAGCGCCTATACTATTCGGAGGGCTATCTGCGACGTCGCCATGCTGCGGCGAGAGCGGACGGCCCGGCGAGCGTCCAGGCTCTGTCCGGCCGCGTGCCTGTGCAAGGTTGGATTCACCGGCAGCGCGCGCTCGGAAATTTCTGCTCAGGGGGGGGCACCTCTCAGCAACGAGCTCGGCGAGGCACCCGATTAATGATGGCGGACGTGTCACACCATCGCATCGGTTCGGCGCGGACGACGTTCGTGCACCGCGCGCGTTGTACCATGTACGTCACCTCCTCCGCTGGCACCGCCACACTATAACAGAGCCCGCAACGTCGATCGTCATCGACAAGGCCGGCCGGGATTCCTCATCCACCGCCATGTGCGTGACGTTGCCCGCGTCGTTACGCAGCTAGGACGCCGTGGACGAGTGCGGCCGGCATTCTCTGGCCAAGGAGGCATCCTCAACGGAGCATAGCGCAACGACGTTCGGATGATTGAGGAGGCGAAGCAAACACTTGCTCGGGAACATGTCGCGGCGTCGCCGGCCAGACAGCATAGGTACGGCGCCGCCAGACAGCAGAGGAAGCGCGCGATCGCCCGAGGATGAGAGGCTCCGGCGAACGCGGAGTCGTCAGACAGCGGTGCTGTCTCCATTGCCAAGCACGGGGCTGATCGGTCTCTGGGGCAGCGCAGCTCTCCGGTCTTCCGCACCACGCCACGGGCTTGGCAGTACGCCGCTTCGTTCCCGAATGTCTCCATCCACGTCTTGGCATCGGCCAGCGATTCATTCACGGCGTTGTTCCTCACCAGTTCTCCTCGCCCGCGGCCAGCCAGTTCGCGCACCGTCCGGCATGCCAAGCAGAGTCTCTAGTCGCTTGCCGTGCACGTTCAGGCACAGATGGTGTGGTAACGAGGGACGACGCTGCGCATGCGCAACACCTGGGCCGATTCCCGTTAGGTGGACGTGCTCTCACCCGACCGCAGCTCGCCGGCCGATGCAGTTCGTGCCGTGGCTCACCGTGCATGTCGCCGGACACGCCACGCAGCTGGAGGCGCCGCGGCTGCCTTCTGCCCTCATGGGCGCGCCACGTACGACGCCGTGACGTGATGCGATGATCGAGGTACACTTTGCTTCACCTGTGACAGTACTCGCCTCCGGCCGTCGAGCTCACTGGCGCTGGCGCTGCGTCGTGCTCTTCTTCGGGCGCGAGCCTGACCCGATCGGATCGAGCAGCAGCAGCGACGCATGGCAGACGCTGCGTCGTGCACTTCTAAGTCGCTCGGTGATGCGCCCGTACGTAATGCGGACGTCACTCCCGTGTTCGCATGCATAGGCAGACGGCACAGCGTACGTGCCACCTACACACCAGGCAGATGGTCGATCGTGTTGGATCGCCATGCCGGAGATCGATGGTGAGGCGTTTCCTGGAGTCTCTGCCTACCTGTTCCTGATGCTATATATGCAGCGGATGCAGCAGGAGCTGCCACGGCATGAGGAGGCGGTGCTGCTGGGCAGGACATTCACTGGTACAATGGAGGCCTTTACTGGCGGACGAAATCGACCTGCAGTGGCGGACAAACCGCTCGCCACTGCGCTCACGCCACTGGAACAAAAAAATTCCGATGGCGGACAGAACTGTCCGCCACCGGTAAGGCAACAGAAAACAAAAAAAAAGGATGGGTCCCACGGCCACCGCACCCGCCCGCGTCGGGCTGGGCCGGGCCGGGCCCACAGCCGCACCACCAACCGGATCTGCGCTCGTCGCCGACGATGCGCGCCGCGCCGCAACCCGAAGCTGCCTCGTCGTCGTCCGATCTGCGCAGAGCCGCCTCGTCGTCGTCGCCGCCGCCGCGCCCCGACACAGAGCCGCCTCGTCGTCGCCGCCGCCGCGCCCCGACGCAGAGCCGCCTCGTCGTCGTCGCCGCCGCGCCCCGACGCAGAGCTGCCTCATCGTCGCCGCCGCGCCCAAGATCTGCGCGGAGCCGCCTCGTCGTCGTCGTCGCACCGCGGATCCGCGCCTCTTCGCCGTCTTGACCCCACCTCGAGGTCGCCGTGCCGCCGCCTTGCCTCGCCGCAACCCTAGCCGAACCCGCCGTCAACAGGTCTGCGCCGCTCAAGGCACCACGGAGGTTCCCCTCGACGGAGACGCGCGCGACAACGTCGCACGCGCGCTCCGGCGAGAGGGGCCTCCATGGCTGCCGTAGCGCCCGCCAACCCTAGGCGCCACCATATTTGCCGCCGCGCTCGGTGAAGGGGAAGGAGAGGGCCGTCGCGCTCGGTGAAGGGGAAGGAGAGGGCCTTCGCTCTCGGGGAAGGGGAAGGAGAGGGCCGCGGCGCCGCTCGCGAGAAGGGAGGAGAAGGTGTCGCGCATTGTGGGTGGTGCTCGTCGCCGTGGTGGGAGAGAGCGAGGGAGAGTGGAGGTGGGCGTGGGAGAGCGGCGGCGTGTGAAGGGAGAGAGGAGAAGTGAGATAGGTAACCCTAGCTGATTTGCTTATATATGGACTCAACGATTCGGGCTTCACTGGGCCTAAATGGGCTGGTCCGCCACTTCACTGAAGATGATGTCAGCCCGATCGCCACCGGTGTTGCGTCTCCGGTCGCGGACAGCTATGACGTCATTTTGTCCGTCATTAATTTGTGCTTGATGTACTGTAGCTGCGCCGATGTCACTTTGTCCGCCACTTCTAGCTGCTACAGTACCGCGCGCGAGCCTGCAGTGACGTATGGAAGTGCGTCCGCCACTAAAAATTTTTGGCCTAAGTCACTGCAGGCACTTATTGTACTAGTGATTGCGTTCTTAAATGTAACTACTATGCCTGCGAATGCACGGCTAGACTTGTCAAACTATTTGAATTATTTTCAGATTATTTCAAGAGTTTAAACATAGTTTATTATTATTTTTTAAATATTTCTAACATAGCTTCAATTGATTGGAGAAATTTCTCACTGAGTCTGTGAATTTGATTGTGTGATGATTTCTTGTCACTTTACTGAATACTTACAGATTATGTCAATTATAACATATGCATCCTTTATTAAACCAAGCAAACTGAATAGAATTGATGTTTTTTCGGTGCCTCCACGTTAATTGGATGAAAATCTTAGAAATTCTCACAAAAAAACAAAACATCCAGCCGTTAATTTTGTAGAATCTAATCAGCAAAAATAAAATAGCCGTTGGATTTAATTTGGCTCAAATTACCCACTATTGCCATTAATAGAAAACCTATACCGATTCTATTGTCCTCCTCTCAGTTTTCTCTATCGTGGTAGCCCTAGCGCCGTCATCCATCAACCAAGATCGAGCAATTGCAAAGCGAAGGACCGGTCGCCCTGATGTCAGACCATTGTGAACTCCAGCGAGGAGCCTTGGCAAATGGCAAGTCGAACGGCCATCGTGAATAATCTCGACCTGGATACATTCTGGGTCTAGGCAAGTGCGTGCGTGTGTGAAGTTTGTGTCCGCGTCCATGCAGATGAGCTGCAGCGCGCGAATTGGAGTCCGGAAAGCAGCGCAGGTGAGCTATGTACGACGTTGTCCTGGACCTGGCCTCTCAAGCGGTCAGTTCGCGTGTGTCTGCAGGTTTGCTGTGCCGCACAGGCTGTGCCTTCGAGTCGGAGGCAAGGTTTGCACTACCGACGCAATCGAGAAAACCGACCGACGACGATAACCTCGGTTTGACCGATTTTCGTGGTAACCGGTCGAAATTCGACGGAAAATTCAAATTTGAAATTTCGAATTGGAAATCGACCAAACCGGTCGATTTTGACCGGTTACCGACCGGTTTGTGTCGGTAACCGGTCGGTTTTGTCGGTTTTTACGCAGAATTGAAAATTGACAAAAAATGGCTTAAAATGTTGGATTTTTTTGCATGATTTTTGGTGAAATATTCTAAGAATGGTTAACTACACATTGACAACATGGAATTCATAAAAGATGGTACCAACCAACCTCATACAACATACCACAATTTATACAAAGTCCAACATAAATTGTCCGATACATAGTTCTTGACGAAATTTAACAAACAACATAATTTTGAACATAATACACGTAGTTTTGTACACATCAACGTACAACAATAGATACAAACATACATTCAAACATGCTACATTCATTCATATACCTAAACCATATATTCATATACCTAAATCATATATTCAAACATGCTACATTCATTCAAACATGCTACCTTCATTCATTCATATACCTAAATCAAACATGCTACATTCAAAAAACAGAAAAAAAAAAAAAGAGAAACCTCACCTCTGTTGCGCGCCGGCCCCAGGAAATCGCACCGATTTCTTCGGTAACCGACGCAGATCGATCGGTAACCGGTCTATATTACCGGTTACCGGTTACTCTCTTTTTTTTTAATTCCTTTTCACCCAGAATTCTTGCGGCAATTATTTGACCCTTCAAACGATTTCGTATTCGTGTTCCGTTTGCACAAATGGTCTCCAAATGGCGTTTAGTTTTTTTACATATTTTTTGTTTCAAATTTTTTCAAATTTTCAAAAAAATTCAAATTTCAAATTCGAAAATCGGTAAACCGGACTTACCGGACCGGACCGGTAAGTCCGGTTTTCGCGAAAACCGACCGGTTTCTGTCGGTTTTGAAAACCTTGGTCGGAGGTGGTTGGCCAGCGTGGAACCACGAGCGCGAGGTGCGGCCGACTCTTGCGCCTGAGCGAAGCTCGAGCTCGGTCGCGTGGATCGTGCGATCGAGAGATTGCCGGGCAGTGGATCAACCTGTATAAGTCAATTTAATCTCCCTGTTATTGCTGGGTTGAGAAATAGAGGAGAAAACTCGGCGACACGCCGTGGGATTTGTGGTGCCATTGTTGATCTTCAAGCTCGCTCGAGCTCTTATGTGTCTGTCTCTGGCAGCCAACACCAGCAACGACACGAGAGACAGTTCGCAGATGCCGTGAACCTGCTCCAATTGCTGCATGCCAAAACAAAAAGGAAGCTCGCAAGATGGGATCCAGAGTTACAACACGCGACGCAACTGATCTCTGATGAGGGAGCCCTGCGCCTCTGACAATGATAAAAAAATGGTGTGCGGGATTTCTCATCATCGTTGCACACAAGGGAACAAACATGCAGCCATATAGGTGCTGCATCATCTCACTAAGTTGTGATACGGACATCCGGCAACTTAGCATCATGCAGATGCACTTGGTTAGCAGTGACAGCACGTACTCCAATGACATGCCGATGGAAGATTATTTATCCAGGATTAATAAGTCCATTCGTCCCAGCTACTTCACCGATGAATCATCTAATCTTCTTGGTATCTTCTCTACTCCTATTATTTTGCTTCTGAGTTCACGTGCGTCGCACACTTGCCTTCCTGCCGTGAAAAATCGGCGCCGACAGGTGGAGCCCACCCCACCTGGTTAAAAAAAAAAAGAAAAAAAATACAGGCGCTCTCTGCTCCCTTGCTCTGCCCGTCGCCGCCGCCGCTCCCTGCCCGTCCCGAGTCGGCTCCCTCGCTCCAGCCGTCGCCGTCGCTGGGGGCCCGCAGAGGGGCGCAAGCACGCCTGATGGGCGCTCTGTTTTTTCCCCTCGCGAAGTGCTCCTCTCCCCTCTCCCGATCCCAATCCAAATCGCCGCCGACGCCGGTGCCTCCTGCTCCCACACCGCGCCGTGGCTCCCCTGCGGCGTGTGACTCGGCGGCGTCAAGGGGACGGACGCCGACGTCGGGAAGCTCGTCTGGGTGCGCCGCTGCAATGGAGTCTGCCCGCGCGCCCGGCGTACGGGTTCGAGGCCGTCCGTCATTGTCGGGTGGCCGACGCCGGCGAGTACGCGTTCTGGGACGCCATGGAGAGCATCTCCACTGCGTCCTTGCAGAGAAGAAGATGGACACCTCGCTTTTTCCGATTCCTGATTTTTTTTTCTTTGATCCGTTTTTCTGATTGATTGCCTACCAATTTCCCCAATTTGATGCAGACTGCCTATTTGAGGATACCAGGTTGTAGCCCGGCCGGATCCTCAGGCATGTGAACGAGCTGCCCTAGAACTGCGTCATTCTGCCGCGCTCCGCCGGCAAGCCTATCAAGCTCCTCGGATGCCTGATGGTGGTCATCGGGTCATTAGACCTCATGTTGTGTTCACTCTCAGGTAGTCAAGTTGGGAAGGGAACCTCTTTTTTTCCTCTTTACTTTGTTATGCATGCCTGTTGAATTGAATAGAATAGAAACTTGTAAAATGAGGTTACTGTATATGCCTGATTGTTGATCGGTGCTTTCATGATGCTTATAGCCATTGCAGGCTCAAGAAAGTTGCTGGGATGTTTTCTTTTCTGGATGCGTGCATCCATAGCTTATCTATAGTTGTCCTTGGTGCTTAATGGCATCACTAAGACATATAATTCAATACCTGTTTTCCTTTTTGGTATTATCCTAAAAGGTGGGATATCTATCAGGAGGATCAATTATAGAGTCAATTTGCAGCTTTCTATATCAATCCTATGCATAGATTGAATTTTAATTTTTCATGATCTTGTGCTGGCAGGAGCAATAAGTGGGGACTAATCAGTTTATGTGTCAATTAAATACTTTCATGGTATGTTAGAGATGGGTTTGTTTACATGAAACTAACTGATTTCCGGGCGTTGATTCATTGCAGGCGTCCTGGAGTGCTGCTTGCCACATGAACCATGTGGTAACTTTTCATAATGGCCTACTTGCTCATCAATAGATTGTGGATTTTTTTTTCAAAATCAAGAAGGTTTGAATAAATCATCCCAGGTATCATTAGTTTCTTCTTGAATACTGTTTACTTTCTGGGTTAAATGTAAGGTTACATATGAGGCCATAGATACATATGCTATTTTGATCTTTTCTTATATGGCCTGATTTTAAGCCCATGAATGCCACACAAAGTATTGACCATCTGTATTGTCGAAGATTATGATCGACAAGCATTGTCTGAAATAGAAGCATGCTTTACTTAAAAATCATTTGCTAGGTTCATGTTTGAGCATATAGAGTAGTATTTGGCAATGCTTTTAATTTTTTCAGGCATGGAAATAGTGGTATGACGCGACAGAACAAGGCACAATGTCTTCAAGTGTGCAGATAGTGACAACGACGCCAGCCTCAAGGTCTCCCTGGCATCCTGGTGCGACGGTTGCTTCAGCGAGACAACTTCGACAGCGGCACAGAGCCTCCATGGCATTGGTGATGCAGTACGAGCACCAACAGGTTGCTCTTCTTCCTCAAGTTCTTATTTTGGTTGAGGTATAGCTTTGGATTACCTCAATGCCACCTATCACAGTAGCAAGGCTGAACCATGTCCTTGTTCTTTCTTGCTTGCCTCAGGCGTAATAGCTAGCTGAATACAGTTTCTTTGCCATCCTGATTAATAAGATTTTCTAAACAGTTTCGATTGAATCTGGCTGCAGTAAGGAGCCAAACCACTGTTATGATGTTCCTGAGTTTCCATGTTTGGACAATGCAATATCCTTTGCCCATGCTAATTATTTTTTATTGTTGGCTGTTTCATTACCTATCGTTTTATTATTTATGAGTAGTGCTCAGTGCATGACTAGAAAAATTTTAGTCCAATACAAGTTTGTCAATGTTTATTTGTTTCTGCCCGGAATTTTTTACTTTCATGCTTTATTAATGATGAAATATTTAATCTAGAGAGCCAAATTGACAATATATCTCAATTTACTCGGTATTTTTTTCCTGGATTTTTTATTGAATGAGTGGGCGGATTGAATATGCATCTGAAGCATGAAGGCCCATCATCTGTAGCAGTCAGGTGCTGCTTGGTGTTCGTTTGGTAACCTTTCTCATCTATGATTAACATGTAATCTCCAACTTCTATGATTTCCCTTTTTCTGGGGTATTTGGTGCTGTCAGTTTATCAAAGCATCACCCTTATGTATGCTTATCTACTGCAAACTAATTCAAATCTGCCCTTGCTGTTGTCTTCTAAGTTTTTAAGGATTTCTTTTCAAAGACCTAGAGTTTAAAGCACACACATGTTTCTATTTATGAAGGAAATGAACATTTTATTGGTGTAAGCAGATTCCTATATTGTTGTCTACTGATGAAATAAGTTCTGAATATGGCTTCGGATAAGCATATTAATTCTCTTTAGGTGTTGTCCAACTTTGCATGATTATTATTGAATTGGCATGTGCATGGTTAAATCACAATTTATTTGTTTGATGCAACAGGTTTTGGAAAGCTTTTATTTCTCTATTTTTTTTTTAGTTGAGTACCAACTTGCATGGGATAAAAAGGCTTTATTGTTGTTGTTGTTGTAAACATGATTGGGTCGGCACTTCTCAGAAAAGGTGACATAAGCTGTAATAGTATAGATATATGATCTGATAAAGTGTGAAAGAAAAAATTGATTTAAAATTATCTTTGTATTACAAGCTCTGACATTAAGTGTATATAATGCATTGTAGTTAGATAATTTTTTCCTCAGTTTATTTTGACGACAAGGCTGATTCTTTAGTTTTACCACATACACCCTCTTGTATAACGAGGGTTATGTGAAAATCAATTGTGATGATGCTGTTTCAATGCAATCAGGAGCTGGATCATGGGGATGTGTGGTAACTGGTGGTATGGGCACAATAACAACAATGCATGCTTTACATGCTGAGTGCTATGATGGAAGGGATTGAACTTCCTATGGACTTCGGCATAGAACATTTGGTGTTTGAAAACGAGTTGGCAAATTTACCTAAAAGATTATAGTTTTGATCTTGTAGACTGATGTTTTGATATGTGAAGGCAGAAGCATTATCTACAACTCTTTTGCTGAACTTTTAGTTAATTGATGTTGTAGATCATGTAATAGGGTTGCACATGAGTTTGCAAGTCATGTTGTATTGTTGGGTTCAGTGGAGCTTGTGTTTGAGCATTCCAGTGCCCCAACTTTGTTAATGTTCTCGTGTGCCGCGATTCTATTACTCAGAATGAGTACTATCACTGTGCAATGGCTCATCATTTCAGATTAATTGACTTTTGAGTATGTTGAGTTCTGATTATGCAGTAATGCAGTGTACACAGGGAATTATTGATCCATTCATTTATTCAATTCCGCCAATATTAAGTTATTAGTTGTTATGTTCACTTGTGATTACTCATCCTTTATTCTTTGTGCACAAAAATGTATCATCATAAAAAAATCATATATTACTAACTAAGTTAATTTTGAATTTTTTTGCAGATAAGTCTGTGATAATGCACGGGCACTTTTGCTAGTTACTTCTTATTATTTATCTTATGAGTCCACTCCGCAACCGTGCGTCGCACGCGCCCCTCTCCGAAAATTTTCGGCGCCGACATGTGGGTCCTATGCATCGGGCGCGCCCACTTCTCACCTTCCTTCCGTCGCTCTCCCTTCCCTCCCCGTCCCAACTGTCTCATGTTCGTTCCTCACCTTGCACAAAAAAAAAATGTTCGTTCCTCACCTCCCAAATCCCGATCTCCCTCTCGCTCCCCAAACCTAGCGCCCGTCCCCAACAAATCGAGCCGCTGCGTTGTCCCTGCTCCCCGGCGTCCTCGACCCCTCGTGCGACGGAACATCGACGGCGGCTTCGTCGCTGAAGAGGATGAGGAGCGCGGCGAGGGAGGCGAGGAGGAGGAGTGTGGCGGCCAAGCGTTGTGCCGATGACGACGGCGAGGGGGAGGCCGGCGCGACGGCGTAGGCGAATGAGGCGGAGGTGGTGTCCGCCGCCGCCGACGAGGCAGCCGCGACGAAGGGGACCATGCCGCACGGCAAATACTCGTCGCCGGAGGAGAGGATGAGGAGCGCGGCGAGGGACATGAGGAGGAGTGTGGGGGCCGCGCACCGGGCCGACGACGACGGTGAGGCAGAGGCCGGCGCGTCGGCGTAGGCGGACTCATGCTCTCAATCTCTGTCCCCGAGACCGGGCCGGGGTGCCCTCACCCGTTGCTGTCGGCCTGGGTCGACCCGGCCGCTTCAGCCGTGGGTGCTCAGCAAGCTGGAGACCACCACGCTGGTCCACCCGGGCCTCTTAACCAAGGGCGTCCTCGCCGCGTCTGGCGCCGAGGTCGCCATCGTGGTGTGGAGCTTGTGGTGGTGCGCGACGGCCGTGTCGCCGGCGTCTAGGTGAAGGGCCGCGACGGCACGATGGACGCGGACGCCGTGGTGCTGGCGCTCGTGCTGGAGGTGGCCAGGAAGCTCGGCGTGTTCGGGCTCAAGGGCCATAGCATCGTGCTCCGGCCGCACCAACTGGAGAAGATCGCGCCGGCGCCGCACGCCCTGTTCCTTAGATACCAGTTTGAACCGGGTGCCGAGACGCTCGCCCCTGAGGTATATCCGCGGCCCACTGGTACGCCATTGTCCTCACCCAATTCATGTTGAAAATTAAACTCAATCACAACATGATTATGTTGTTCTTACTGTTTGTATCATTGCAGGGGAGGTGTACAGTGGTGGACTGAGCAAGGATGAGGACGCACCTGACATCCGGCGACGGTCACCGGAGAGCCGGATGTGATTTCAATGCTGCACAAGATAGCCGCGTTGGTGTCCAGCCATCTGAAGATAGAGGAGGGCGCCAGGCACCGAGGTGATCCCCAAGCAGGCATGCTACCGGCAGTGGACCACTGACGGGCTGCCAATCATCAGGGAGATGCCGGGGTTGAAGGGGGTGCTATTTGGCCACAGGGCACTGCTACTGGGCTATCCTCAATGCTCCTGCCTCTGGTGCCGGCCTCACGGAGCTCATCCTTATGGCAAGGCAAAGACCGTTGATATTGCGCCATTCAGTCCAGCAAGGTTTCTGAATAGGTGACTCTAAGGTATCTGATGTTGGAGGGGCAGACATGTAAAGATGAAATTGAATAAAACTACTCTTTACTTGTGTCCTTACTCCAAAGTTATTAGTGAGTTACAACCATGAGTGGTTACAACACATGTATGAATAAATAAATCAATAGATGCTCTTGGCTAAATCACAGATTATCCATCTTGGCACCAAGAGTGCGGACATGTGCAGTTAACATTTTCCAAATGTGAAGTTTCAGTCACTGATGTAGTGTCAAACTCTAGCACAGTTTCAGTTCATTCACTAGGATAATGCAACTATATCCATAGGTTTATAATGACTGCCATTCTGTCTTCTGTATAAGCTCTAAGCTGAAATCATGATTCCAATCTTTGTTTCCAAAGAATGTTACTCTTTGGGCTAAGTGATCTGCTACTACTATTCCTGTGGCTGGCATGGTCATGCTTGTGAATTGAAATTATGCAGAAAATAGTAGGGCTGGAAGGATACAGTTCCACTGATGTTTGTAGATGCAGTCGTTATCCGCTAATCGCTTGCTTGAAGCACCAACGTCAAGCTTGGTTGGATTAAATGTAATGGTACAGTGGCTGATTGAGGCAGTGCCCGGGAAGAAGCCTAATGTTCGTCTGATAGTTCTAACTACTGGCAATATCAGGTGTGTATGTAATCTGAACCCACTGAACATAAGCAAAGCATTGTCCTGTCGCTTCCCCAGCTGAATTTGCTGCAGGGCAAAGGGCACTTGGGTCGTTGTGACAGCCACAATAGAAGCTTTGGTCGTGATGGTGAGATGGATACGGCTTCCATGCTGAGCAGACAGCAGGTTTTTGAGCACAACAAAATGATGGTGGCTGGCTGGGTGACCCGCCTCGCATATTTTTAGGCCTGTAATTTCTCTCTTATGGTAAATGCAGTGGCGACACCACATAGAGTTACCCTGGTTCCCTTCACCATCACATAAGCTGTTGTTGCTGCTTGCTGCTGCCATTTCTCTGCTTAAAGATGTTATCATAACTCACTCTGCTTTGACACTGATTCTTTTCCTTGGTTTGCACAGAAAGGGGAGTTTCTTTTGTGTTGTTCTACGAACTGCATTTTGCTTCATTTTACGACCAATAGTTCCAGTTGTGATGACATTTGATTTGCATTGTTGTTTACTGAAAATGGCCTTAGCTCTGAGTAGATAGGTTGAGTCTTCAATGCCTTTCCTGGTGATAAATTTTGGATTGACTACATCGTGAGGCTCCTCTAGACGCCAGCTATGTTTTTTATACAGGATGCCACAGATATGATGGCGGTAGATTGGAACTTGCATGTCTGATGGAACAGGAATTTAGTTCCGCAATGCTCGGAGAAAGGATCTGAGCATTGTAGTCTCTAATTTACTGTTCTGGTCAACTATTCAGTTAACTGTTAACCTTAACATAAATTGGAATACATCTTTCTTGATTAATAAGATAATGATAATAAAGAAAATCCATCCTTTGAAGTTTGAAAATAACTTGATTGTTAGGCTTCTTTATTGTACAATTATCGGTTCTGATAGAGCCATAAGTTTGGTGATACTGAGTTGTCACTCAATGGTAATGTCTATAGATCAGTAATGGGAACTAACATATGAGAGTTTCATTCAAGGCGAGTGGATGACTGCAAATGTGGAGCACAAAAGTTGAAAGTAATCTTTCGGAAAAAAAAGTTGAAGGTCGTAGGGGAGTGTAAATTGGAATTGGAGAGTTATATTTTGTATTTTGACCACTTATGCAACATATTTAGCTCCTAGATATTCAGTATAAAGCACAAAGTTTGTATATGTGGCACCACCATTGCTCTAACTCTAGCTTAGCCACTGGGTGAATGTGAAGGAATACTACTCTTGCTTTTTGAGTTATTTTTTATCTTGACCACATTAGAATCTTAATCATAACATTTTGTTAATGGTGGAAACACTTTCTACTGGATAGTCACTCTTAACCTCCTTAAGAGAATGTAGACGCGACGTGTCATAACTTTTTGGATGACAATGGTTGCATCTTTTATATATTTTTTAAAAAATCGCAATGTCTAAGGACTTTGTGTCTAAGGACTTTGTGTCCCAGCACAAATTTCGGGGCAACTTCGAAATGATTATTTGGGTTCATATTATCCTGTTATAAATATTGTCTATTACTCCAATATAAAGTTGTCAGTCATGAATTTAAAACAAATATAACATGTTTGTATTAAAACAATATCAAGAGATTTTTTTTTTGTTAGCCCGTGGCAGCACACGGGCACTCTTGCTAGTATATTATTATGGCCGTAGCTACGATAGTGCCGTCAGTCTGACGTACAATCTGTTGTTAAGAAAAACTTTCGGTGAGCTATCAGCAATGATATCTGGGGCCAATGAGTTGATTAATCCAATAAGACGAGGGCCTGAAGCTAATCACATGATTCACCATGTTGTTTTCTCATCAAGAAGGTAATTTTTTATCGACTTGGTCAAATTTTTCTTGACCAATATATGTGTTATGATATATTATTTCAATTTTTTGTACACTTACATCTTATTTGATAATATCTTTTTTGATAATATATTTGTTAATTATTAAGCTTAGGAAAACTGATACACTTTTTTTTTTGATAATGGGAAGATTGTATTAATCCCGGCCTTGGCCCTCTACAAAGCTACAGCCACGATGGCCTTAACTCTCTAGAAAGTTACAACCAAACACAACCGCCGACCTGAGTCGGTCCCAATCAGAAGTGCACAATCGCACACTGATACACAAATGACAAAAACAAAACAAAAGGAACAACTCCACCCAACAGCTTTTATTGACCTCCGAAGCGTCGCTTGAGTACGGTCTTCTTCACAAGAGCCATCCACCCAACACAGGACTATTTAGCTCTTAAGAAAGTGCCAATCTGAAGATGATGATTACGGCATAGACCACCCAAACCACGGTCACTGGAAGGGTACTTTGATAGCTGTTGAAAGCGGTCCAGTAGACTCCAAACATGGCAAGCAAAGCAATCGACAACATCGAACCAAAGATGTGTAGATAAATCTCCAAAATGACGCCTCCATGGAGGTCACGACATTGAGTATGTCACCGTCATCCATCTCAACAAGACTAGGTTTTCACCCGGAGAACATCAATCCAATGAGATGAGACAACCACAACAACGCCTTCAAGAAGGATAATGATGCCAAATGCACCACCGTTGTCGGCACTAGCAGAATGTCAGGCAAAGCTTTCGCCCGGATCTCAATCCACATATTGAACTCCTAGCTGCAGGTCACATGTCAACGTCACCGAATCGTCGTCGTGCCCGGCATCCAACACTGCAAGACACCACCACAACCACCGTCGCCGCTGCCAAGCATCATCTCCATTGCACCCCAAACGCCGCTGCTCCACCAGATTAAATGACCACGGCATGGCATCCATGGAACTGGAGAACGCCAACGAGTGCCAATGCCCAAACGCCCCAACACACTGAGGATGGCGATATGGATCAGATCGGCAAGGCAGCAAATTGATCTGGGGGACCTTGAGCCAACAGCAGACTGCCACCGTCGCCTCTTGCCAAGCACCGTCTCCACCACGACCCAAACAGATCGGGGAACGGCTGTGAGGGCCAACGCCCGGATGCACCTACGTGCATCGATGAGGATGGTGATGGACCAACGAACAGAAGCATTGCACCGCATCGCAAGCAGACGAGGAGATCACCGTCTCGCCATCTTCGAGATCCGCCGGAGAAGAACGGAAGAAAACCGAAACGAGGCCCTGCCGCCGCCATCCTTGCCGTCCGCCGGGTTGTGCCGGCTTGCAGGCTCCGGCGGTGGCAGGGAAAGGGCCGGATTTGAGGATTAGGTGGCGGCGGCGCAGGGTGGCCGCCCGAGTCGACACTAGGGCAAAGTTGAAGGGTCAGGGTCAATAGGCGAAGCTCTGAGTGTCAAAGGAAGGACATATATATATTAGTTTAGATTATATCTATGTATAGAAAGATACTTCCAACATATATAGAATGTCCACAATTTAGTTTTGTAGAATAAAACAACATGTTTTAAAGTTATAGTTGTTACACTAAAATTGTTACCAGGTTGATTTGGTTCATAACTCCGATAAAACTAACACCAAGAAAGTAATAGATTTAATTAATTATCTAATACTTTTAGGTTGATTACAAAATAGATAGAGGAAAAAGTATGGAACCTTCATTTAGTTCTGACATATCAAATTACACCTTAGCAAACCATTAGCAGGTATATGCAGGATAATTCATAAATATCTGCGAGAAAGTTAAAATTTCTTCGTGCACTACATATGTTCCTTTTTCTACGGAGTACATGAAACTGAATTCCCACACAAATTTCAAATGCACATTTGCCTAAGAAGCACAAAAAATAGAAAAAGCATTGTATTTAATAAAAATTGAGACAACATGTAAAAAAAATGAATGGTGGCTAAAGTTATCTAAATCCTTGCAACAGAGAGTTAGAGAGTATATTCTATGAGCTATTATTATCCTTGGATGGTACCAACATTATAACATGGCTTTGTTGTTGTTGGTACAATATATATTTTGTACTGCTCAGAGTTATAATGTTGGTCCTACTTTAACAATGATAGATGAAAAAAAAACTATTATCCTATAGCCAGAATTAGGAAACAGGGTACCATTTATGTTTCTTAAGTTTTACTAACGTTTAAGTCGCTAGCCTGTGCAACTTGCACGGGTTGATGGACAAGTTCTAATAATACAGAACTCGCACCCATTTTCAAAACTTGTTTTGTCACACCCCCTCTGTTTATTAATAATCTATTGTTCTTCCATCATCATTAATTCTTCTAGGGCATGCATCTTTTGCATATTTGTTTTAAGAAAATAGGACAACATGATATACTACAACTTATGTTTCAACTAAATTATATATGGGCCATGCAAGACCTATTAAGGTGTATTTACCCAACAATTGAAAGAGGAATTATATTTTACATTCATATGATTTTAATTTTTTATTTAATATAGGTTCAATTGTGTTAGCAACGGTAAAATGGATATATATTTACTCTGTTTTATTATTTCTAATTTAGCTATTTTTGGACTCATGGTGGTATTATGGGTAAATTAGAAATAGGAATTTAGGATAATTTAAGCTATTTTTTGCATTAATAATGGCATGGTGAGTAATTTCAAAATAGATATGAAGGGTATTTTTCCTTTTTTTTATTATTCCAAATTTAGCTATTTTTCAAGCTCATAATGGCATAGTGGGTAATTTTGAAATAGGTGTGAAGGGTATTTTTTCCTATTTTTTATTATTCTGAATTTAGCTTTTCTTGGGCTTATAATGGCATGGTGGGTAATTTAGAAATAGGTGTGTAGGGTATTTTTCCTATTTTTTATTATTTCAGATTAGGTATTTCATAAATATTTATAGGGGTTTTGTGACTATTTTTTTATAATTGCAGTGGTGGGTAATTTTCTCTTCTTATTTTAACGGATGAACGTGTGAATTTTTTGGCTTTGAGAGCGAACGTGGTGGCTCCTTTTCTTGTTCAATTATATATATAATAGATTACTGCAACGAACAGGTGGTGGTCGCGATACCATCTGTGGGGAACTCGCACCGCATCTTCTGATCTGACTTCACCGGCGACGCCCTCGCACACTGTAGTAACACGGCATGGACTTCACGGCCATGCATGCACATCTCTCTTTTTCCTTTGAAGTCCCGCACTCAGAACCGGGCTCCTCTACCGGTAAGTCACTGTAGCAATCATCGTCGTTGTTGCCTTGCAAGCTGCCATACATCAATTGTGCTTTTCACCTATGGCATTTTGTTTCTTGGGACAATTATGTTTTTACCCTCACTCTGAACTCTAATTGTGATTTTACCCTCATTTTTTTGACTTTATGATTTTACCCCTGTTTTTTTAACTTGAAGACAGAGTTGACCCCTACTAGGGGTAAAATCGAAATAGAATTATTCTGATTTTACCCCTACTGAGGGTAAGATCTAGCTTCATGCTGAAAAACCAGGGGTAAAATCACAAAGTCAAAAAAATGAGGGTAAAATCAGAATTAGAGTTCAAAGTGAGGGTAAAAACACAAATGCCCCTTTCTTTATCCTACAGGTGTGCATTTCTTTTGCCTGTTCTTGGAAGAAAGATAAGAGAATTTGGAGCAAAGTGTAAATATGGAGAGCCAAAAGATGTAGGATCCCAAGGATTTTAAAACATAACGTTAGAAAATATTCTTACCGATATAATTTGGACACTAGAAATCACCTTTATGAAAATACCCCAAGCCAAAATATCCCATACAGGAAGAACTTATATGGTTGGATTTGTGGATATGGATATAAATACCACAACCACGATACATTAGAATATGGTATAACAAAATAATAACTTCAGGCCTCAAATGGTAACCTTTTTTTTTTAAAAAAAAATGCTCTAATATTCAACTAGCATGTGTTGATTATTTCTTCGATAGCCAAGGAAAAGCAAGTAAAATAAACTAAAATCTTGGTGATGAATTATGGTCTTTCACAAACTGGACATGACCAAATTGAAACTTTGTTCAACTTGGTTGATAGCTAGATATCGGTGCATGAAGTAAACCTTCATCACTAACTTTTGGTTGTGGGCGTATGAGTTCATTGATATACATATAATTCAAGTCATCTTTCAGTTGTATCATATGATAAAAATTATAAGACGACATATAAATGTTTTACAATGCGTAGTTAGGAGTCTTCCTAGATAAGCACATGCATATAAATATTGTACACAACAAGAGATACCCAGTAAACAAAATTATACAGAATGGGAATAACTAGCCTAGGAAAAATTCGTTGCGAGTGAGGCGTAGTTGAATCTTTTAACTCGATGTATGGGACCCACACATTGGGCATTCAGTTGGTTAGTTTGCACGCAGGGATATAGAAATTTGGCGTGTGCACAACACAAGAAAACAGGATTTTAAGTTCAAAAACGGCAAGGCAGCAAGGCGCAGGAATGCTTACATGATGGGACAAAATTGAAAAAAGCTTAGATTTTAGGATAAATTTTGAGCATTATGAATGTTTATTTCATAAGCTAATGTTTATATTCTTAAGTAATGGTACTATTTCTATTATCTCCTTTGTGTTCATCTGATTCATGTTGTAGGAAAAATAATTTGGTTGAACTTCGATAAGATATCTAAAATTTAATCTTTATGATTGGCGAGATCCGAAATAAGGTTAAAATGAAAAACACCAAAGTTCCATCCTTAACCATCTCTACCAATCCAAATGACCTTTTTTATAAATGCAATCATGTTTATCATGAAAACATTACAATGTTCAAGTTTAATAATCAAAATTGCTGAAATTTCCAAAATTTCGTGTTTTCAGTAATACCCGAAATATTTTGTTTACCAAAATTCTTTTCTTTGTAGTTAAATGTGTACAAGCAGATGCCGTTCTGCTTGATATTTAGATATTTGGAAACCCGTTCTTCTCATGATGCACCCTGTATCTGCTACTTGCATTATGTTGCATATATGATTGTCGAATCGATACACTGGTTGCACAAATGTGGAACGATGTAATATTCTTAAGTTATGCATGTGACACATCTTTTTCTGTGCAAATTTTTCCCATTTTCAGAAGAGGTTTTTATACATGTTTTCCCATTCATGGTGTTGACGCCTCGATGAAATGTGCCTGATCCATGGCTCCTTAATTTAGCTCCACGGGTTGATGTAGCTCTTGGACACGATGTCTTTCCGCACCATCACCGCCACCTTCCCCAGCAGCTTCCTCAGCACCATGTGCGTCCATGCCGGCCTCTGCCCTTCACTGCCACATACAACACAAGTTGGCCGCGTAGCTGCACGGCCACTTGTCTACCCCCAGCGTCAGACGAGGACCAGTCCTCCGGGCTACAGTTGTCTGCATGTGCAGCTTGTGGCGGCTTAAATCGCCGTGGTTGGACCACCCGAATTCTGAGGCGGGGGAACTTGATCGCTGCCGACAGTTGTAGCGCTCTGTGTTCCGCCTTGAGTCGACGCACTGACCGTCATACAGCGCACGAGAGGTGGAGCCTCCGATCGAGTTGCCACTCCTGGGGAGGACTGATCACCACCGCACCCACCGTGATACAGATCAGGCCTCGCTCGACGTGATCTTCCCGCTGCCCGCTGGCGCACGATCCAACCAGCAGGAACCCCAGCAAAACGCGCCACCAGCTACCAGCTCGGCGAGGTGGCCATGACCACGGTCCTGAATGCGCCAGCGCATCGATCGGTTCGGCGCGGACATTCGTGCACCATGCGTGTGAACCATGCATGGACGTCTCCTCCTCCGCCTAAAAAATGGGAGTCCCCTACTCCGCCTGGAACCACCACAATATAATGGTGGCCGCGACGTGTTGTCATCGACAAGGCCGGCCTTGATTCTTCATCCACCGCCACGTGACGTCGTTACGCACCTCGGACGTTGTGGACGCGCGCGGCCGGCATTCTCCGTCGAAGGAGTCATCTTCAACGGGTTACAGCTCAACGACGTTTGGCGCCACAGAGGAGATTGAGGAGAGGCGAAGCAAACGCTTGGTAACTTGTTCGTCATCAGCGCTGTGGCATCGCCGGCAAGACAGCAAAGGTGCGCAAGCAAAGGGCACGCGCGGCGCCGGCCAGACAGCAGAGGACGCGGTAGATGAAAGGCTGGCTCCGGCGAACGCGGAGTCGCCAAGGCGGTTTTCGCTTCGCATTTCGACGGCGGCGATGCTTGCGCCAAGCAGAGAGGGCCTGATCGGGGCGGCTTTCAGAGACCTGGGGGGTGTTCGCTGTTTCGAATGGCGTCCGGCCAGGTCGCTATTTCAAATAGCGACCACCCAGGTCCCCGCGAGCAGGCACCTCCGCGCCACGCCAAGGGCTTGCTAGGCGCCGCAGCGTTCCCGGACGTCTCCATCCACGTCTGGGTTTTGCCAGCGCTTCATTTCCGGCGTTATTCTTCGTTGATGCTCCTCGCGGCCAGCATGGTCGCGCGCCGTCCACCATGCATGCCACAAGAGTCTCCGCTCGTCGCTTGCCGTGGCATGTCGGCCATGCAGTTTCGTGCCGTGGCTCTCCATGCATGTCGCCGCCCACGCGCAACAGCTGCCTGCTGTCTGCTTGCCGTGACGTGATGCAATGATCGAGGCACGTTCTCCTGCACCTGTGACACTCGCCCCCGGCCGTCGAGCTCTCTGGAGCTGCGTTGTGCTCTTCGCGAGCCTGACCCGATCGGAGCAGCAGCAGCGATCGATGCTTCAGTTTCACGCATCCCCGCGTTCGATGCTCCAACCCCTCGTCGCTCAGCGGCGTCGGCGTGGATCTTTCCTTCCCCACGGCGGTGTCACCGCACCGCGGGGCGAGGTATGGTTCGTGATTGCCGCCAGGTCTTCGTTCAGTGGAAGTGACAGCTTCATCCCTTTCACCTACCCTGCCAAGGTGGTTGTACGCCCATTGCCTTCAGGTAGTACGCCTATGCCGCCATCTCATGGTACTACATACAAAGGATACAGAGTTCAGTTTTTTTTTTTTTTTTTTTTTTTTTTTTTTTTTTTTTTTTTTTTTTTTTTTTTGCGAGTGGATACAGAGTTCATTTTTTTTTTTGGCCGCCATCTCTGTACCTGAACTCTGTTTATGTGGATACAGAGTTCAGGTTATCAGATTTTAGAAGCTGATCAAGTAACATCTTGAGTTTCAGAAGCATTGCACAAGATGCACGGATGCAACAGCTCACCTCCAAGACTTGCAGGTCTTCAGTGGCTTGAGTGCTTTTCGGCCAACGTGTGTTTTGGCCACTTTTTTTTGCGGCCCATAGGGCTAAGAAATATCTTAATTATTTAGGCAGCTAAAAAAGCTTTGATGTTTTTGTATGTTAAAATGTGTTTTCTTTTTAATTGTTATTTTGATTTCGAAATGTTAAAGTTCATTTGTTTACTCATTGGCAAGTGGAACAACAACAATGATTTGTTATAACACCATACTTGAGTCTTGGACTAATGGAATATGAATACTCGAACAATGTCGATGTCTAGTGTACATAAATTAGTGGCACAACTTAAACAATTGATTTCAACATTGCACTTGAGCTAATGCACCTTAAAATTATATTTCCTCCATTCCAAAATGGAAACATTTCTGAGATATTTTGGATAGATTACATTTGTAAGTTAAAGACTCGAATGCCCCTTGTAAGGGCAAAATCTAGCGTCGAGAATGCTTATATTTTGGAACAAGCTCTACAAATTCTTACATCATGGGAGAAACCTGAGAATACTTATATTTTTGGGAAAAAAATTGAAAGTTATGATGTTTATAGTGTCAACTAATTTATTTGTAATAATAACACGATTAAACTAGTGAAATAACAAGACTCTGTCTGCGTTACTTGTCTCAGTGACACATTTATGCTCCTATTTTCTCATTGGTTGAAATTGTTGCTTGATAAACCACATCGCACCTGCATACCTGTGTGTAAGCTACCTGGGTGATGTGTTCATGTTTCTCACGATATGAATGTTGATCATACGATCAAATTGACGACTGGCGCAAGTCCCTTAGAATACCCAAGAGCTACCTCAACACCGCCACCTGGTCGCGCCTGCGTTGACTCAACACGTACATGTCTGAAAAGCTGCCGACACATCATCTAGATGTGTTCAGGTGCTGTTGTCAAATTGCAGCATGGGATGCGCCGCAGACTAAACAACTTTTGTTTTTATTGCGTTGATATATGTACAAGTAGATAACTTTTCATTTGAAGCTATAGAACCCTGATGTTGCAGATACATCGTTTTTGGTATTTGCATATGGTTGCATGATTGTCGTTATTCTTATGTGATGAAGTGTGAATGATCAACGCACAATGTTTTTCCGATTCCTGGTGTTGCCTACTTGATGAACCGCGCCTGATCCATGGTTTAATTTAACTTCACTCATTGATCACCTCCTGGTGGTACAGTTTGTGCCCTATAGTCCTTGGACGTGATGCCCATCCGCACCATCACCGCCACCTCGCCCAGCAACTTCCCCGACCTCCGCCCTTAGCTTCGCCTCCCCATACGACGTTGTGTTTGCTCGCCAAGTTGCGCGGCGGGTACCGGAGCTCGGGCGACGACACCCTCTGCTACTCGACCGTCCACAAAGTGCCTGCCTCTGCAAGGCCAGCACCGACGCGCTCGGCGAGGTGCCTGTGGCCACGGTCCTCTCCGTGGAGGGCAATCAGGCTGCTGGGCCGGACATCATGACAAGTGATTACAATGGCATTAATCCAGACGTTCCCGGCCGGACGGCACCGACTTCAGCTTCTGAGAGGCCGCGCTTGCCTTGCCTAGAGTGATGTTTTCCTTGGCTTGGCTCGGCGTACCTGGCAAAGTTATGATCCAGTGCGCGATGTCGGCTCCTAGTGACGGGCAATTGCACTGAACATGGACGCCGCCTCCTCCTCTGCGCTAACCGCAGGCACCGCAACAACGGTGGCCACGACGTCTGTCATTGTTGGGAAAAACTTTTTAATCAGCCGATACCTCTTGTTTAGCCAGTCTTATTTTGCGTCAGGTATTAGTTATTGAACCTACACGTGATGGTCGTATGAACTTGCACTTGATGGAAACAGCTTTTGAAATAAGTAAGCATCGACAAAGAAATAAAAAATTTCGTATACAGCTTGTGGCTTCATCAAACAAAGGAAGAACAGGGCTAGTTAAAATGGAGTAGTAGTGTCAACAAAAAGCTTGTACTACATGATGGTACATTTTGCCGAAGGAAGCAAGTACGAGCTACTTGACAGCTAGCAAATCTTGTGCACTAACTCAAATATATATGCTGGGTCGAGACTAGCTTGCCTCATATTGCATATATATGTGAGCCCTCTTACCTTCTTGATGCTAGTCCCATCTGGTTTCACAAGGCCCTCCTCTAGCGACTCAACCTATTTTTTTGAGAACCTCCTCTATTATGCAGCGTGCAGTTTGCACGACTCCATGAACCATATTTTACTTGCTGTAGGCATGTTAGGTATCAGGATCCGCCAAATTATATCTCCGAAAAAAACTTCGGCACTCAACCTCAATGCACTTTACGGCTCACAAGAAGTAGACAGCTCGTTGTTTGCTTACTCGTAGACAATGAATGCACGGTGGTACGCTCATGTGACGTAGAACTAGGTTGGGGCAGAGATTAGCAAGAACTAGGTAGCAGTCTCGCCCTCACGCTGGAGGCCCTGAGATAGTTTTGATCTAATTGCTTGCTTGTTGGTTCAGTCAACTTGCACTGCATTTATACGACCGGCAGCCTATTCCAAAATGCTCAAACTCTATTCCAAATCTGCTAAATCTAAACTAGCTAATAACTTGACTAGGAAGCAACACCAACTGCGTCCGGGTCCACGCACAGCGCACGACTCGTGCGGGACGAGCACGGCTTCGTCAGCCGCCACGCAGGGAGCGCCAACGGACCGGCTGTACTACGTGGTGCCCTGCAAACATCTCCATGCAGTGCGACGTGGCTAGGGCGGTGGTCCCGGCGCGCGACGAACATCCTCTCCTGGCTCAGTCGGCGTGCCTGTGCATGGCGGCGCTCCCGCCGTCATGGCAGCGCGTGTCCGTCGGTTCGGCGTGGACATTCGTGCGCCGCGTGCTGTAAACCACCGGACAACCGAGAGGACGCGGCCGCCCTAGGATGACAGGCTCCGGCGATTGTGGGGTCGCCGAGACAGTTTTGGCATCTGGACTGAGGAACGCCGGTGAATGCGTAGCACCAGCTCTCTCACACACGGCGCTGGTGTAGTGGTGCTTGCGCCAACGGGGCTGATGGGGCGGCTTTCAGGGACCAGGGGGTTGGTCGCTATTTCGAATAGCGACCACGCTGGGGCCGCGCGAGCAGGCACGTACGCACCACGCCACGGTTTGCCGGCCGGAGCGCCGCTTGGTTCCCGAACGTCTCCACCAACGTCTGGGCATTGGCCAGCGCTTCATTTCGGCGTTCTCTCGCACCATTTTTAACTTACGTACGAAATAGCATGCATATTAAAGAACGTCTACATCCGGCTCTCCATTTGGTGTGCCTTCTTAAGTCTTGACCAAAAAGCTACCAAAAATGAATATGAATAGCCAGATTATCTTAACGTCCATCAATGTCGTCATGCATCCCGGTGACACCCGAAAAAAAGAAATTATTTTCTTGCTTTGATCTGTACGAGTAGAAGCCTTTCTGCTTGATGCACCCTGTTTCTGCTACTTGCATTATGTTGCATATATGATTGATTTATTTGCAAAATAATGCAGAGTTCATCTCAACTTAATTTATTTGCTTTGATACTTAGAATGTATCTGAGGGGTGCGGCGGCACAATGTTGACCAACAATTGCACTTGCCCTCGTCATATCATTGAAGGGATGATGGCTCTGCTTGCACGAGCTGTCAGTACAGAGTGAAAGGGATATGACGAGGGAACAAAAAGCTTGTACCACATGGTACATTTATCGAAGGAATGTACCAGCTACTTGACAGCTAGCAAATCATGTGCACCAAGATGCGAGCCATTGATTTGTGTTTCAGTTGCTCGACCCGGTACATATATGTGTGTGAGCCCTCAATTCCTTCTTGGTGCAGTAGTCCCATTTGTTTTCTTCTCAAGGCTCTCTTCTCCCTACTCTACCTTTACACCTCCCCTGTTATAGTATTATGCAGCATGCAGTTTACACGAATCCACGGACCACTCAACTTGGCATTTTGTATTTTATCTTGTGCTTTCTGTAGGCATGTTAGGTATCAGGATCCGCCAAATTTTATCTTGGACCTCAATACAATTCACAGGGCAGAAGAAGTATACAGGTACTCTTCCTGCTTCATGGAAGATGTTGTGGCCATGTGAGGTAGAACTAGATTGGGGCAGAGATTAGCACGAACCAGATAGCAGTTTCGCCCCCACGCTGGACGCCCTGAGATAGTTAATTTCGCCCTCAAGCTGGAGGCCCTGAGATAGTTTTGATGTAATTCCATGCTTGAGTCCAACGGCTGCATTTGCCCTCGTAATCAGTGTGCACGAGCTGTCAGTACAGAGTGGGAGATGTTACGCATTACCTGGATGATTAATTAGCGAATGCATCTCCTCTGTTAACAGGAGAGTTTATAGCTCTTGTTTAGCCTGTCTTATTTTGCGTCATGTATTAGTTCCTGAACCTATACGTACGTGAGACGTAACTGATCAACTCCGATCCTAACGCCTCGATGCACCGCCCCCTGATCCTTGTGCATGTCCACCTTATCGATCATCAGCTCCCAGAACAGCTTGGCCCGCACCATCGCCGCCACCTTCCCCAGCAGGGAGCGGGTTCACCGCGGCGCAGCCCTGTCAGCGTCATCCTGAGTGCTGCGCATGCATGATTGACGTCGTACACAGCACACGAGCAGCCGAGCACAGCTTCGTCGACCTCCTCTGCTCCGTCGACGGCGCTCCCGGTCGCGCACAAGTTCTGCTGATTGCTGCGCTGCCATCCACAACACCACCGGTTACGCGCTCAGCGAGGCGCTCATGAGTCATGACCATGGACATGTCGATGGACACGATTGCCGTGACTCAGCTACTTGTGATGGGAACGCAGAGATAGGCGGCACGAGCCTAGCGCATCCTCCTGCTCGGCGACATCGGCCAACCAGAGCATGGACGCACGACTGTGACCTCCAGGTCACCAGGACGGCGCGCAACACCATTATCCGGTGTTCAACGACATTCGGCGTGACGGGGCTGATTTGCGTCAAGTATATTTTGACAAAAACAATTTGCGCCAAGTATTGTTTACTGAACCTACACGCGTTAGACGTAACTGATCAACTCCGAACCCAGAAGGTCATACTAACTTGTTCTTGATGGAAACAAAGGAAGAAATAAAATAAATCCATATACAGCTTGTGGCTTGATCAAACAAAGGAAGAACAGGGCGAGTTTTTGCATTGTTTGCTATACATTTTTGGAACAGATAGGGATAAGGAGAAATATCAGGTGCACAAGAAGTTCGAGACTTTCCAAACTTCCAATAACTCAGGCCATCAAGATTTGCATTGTTTGCTATACATTTTTGGAACAGATAGGGATAAGGAGAAATATCAGGTGCACAAGAAGTTCGAGACTTTCCAAACTTCCAATAGCTCAGGCCATCAAGATTAGATCTTACTGTCAAAAAAATTTGTGCACATGTGCACCAAATACTCTTTATGCACCTGATATGTCCTCCTTCTTTATTCATCCAACGTGCCATATAAAGAACTATTCGGGGTGATTTATGTGTTGTTTACTATACATTTGTGGAACAGATAGGGATGATTAAAATGGAGCAGTAGTGCTAACAAATTAAAAGCTTGTACTACATGGCACATTTGACGAAGGAAGCAATTAAGTACCATCTACTTGACAGCTAGCACAACTTGTGCACTAAAGCATCTTGAAGATGCGGAGCCGCTATATTTATTTGTGTTTCACATGCATGACTGAGTGTACCCCTTATCAACTAACTATATATATGGCAAGTCTCGACCCGGTATACATATGTGTGTCCTCGTTCCTTCTTGATGCAGTAGTCCCATCTGTTTTCTTGAGGCACTCCTCTCGCTACTCTACCTATACACGTCCCCTATTATGCAGCATGCGGTTTGCACGAATCCACGAACCACTCACTTAGCTTTTTTGAGTTCACCTTGTACTTGTTGTGGGCATGTTAGGTATCAGGATCTGCCAAATTTTATCTCGGAAATAGTTTTGGCACTCAACCTCAATGCATTTCACCGGTCAGCAGAAGTTGATAGCTGGTTCTGGGCATACTTGTACACAGTGTGAAGAAGATGGTACGGGCGTTTGAGCTGGAACTAGATTGGGGCAGAGATTAGCACGAACATGACAGCAATTAGCAATTTTGCTCTCACACTGGAGGCTCAGAGATAGTTTTGATCTATTTCGTTGCTTGATTTGTTCAACCAAACAGCATTATACGACCGGCCACCTCTTACAGACTGCTCAAACTATATTTTGAATCGGTTAACACTTAGCAGCCTTATCTAAACTAACTTTACTTGCAAGAAATAACTACATAAACTGCAACTCCAGTTCTAGCCACTTTCGTGAACTAGACTCTTAGTCGGACGCCAATACGTCTTACCAACAAAAGCATCTACCACAAACATCGCTGAACAATACCATACGCACAGAGGTGAGAGGAGCCAGGAAAGTGCTTTGTTAGAACTGAATCCAGAGTATGTGTACTCGAGATAGGTTTGTCTCACTTCTCTAGATGCGTAGCCAGCAATAATAAATTGACAATCAAGATAGTTAGCTCACTATTACGATTTTTAAGTTATTATGGATTTAATTTGTTCCAAATGGGAACAATTGACATTGAAGCAGTCCCAACAGAAAGCTTGTACTACTTGAACATATCTTGTGCAATAAAATATCTTCAAAGGTGCGTTGATTTTTCTGTACGAGTTACATTACTTAGTGTACCCCTTCACTTGAGTAGGAAATAGGATAAGAACTCGGCTTGAGCCCTCGCTTCTGCATGAGTCCTCTGGGCTCTGATCTCCCAGTCCCAACTTCATAGTACGTACCTCCCCAGCATATGTACTTTGCACCAACTCTAAGTAGGCATGGTAGGTATCAGGAGTTTGGACATGACCATTGTGGCATGCAGACCTGCTGGCGTACCTGTAGAAGGCCCTCCCGGTCGTCGTGGCCTCGCAAGAGTCCCGCTGAGTGCTGTGCTGCATATTCTGTTGCCACCAGCTACACGCTCGGCGAGACTGCCGGGACGACGGTCCTGTAGGCCACGACGGCTGACGCGGTGCGGCAGCGTTGGTATGCGGGACTACGTCGGCGCCAGACTCCACCACATCAGCCGGCGCCGTGTGTGGTCCTCGGCGAGCCGTGCCGACGAACACTCGATGCCTGTGCAGCCGGCGTTCGTCAGGGCGCCGCTGCGTTCCCGAACGTCTCCATCCGCGTCTGGGCATCGGCCAGCGCTTCATTTTCGGCGTTGTTCCGTCCGCACCGGCGGGTGTTCCTCGCAGCCGGCGTCGTTGCGCGCCGTCCGCCATGCATTCCAGCAGAGTCGTTTGCCGTGCACGGGCGCGACGCCGAGGCGTGCCGAAGCGTTCAGGCCCTGATGGTGTGGGACGACGCTGCGGTATGCGCAACACCTGCGCCGATTCTCGTTGGGAGGACATGCTTGCTGGACCGCAGCTCACCGATGCAGTTGTTGCTGTGCGCGGCTCACCGTGTCGCCGCCCATTCCACGAATTAAGCTTGAGGCGCCGACGCTGCCTGCCCGTTTGCCGTGGCGATGAGGGAACGTTCTCCTTCCCCTGTGGCACACGCGGCCGACCGTCGAGCTCTGGGACTCTGGCGACGTTGCGTCGTGCTCTTCGCGAGCCTGATCCGATCGAAGCAGCAGCGATGCCTCAGGTTCGCGCGTCCCCCACGTTCGTCGCCTCCGCCATGTCGCTCGGCGGCGTCGGCGTGGCTTCTTTTTTCCCCGCCGCGGAGTCACAGCCCCCGCGACGATCCCAGCCGTCGTCGCAGCACGTGTCCAAGGCCGACAAGCGCGCCTACAGTACACGGGGGTTCACCGGCCGTGACCATGGACGAACCTGAATGACCGACGCTAGCTGTCAGTGGTCGCGCGTGTCTGACCGACCGCGCACGAGTTGCCTGCGCATGCAGCTACCTCGGCGACGCCGTCACCTATGTACTACGCGAGGACGGTCCTGGAGGGCACGCTGGCGAACGTGGCCACATCGGTATTGGATCGAGACCGTCGCATTAGTCGACGATGACGGGTACTGCAGCCTGGTGGACGGCTCGTTGAGACGCGACACTCGGATGTGGCAGCCTGATGTTGAGGGTATTTACAATGCTAAATCAGCATACAACTCGCAGTTCATTGGGACGTTGCCGCCATTCAAGTGTGATCTGCTATGGGAAGCAAAGGCTGAACAAAAAGTAATCCTTTTCGGATGGCTTGTTGCTCATGAGAAGATCTTGACAGCTGATAACTTGCAACAAAGGGGATGGGAGCACAATGACCGCTGCTGCTTGTGTGACCAATCCGAGGAGGACGCTAACCACATGCTAACCGAATGCACTTTTTCCAAACAAGTACGTGCTGCTTCTTGTATCACAATGGTTTGCATTTTCAGGTATCAACAATAGAGCAATGACTAGGCCTGGAGTGGCACAATGGCTGCAGGAGGTTGTAGTGAACGCCTTCCAAGGGAGACGCGGCGTTTCGTTACGGGGGCCATCCTGTACACATGGTGGAACGTGTGGAAGGAGAGGAACAGAAGGACTTTCGAGGGCAAGCACAAGGATCAGCACAAGTTGCCTACCTGACCAAAGAAGAAATCAACACTTATCATATGGCGCGTGGGAGCAGCCAAGGGGAGCAGTCGGCAGTAGAGCAAGCACCAACACTTATCAAGCTCTAGCTTAGCAACTCTGTGTCCTGCTACTGGCCAGATGATTGGCCGGCTCCAGGCTTGCTCTGATTCTTCTATGTTCAGACCTTGTGCTGTTTTATTCTGTCAGCTGCGGCTGCAGATCAGAACTTGTTTCTTTTTTTCCATGTATTTTCTTCCTGCTTAATGAAAAGGCAGAACACCTGCCAAGTTTCCTCGGAAAAAAAAAAAAAGATGTTGAGGGCCCTTGATTAGCTTCTTCCACGGGGCCACACCAAGTTAAGCTTATTTGTTCACTCATGGACAAGTGGGATAACACCATTGATTTTGTTTTAGCATCGTACTTGAATATAATGAAATATGAAATGCCTATATATATTACTAGAATTATGTCGATGCTCAGTGTAGAACTCAAACAATTAATTTATTGCAACACCGCTATAACAACTTAAAATTCATATTTTCTCCATTCAAAATGGAAACATTTCTGAGATATGTTGGATAGTGAATTAAGGTTGTAAGTAGAAGACTCACATGCATGCCTTGGGAATACTTAAAGCTAGAAGAGTTTTGAAATGATCCGAGTGTCACTAAGTACACATTGTTGTGACTAGGTGATGCACATCCTTTTCAAGTTTTGTTTTTTCCCTGGTGTTGAACCACTCGGGTGGGTGAATATAGCTTCACCAATGGCTCTAGAAATGCTTACATCATGAGACGAACATAAGAAATGCTTGTATTTGGAATAAATTTTGAATGTTAGGAATGTTTATATTCTCATCTAATGTTTAAATTCTCGGCCAATGGTACTATTTCTATTATCTGCTTTTTCTTCATCTGATTCATGTGGTAGAAAAAATAAACCGGTAAAACTTCAACAGAGTATCCAAAATTTTAGCTTTATCGATGAGATCCGAAATAAGGATCAAATGACCAACACCAAAGCTCCGGCCTTAATCATATTTACCAATTCAAAGGACCTTGGTTATGTATGCAATCATGTTGTTTCTTAATAGATTGAAGAAAATTTCGAATGGAAACATTACAATGTTCAAATTTAATTATTTTAATTGCTGAAACTTCCAAAGTCTCGTGTTTTCCAGGAATACCCAAATATTTTGTTTACCGAAACTCTTTTATTTCCGAATTTATTTTATTTGTAGTTTGATATGTACGAGTAGATGCCTTTCTGCTTGATATTAAGCAGGACCGTAGATCTATAAGCGAAATCTGAGCGATGGAACAGGGCCTCAAAAAATTAGGGGCCCCAAAGTGTGTATACTTACGGCAGCTAAGTCGATCACTTAGCTGATGGGCTGCTCCTAGCTAGCTAGTCACAATCTCTATCATGCCTCTATTCTTTATGTACAGTACCATTATTTTCCCTGCAGCACGCATCTCTTCAATCTCAACGTAAATTGATTGTGATTTCCATTAACTCATCGTTATCAAATCTCTGTTTTCGTTGAGATAAAATGAGTTGTGCTACAATTTCTGTAGCACGGGTACAAGCAGGTTCTAACTTTTTTTTTTTGACCGAACAGTAGGGGAGCCCCCTACTACTTTTTATAAATTTTTGAAAAGTTTATATACATGGTACAAGGCCGTAGGTTCTAACTTCTCTTGTTGACCATGAACGTGGGCCAATATCTGATTTATTTTATTCTTAAATTATATGGCATGTTTTTGTTCTTCTTTCATCTATTTGTTTTTCTGTGTTGTATTTCATTTCCACGCAATATCTTTGATTCGGAAACATAATTCTCGATGGGTAAAATGTAAGAAAGAAAATGGAAACTGATACGAATTTCAAACTACTTTGGAATGTTCTCGAAAATAGAGAAGACTAGTTGACTGCGAAGATATGGATACTGGATGGATGATGTTGTACGATACCACATTAGTTTTTCAAAATTTATTACTCTTTCAGCATGAGATGTCCAATTTAATTCTTAACCTTTTGAAGAAAAAAAAAGTAATACAATAGAAACAAAATATATCATATTATAGGGCCTCATTTTTTTGGCACCGGGCCCCCAAATTCTTGCGCACGGCCATTATTGAGAACCCCGTTCTTCCGATGACGCACCCGTTTCTGCTACTAGCATTATGTTTTGCATATTTGATTGTTGACCAATACACACTGATTGCATGAATGTTGAATGATGCAATATTCTTTTATGCATGCGACACATCTTTTTTTCTGCACAAATTTTCCCATTTTCAGAAGTGCTTTTACGCATGTTTTTCCATTCATGATGTTGGACGCCTCTGAATTTCGCCCGATCCATGGCTGAATATAACTCAATCAGTTGATCTGCTCCCGGTGGGGTACAGCTTGTCTTAGTTCATGGACATGATGCCCCTCCGCACCATCACGTACTGCCACCTTCCCCAGCATCTGCCTCAGCATCGTGCCCGGCTTCCGCCCTCCACTCCCACATGGTTGCGGGGCACTGACCGGAGCTCGGACGACGACACCCGCGGCCACTTGTCTACCCACAGCGCCAGACAATTGAAACGTCTCCGTTTTTCACGTGATCGAGTCGGTACGTGTTGATGAATAAACACAACAGTACATCACATAAAAAGCACAAATTTTACATCTTTAAGTTATTACAAGTCTCAAATGGTTTAAAATACGAGAGTAGCACAGCGAAAGTCTAAAAGATACAATACTACAACACTCGATGAAACGTGGCCGCATAACGAAGCCCTGCGATGTGGACCTGCCGAGGAACTCCACCAAGCAACAGCGGAAGCAAAATCTATACCTGCACAAAAACATAAAGAGCCAAATCCTGAGTACTAGTTACTCAGCAAGACTTACCCGTCAACGTGGCTAACTACAGCCAACTTCTAATATGCAAAGACTACAAAGGGTAGGCTGACTCGATAGCATAAAACCACACTAATTACTTGGTCCTTACTTTCAAGTTTTATTTCAGATTAAGTACTTAACCAATAAAACAGTGCACTTATCTCTAAACAGATATAAAGCAATACATCATAGCAACAGTACAGTAGTAAATACAGTAATGAAAGATAAATACAGTAGTACTATAGCATCATCATTAATCAAATCACACTACGAGGTGACTCAGTGAGCAAGGTTGCTCTTAACCAAGAGCGGCGGCATCGATGTACATCATGCAGGAGAAAAACCTGACCACAAGCCGCACACGCGTAACGTCGCATGCGGCAACCGTTTACGCTGCACACCACCAGAGCTGTACCAGATTCTACTCCTCCCGAGGAAGGGGTCTCCCGCCGCAGCCCCCGTCCCAGACGTACGACTGCGCAAGACGTTATCCTTCCTCTCCTAAGTACCATGATAGAAAGAGTAAAGTATCTACCAGACATCCAGAGCGACGCAGGCTACTAGGTTTACTAGGCCTATAAAAACACTAGCATGTGATCAGTACGTTCGAACTTGCTCAACAGGGCCAACAACGAACGGTCCTTAATCGACACAGACGGGGCTACCACCCTGAAGGTCCAGCCTTCTCCAACCATCCTGTACAAACAAATCCCCGTCCGGTCTCAACAAATTCTAAATCCATCTAGTACAATCCAGGGTGATTCCTATCATGCGAGTGGGACCTATCACTCGTCTTCTACCGTTCGCTAGTCCATAAGCATAGGAAGTTCTAACGTAAACTAGACCACATCTACAAAAATAAGACACAAAGATAGTATATGAAAGGGTAGTCCTAATGCAGTTCTAAGTATACTTCAAACTGCCGCCGGTCAAAGTAGGGTACTTTATAAGCTTCCAGGATTTATTCGAGTATCCAAATGAATTTCTAAAATCACCAAAAGTTCTCCACAATTCTTTCTAGCTGACTTTCATCCTCTGGTATTTTTGGTTCCTCAAGTTGTTATTGAGAAATTTGAATTCCTTCACAAGCCTTGGTTTGACATTTATTTGAATAATTGATTTTGAATTCTGAACTGATTTGAATCTGTGTTCTATCCAGTTGGCTTGGTTTGCACATTTTGGGCTGCAGTGACACGGGGTGTCACAACAATCCTCCGGATTCCGGTTGTCTTTGCAGTATGCCGACAATGGCCCGAGCGAGGCAGCAGGAGCGCTCGGTTTTCAGCCGTGACTCGCCGCACCGACCGTCGGACCGGAGCTCGATTGCCGTGGACGCGCACGGCCGGCATTATCCGGCGAAGGAGGCATCCAGCTCAACTGAGTACACAGCTCAATGACGTTCGGCGCGACGGAGGTCGGGAATCATCTGGCTCGCGTACGCGAGGCCCCGACACTTCTCGCACACCTAATCCTTCCCTACGTAACCGGCGTTTCCCATGAGCTCACGTGGGCATTCCCGATCGTTCCGCGTTTGTTTGTTGCGATTTTTTCTGATTGGCTCTGATATTTCGATTCCACAGCTGCTGCTAGGCATGGCCTATTGTACGTGTTGGCTCAAAGGATCGTGAGCCAGGCACGTATGGTCCCTGTGATACGTATTTTTTAATAGAAACGGCCGCTGTGATACATGTTGTTAGAAAGCTGGCATGTTATATATACATTTGTACGTACAATTTATCTAGAGAAAAAGGTTCTTTACTGTTTATTTTTTTTGTTTAATTAGAAAACTCTTATTGGTTTCTGGTCATTCATTCGTACAATTTATCTAGAGATTTGTGCATAAGTTCTACTTTTCTCACTGACGCCTACCCATTTGCGCTATAAAGATGAACTCAGTGTGAACCTTTTTCTAGCTTATTGAATTGAATTTTATTCATCAGCTTAATTATGTGCTTGTTTGTAAACAACTTCCTCCACAGGCTGATTTTTTTTTCTTCTCTTATGTTACATTTGTTTAACAGAATTTAACTCTAAGTTTCAACAGAAAACTTTTTGTTTCACATGAGAAAATTATGTGTTCTATTAGACATATGATTTTTTTTGACATACTGCATATGTTCCACATGAGAAATAATGTGTTCTAGTGTTTGTATCGATTTGTTCCATGTAGTTAATCCATGTGTTCCACATGAGAAAATTATTTGTTTCAGATTTGTTCCACCTAGTTAGTCCATATGTTCCACATGAGAACTCTTTGTTTCAGTATTCATAAAGATTTGTTCAACGTAGTTAATCCATATGTTTCACATGAGAAAATTATTTGCTATAGTAGACATATGGATTTGTTCCACCTAGTTAGTCTATATGTTACACATGAGAACTATTTGTTCCGGTATTCATATCCATTTGTTCCATGCAATTAATCCATGTGTTCTACATGAGAAAATTATTTGTTCCAGTAGGCATATGTATTTGTTCCACCTAGTTAGCCTACATGTTTCACAAAAAAACTATTTGTTCCAATATTCATATTGATTTGTTCCACGTGGTTGATCCTCTTATTCCACATGAGAAAATTAAAATTATTTGTTCCAATAGGCATATAAAATTTGTTCTACCTAATTGGTCCAAATGTTTCATATGAGAAAACTATTTGTTCCAGTATTGTGACCTTGGCTTGCTCTGGTTGTCTGTGCAGAGGGTGCCCTTGGCTTGCTTGCGCCCGTGGCGTGAACCACCAACAGCATTGTGACCCAATCGACGACTTCCGACACGTCGGATCGGTTGATCACCGTGAGCGGGCTGAGGCCCAAGCGCGAGGCACGAGCGCTCAGTGTTCCGATCCACCGCGGCTCCGGCTCGCCGCCGTACAGCGCATGACTCTTGCTGCACGAGCACAGCTTCGTGGACCTCCTCTGCTGCGTGGAGCACCAATGACCCGGCGTGCGTCCATGAACTGTTGGCATGTTTGATATGCTGCGTTCTAAAAAGGCAGCTACCTCGATCTGCAACGCCATCGCCTAAACGCACGGCGAGGCAGCCGTGACGACGGTCCTGGAGGTCTCTGGCGGACATGGGGGCGTTGATGCGCCAGACCATCGCATCAATCGACTAAGTTGTTGGCTGGCTCAAGGTGGCGGTCACCTCCCCCGGCTTGCTTCCTTAGCACGGTCGCGGCACGTTCTTTTGGTGAACGAGGCTTCGTCTAGCACCTCTGCAACATCGCCATTCTTCCGCGCGAACGACGCGGCGAGCGTCCACTGGAAGGCCGTCCGCTCGGTCGGCCGTCGTATCTGCGCTCCCGGCGGCCGTCGTGGCCGCGCATGTCCAAGCTAGGCCGCCAAGCGGCACTACATATTAAGCAGCGCGATCGAGTTCCGCCGTGATGTGCTGCGCTGCCTTCCCGCGAACCACCGACGCGCTCCTGCGGCCACGGTCATAGCTGGAGGGCAGTCTGCTGGCGTACGTACGTGGCACCGAATCGGTCGTTAACGACGAGCAGTGCAGCAGGCTGGCGGCCGGACCGGACATCAAGATGTACAGTAACTAATACGTTGCAGAGTAAGACTTCACACCTCTTGTTTAGCCAGTCTTACTTCGCGTCATGTGTTAGTTACTGAACCTGCATGTGAGACGTAACTGATCAATTCCGAACCCAGAAGGTCGTACTAACCTTGTTCTTGATGGAAACAAAGGAAGAAATTAAAAAAAATCATTTACAGCCTTTGGCTTGATCAAACAAAGGAAAAAAACAGGTCTAGTTAGACCTATTAGGAGTGATTTTTGCGTTCTTTACTATAGATTTGTGGAACAGATAGGGATAATTAAAATGCAGTAGCAATGCAAACAAAAAGCTTGTACTACATGGTACACTTGCCGAGAAGAAAGCAATACTTGGCAGCTAGCAAATATTGTGCACTAACGTATCTTCAAGATGCGGAGCCATTTATTTGTGTTTGAGTTGCATGACTGACTATACCCCTTTACTATATATGAGGCAAGTCTTGACCCCGTATATATATGTGAGCCATCGTTCCTTCTTGATGCAGTAGTCCGCATATGGTTTCTTAAGGCTCTCCTCCTGCTACCCTATACCTCCCCTATTATGCAGCATGCAGTTTGCACGATCCACGAACCACTTAGAGACTGGAGTTCATCTTGACTTGCTGTAGGCATGTTAGGTATCAGGATCCGCCAAATTATATCTCGGAAAAAATTTCGGCTCTCAACCTGAAAGCATTTTACAGATCAGAAGAACTAGACAGCACGTTGTGTGCTTACTCGTAGACAATAAATGGAAGCTGGTACGCATATGTGAGGTAGAACTGGGTTGGGGCAGAGATTAGGACGAACTAGATAGAAGTCTCGCCCTCACGCTGGAGGCTCTGAGATAGTTTTGATCTAATTCCTTGCTTGTTTGTGCACTAGCACGGCATTATATGATGTTGGAGGCTCCAGCGTGAGGGCGAGACTTCTACCTAGTATATCATGTGGGCACTTGGCAATCTCAGGATGCTCCATTGTTTAGCCTGAAAGGCAACCTCAACAGATTGCACCGGTCACGTTGATTACATAGGTGAGACGTACCTGATCCCATATCAACTTTTGCTTGTTCTTGATATAGATTAAACAGCTTTACAAATAAGTAAGCATCTCAGGTAAAAAAAAAGTAAGCATCGAAAAATAAATATATAAAAATTCACGTACACAACTTGTCGCTTGATCAAGCCAGGGTAGTTAGACCATGTCTTCTGCTTCCCGTTCCGATCCAACCATTCTGTCAACATCACCGCACTTTTTAACTTACGTAATAAATAAGGCGCATATTAAAGAACGCGTACACCCGGCTCTCTATTTGGTGTGAATTCTTAAGTTTGACCAAAAGACTGCGCAAAATGAATATGAACAGCCATATTATCTTAAGGTCCATCAACATCGTCATCCCGTGACACCCGAAAAAAGAAAACCGTTTCTTGCTTTGATCTGTACGAGTAGATGCCTTTCTGCTGTATGCACCCTGTTTCTGCTACTTTCATTATGTTGCATATATGACTAATTTATTTGCAAAATAATGCAAAGATCATCTCAACTTGATATATTTGCTTAATTGCTTTGATACTTAGAATGTATCTGAGGGGTGTGGCGGCGCGATGCTGACCATGATCAATTGCACTTGCCCTCGTCATATCATTGAAGGGATGCTGGATCTGCTTGCACGAGCTGTCAGTATGGAGGGAAAGGGATATTACGCATTACGTGGATGATTACAAACGGCTCTCCTCTGTTTTGAGTTCATACCTCTTCTTTATCCAGTCTTATTTTGCGTCTAATATTACTCACTGAACCTACATGTGAGACGTAACTGATCAACTCCTAGAAGGTCGTATGAACTTGTTCTTGATGGAAAGAACTTCTTTAAATAAGTAAGCATCGACAAAGAATTAAAAAAATTACATAAACGGCTTGTGGCGCTTGATCAAATCAAGGAAGAATATGGCCACACTTTTAACTTAGTAATGAGCAATTAGAACACGTAGACATCATCCGACTGTGCATTATTTTGGGCGCCTTCTTTATTCGTGCAACGTGCATAGAACTGTTAGGAGTGATTTTTTTTGTTGTTTACTATACATTTGTGAAACAGATAGAGATAATTATAATTGACTATTAGTGCCAACAAAAAGCTTGTACCAACATAGTATATTTACCAGACGAAGCAAGTACCATCTACTTGACAGCTAGCAAATCTTGTGCACTAACGCATCTTCAAGATGCGGAGCCATATATTTGTGTTTCAGTTGCCTGACTGAGTATATATATACGTTAGGCAAGTCTCGCCCCGGTATATATATGTGAGCCTCATTCCTTCTTGATGTAGTAGTCCCAGCTGTTTCTTCTCAAGGCTCTCCACCGGCTACTCTATCCATACCTTCCCTATTATGACAGCATGCAGTTTGCACGAGGCCACGGAGCACTCAACTTAGCATTTTGGAGTTTATCTTGTGCTTTCTGTAGGCATGTTAGGTATCAGGATCCGCCAAATTTTATCTCGGACCTCAATGCATTTCACACGGCAGAAGAAGTATACCGGTGTTACTTCTCTTGCAAGGAAGATTGTGACGCAATGTGAGGTAGAACATGATTGGGGCAGCGATTAGCACGAACCAGATAACAATATCACCCTCACGCTGGAGGCCCTGAGATAGTTAATTTCGCCCTCAAGCTGGAGGCCTTGAGATAGTTTTGATGTAATTCCTTGCTTAAGCTCATCATCAACTGCATTTGCCCTTCTCATCAGTGTGCACGAGCTGTCAGCACGGAGTGGGAGATATAACGAATTTACGTGGATGATTAGTTAGCAAATGCCTCTCCTCTGTAAACGTAGTGGGAGGTATTTAGCCAGTCTTATTTTGCGTCAAATATTAGTTACTGAACCAATACGTGAGACGTAACTGATCAACCCCGATTCTAGACGCCTTGATGAACCGCACGGCACCTCTGTCGTTTCACTAACTCTTCTTCTTTTGGTCGATGGAGGATTTGGAAGGCTTCACTTTCTAGCTTTTCAATTGGTCGCTCTCATCATACAAGCTTTGAGAATGTTCTTAATAGGCTTTCTCGTGGGTTGTGTAGTTGCGGTGGAATTTCTTGTGATGCAGACGGTGGACTCCTCTATTATGTTCTAGGTAACGAGCGGTGGGGGGTGATCAAGGGGTCTCCATTAAGGATTCTTCCCACCCGAAGCCGTGACTTACAAAGAACGTGGTTTGGGTTTTCACCTGTTGAATATTTTTTTAGAGGCAATGAATGTTTTGAGCAGAAGGCTTCGGTCGCGTAGAAAGCTGCCCAAGGTTCTTCACCATGGTTCCCACTCCTTTGTCAGCTTGTTTTGATACTTTGGTAGTATTGGTCGCATGGAGGCTTTGGACGATGGCGGGCTACACCAAACTTCGAAAGTTGTTCTCCTCGCGTCTCGGGAGGGCTTAGACCGCCGTTTTTTCTTTTTTTGTGTGGGTTGTTCTCCCTTTTAGGTAGTAAAGGTCGGCTACATGCCCGTATTGTTTTGGTATAGGTTGTTTTTGTTTGTGCTACATTTTTTTTGTTTTTGGTCGCTTATGTAAACTATCCCTACATCGTGGTTGGCTTTTGCTAGGTCTCCTAGGAGATCTAGCCCTGACCACGTTTGTAACAATTTTCGTCTTCTTCTTAATGAAATACGTGCTCCGCACGTTTAAAAAAAAACCGCACCCTGATACTTGTACATGTCCACCTTGTCGATCATCAGGTCCCAGAACAGCTTGGCCCGGACCATCGATCGCCGCCACCTAGTGGCCGTGCGTGCTCGTCAGGATGTGTCCCGACTAGCTTCGGACGCGTAGGGGTACATCACCGTGCGCCAGCAGAGGCCCAAGCAAGGAACGTACGAGAGCTCGATGTTACGACGCAGCTGCACCCACCGTCGTACACAGCACACGAGCAGCCGAGCACAGCTTCGTCAACCTCCTCTGCTCCGTCGACAGCCCGGCGCGCGACGTGCATTCATGCACTGTTGTCGTACATGTGGAAGACGCTCCCGGTCGCGCACAAGTTCTGCTGAGTGCTGCGCTGCCATCGACAACGCCACCGGCTACGCGCTCGGCGAGGCGCTCATGACAACGGACGTGTCGATGGTCACGATTGCCGTGACTCAGCTACTTGTGATGGGAACGCAGAGATAGGTGGCGTCGTCGGCCAACCAGAGGATGGCCGCACGACTGCGACCTACAGACGACTGCGACCTACAGGTCACCGCGACGGCGCGCGACACCATTATCCGGCGTTCAACGACGGAGGTGATTGAGGACGCGAGCCGTGAGAAGAATGAAACGCTCCGGAACTTCTTCGTCTTCTACGGCGCGGAGTCGCCGGCCAGACAGCAGAGGTGCGCGGAGGACACGCACGGCGCCGCCAGACGGCAGAGGACGTACGCGGCCGCCCGTAGATGACAGGCTCCGGCGAACGTGGAATATCCGACGCGCTCCTGGACGGAGGAACGTCAGTGAGTTCGTAGCGCTAGCTCTCTCACGCACGGGGCTGATCGGGCGGCTTCCAGGGACCGGGAGTGGTCGCTATTCGAAATGGCGTCGCGACCACCCCTGGGGCCGCGCGAGGCGACAAACCCGCGCTACGCCACGGCTTGCCCTGCGTTGCCGAACGTCTCCATCCATGTCTGGGCATCAGCCAGCGCTTCATTTTCGGTGTTGTTCCGCACCGGTGCTCCTCGCTGTCGGGATGCACGCGCACCGTCCGCCATGCCAGCAGAGTCGCTCGCCGTGCCCCGGCCGCGATGCCGAGACATGACGGCCATGGTATAAGACGCGCTTCGCCATGGCGCCCGCCGGCGCGTTCGGGCCCTGTTGGTGTGGGACGACACCAGCTGCGCCGATTCCAGTCCGTGTCGTGGCTCACCATGTCGCCTCCCATGCCACGGATGCAGCGGTAGGCACCGCGTCTGGCTGCTGCCCGATGCCTGCGGATGCCTTGACGTGACAAGGCACGTTCTCCTTCACCTGTGACATTCGCCCGCCGTCCAGCTCTCTGGCGCAGTGGCGCTGCGCATCGTGCTCTTCGCGAGGCTGACATGCTCGGAGCAGCAGCAGCGACGCTAGCCTCAGGTTCGCGCGTCCCCAACATTCGCCTCCCCCTCGTTTCTCGGCGGCGTCGGTTTGGCTTCTTTCTTCCCTGCGGCGACACCACCACACGGCGGAGGCGAGGCATGCAATCTGTGATGGCCGCGGCAGGGACGATCCCGGCAGCCAAGCTCGCACGAGGACGCCGACGTCCGTGTCGAGACGTTCATATTCGCACTGGGATCTTGTGCTAAGCTCATGGGCGATTCTTTCTAGCACTAAAATCCGTGGCCGTGCATGCATTCTGCATGCCAAGTTAATCTATATGACAGTGGTTGCGTTCTGGTGGAGGCTTATACTGGAAGGAAAGCCAAAAACAATTGCTCGATGTTACAGCTATTCACTTCAGATTACAGAATATTGCAAATCTGAAAAGCGCGCAAGCATTCTTATAAGAGCATCAAATTATCCAACAGGCTTGCAGCTACCGAGACTTGGCAAACATATTGCTATATTTGCATTGCAGTGATCAATACAAGCAAACCCATGGGGCACAACACAGCTACCGATGGAGTCCTGTTTTTTTTTTTTTCTTTTCAAATCTTTCAGTAGGTAAAAAAATCTTTGATGTGTTTGTATGTTCAAATGTGATTCCTTTTTAATTGTAATTTTGATTTCCAAAGAGTCAATTTCATTAGTTTACTCATGGACAAGTGGAACAACACCAATGATTTTTATGACATTATACTTGAACCAATGGAACATAAAATTTATATATATTAGGGAACAATGCTGATGTATAGTGTGTAGCTAAACTTGTGGAACAACTGAAACAATTAATTGCAACACCTCACTTGAGCTCAAGGAACTCAAAATTTTTATTATATTTCCTCCATTCCAAATGGGAAACATTTCTGAGATATTTTGGACAGACTATGGTTGGTAAAAGATATAAGGCACACCCCTTGTAATTGGCAAAAGCCAACCCCTATGAATGCTTATTTTTTACGATAAGCCTTGAACGAGCAAATTTTGGAACACATTTTGAATGTTAGAAACATTGATATTATAAATTAATTTTTGTTGTGATAGCAACATCATTTAACTAGTGAAACAATGTAACTTGCGCTTTTTTGCTACTAACGTTATGGTTGAAAGATTGTCGGTTCGCAAACCACCTGCTGCGAGGCCTTGCTATAACATATTCCGCGTAACAGTGTGGGAGACAAGGGACTAGTGATCTTGTTGCAAATATAGATAGTAGAGGAGAACAGAAGAGGGTGATGAAGTATGTGCTCTCCCTTTTCAAAACAAAATTTTGTTCAAAAAAGGTATCATCTGGTGAAATGGGAAATAGCTTGTTTACCTAAAAATCAGGGTGGATTGGGAGTGAAGGATTTAGAGGAACAGAATATGTGTTTGCTGGGAAAATGGTTGTTTAAAAGCATGAAAGGAAAAGGGATGTGGGCTCAGCTTCTGGAGGCAAAATATTTAAAGGGACAGTTAGTTTTCAGATCAAGCACAAAGTAACATATTCTGCAATATGGTCCGATCTATTAACATTGAGGCCTATGATTCAAGGTGGTTGCAGATGGTAGCTTGGGAGAGGGGCAAGAATCAGATTTTGAGAATACAATTGGATATCAGAAAAGGTTTGGCTTCAAGATATAATGATTTGTATATGTTGCCAGAAAACAAAAATGTTACAGTCATGTCAGTAATTCAAAGAAGAACACCTTTGTCCTTCATGAGGAATTTAACAGACAGTCAAGTACAACAATTGTATAGTTTAGTAGTACAAGATATTGGCGCAGAACAGTTACCTGAACAATAGGATAATCTTTATTGGCAGTGGGGTGCAAGAAAATAGTATACAATCAAATCAATGTACAGGAGAATGTTTGCTGGCATCAAGGTGCCTCAGATGAAATTGATATATGGAAGAAAAAAATACCACCAAAGATCAAATTCTTTTTGTGTTAATATCATGGAACTTAATTTTAACTAGGGACACTTTAGTCAGTAGAGGATGGCAAGGAATAAATGTGTGCACAATGTGCACTCATCCTGAATCAATAAATCACTCACTCATTCAGTGTCCAGTAGCTGCAAGCATCTGGAGTGTTATAAGCCACTGTTTGGGATATACAACAAAACCAAGATCAGTGATTGACTTTATGGCTTGGTCACAGATTCTCCCAGGTGGACAGAAGTTACATGTTATGGGTTTTGCAGCCTTTTGTTGGGCGATGTGGACTACGAGGAATAGCATTGTGTTTGATCAGTTCAAACTCAGTGACCCTCTTAGTATATTTTACAAAATTTGTGCTTTGTTAAATTTTTGGGCAGGTCTTCAGCAGACGGAAACCGAGAAGAATGGAGAAGGAAGCGACATCGAGCTCATCAACAATCGTGTTACAATGAAGAAACAAGCAAGTTTCGGATGAAAGATTTCTGTTTGCATAATCTTTTGAAATCTGTATGACTTTAGACGCTTGTTAAAAGGATTGTAAGGCCTGAATGTGTTGTCAGGTTAAAACATATAGACCCCCTCTTTCAGGACATCATGGAAGAGGGGGGAATGCGGTAAAATTGTGGACGATTTGTGTGCCTTTTTCTCTCTAGGTCTAAAAAAAATACCGATCCGCCGCATGCAGCTGCACCCACCGTCGTACACCGCTCCCGGTCGGACATAAGTTCTGCTGACCGCTGTGCTGCCTATTCATCTGCCCTCATCGACAACGCCAACAGCTATGCGCTCGGCGAGGCATCCGTGACGACGAATCTGGAGGTTGCGCTGGCGGCATTGGTGTGAGAGAGAGAGAGAGAGACTACGTCCTCGGCTCATGGTGGCGGACAGACACACAAACACGTACCTCCCCCAGGTTGCTTCCTCCGCATCACCCTCCCGGCTTCTGCCTCCACTGCCACGTAGTACGACGTGACGTTGCCCAAGTAGTTACATATAGCTCCGGCCACATCAGCCGGCACCGGCCGCTTCTCGATCGTCCACGGCAAGCCGTGCCGACGATCTCCCGTTGCCTGTGCAACCGGCGTCCTGCGATTGCGCCGGCTTCGCCGTGGCTTGGACAACGCACCGCCAGCCTAGTCAGCGGCATCCTGGGCTCTAGGTCATCGGAATTTGGCTTCCGAGTTCCTCCCACTCGTGTTTCGGATCGGTTCCCACGTACGGTGGCTGGTCTGATCATCGCGGACGGAGGCCCGTGGCACGAACGCTGAGTTCTGCTGGGACTAACCCGCCGCGCCGACCGTGCAACGTACAGCGCTTCGCTCGACCTTGACACTGTCTTCACGTACGTTGCTGGCGCACGAACGACCTGGCGCGCTAAGGGACGAAGCATCGTCGAGAGCTCTGCGCGACGCAGCCAGGCTCTTTCGGCGTGCATGTGCAAGGCGCTCCTTGCCGTCGTGTCCAAGGCCGACGCTCGCGGGGCCGGCTGCACGGGGGTTGGGTTCACCGGCAGCGCGCGCACGGACAAGTTCTGCCAACTACTGCGCAGCCACCTCTCTCTCAGCAACACGCTCGTGACCACGGACACACCAGAATTAATGGCACGCTGGCGCACGAGCATGAGCTGAAGGACGTTTCGTCAAGCGCCTCTACTCTACTACGTCGCCATGCAGCGAGAGCAAACGACCTGGCGCGCATCGAGGCTCTGTCATCGGCGTATCTGCGGTCCGGGCCGCGCGTGTCCAAGGCCGCCAAGCGCCACTGTACGTACTGGTACTAAGCGGCAGTGGCTCACCGGCACGATCGAGTTCAGCAATGTGCTGGGATAAGTTCATGTATATTAGGCTGTAATTTCTGTTCTTCTATCTTAATGAATGGCAAGCACGGGTGGAAACAGCTGGGAAGTCCGCGCTTTGGCTGCCGGCGGCGCAGGCGGGAGATGGCTGAGTATGGAATGCAGGTGGAGGCGAAATGGCATGTGGGGTTGGGAAATGTAAGGCGGGTGGCGCAGGGGTGAGAGCAGGTGCCACCATGGACTGGGAAGTCTGGGATCCGGACTTGGAGTCGAACGCGCCGCTCGCCGGAGCCGTTGCGACCTGGGAGACAGAGGCGCCGCCGGCCGGAGCCGGTGCATGCAGTGTCAGAGGCGGACGCGCCGCCCGCCAGATCCGGGTCGACCTGGGCCGAGCCAGACCCGTCTCCCTCCGTAGCGGCGGGTGCAGGAGGCGGCGGCGCCACGGCAGAAACCGCGGCCGCGTTTGTCGCCTCGGCGGCCTCCTCCGTCTTGAGCCGGGCTTCCTTTTCAATCTTCTCCTCGCGCTTCCGCTTCACTCTGGCGACGTGAGCGAGAACGACGGCGACCCTCTCCTCCTTGTCCACCACCGCTGGCTCGGGGAGGTTGGTCCTCGCGCCCGGCCGCAGCGTCCGCACGGCGGCGTCGTACGCGCACGCCGCCTCCACGGTGGTGTCGTAGCTCCCCAACCACACCCTGGTGGTCGGAGAGTCCCTGGGCAAGTCCGGCGTTTGCTGTACTGACTCGAGCAGCAGCCCAACGCGCGACCCGGCACCCCGATGGGATCGTAGATCGTACCAAGCAGGGTTGCGACGACGGCGGGGCATCACACCTCTTTCCTGCATCCATTGCTTACGAACGTACATTGAATATCCATGCAACTGATTGTCTAAACAACACGCACAACATGCGTAGCAGGAACGACGGCGTTTCCAGGAAGCCGGGAAAACAACAACCAGCAAACAATCGATGACCTCACATATGGGCCGCGCGCGGCGTTTGTCGATTCATAAGAAAACTAGGGCGAAGCAATCATGGACCACAGAGCCAAAAAGTGCAAATCCATGGCGTTGGGAGCATGAACCTGGAGTGCAGGTGCCAGATGCCCAGTTGCGGCCACGCTTGGTGCCGGTGCACGCGGCCAGTAAGATGACCCCAATGCCAAGGTCGACGAAGTGGACGCCGGCGAGCGTGGCATTGCCGTGCATTGTTGCAAACACCATCTGTGGTTGCTGCTGGCGAGGATTAACGACAAATTTGAGGCTACGAATGTTTGAGGGAACAAGATGACTGAGCGACATGGATCGAGATGGTGGAGCAACATGGATCGACAGAAAATTAATCCAATACAGTCGTTGATTTGTAAAGGCTAGCCACCCAAATACAAATGCAATAGGTTTTGGCGTAAGCATACATAATCAATGAAATCAAAATAAGCATGGCAATATGTTATGTTGGACAAGAATAAACAGTTTTGAAAATCTTAGTGGCAGTCAAGAAAAGCACATATAAAATTATATCAAAACATCAATATATAAGTAAAAATAAATAAAAATACACCTCACTCCTAAAGCCACGAGCAATAGATCACATTAATCATAATAAAAACAATAACAATGTTACCTATGATACACATTGCATGGTTATAGTTAGATGCATTCCCAATTATTTCAAATTACAGTAGAAATTAAATCTATTGCAAAATAATAAATCTTAATGTGAACATATTGCTTCTCAAGTAACATAAATGTAATACCCTAGCTTTGGGTTAACTACGATACACATCTGAACCACTTTCAGCTAATTTGGGTAGGCAACACTTAATCTACATTTGGAAATCTATATATTCTTTTTTTTTATGCAAAATCTATATATTCAATGCAATTAATTTTCACGCCCTCGCATAAAAAAGTATAATGTATTTTTTGTCCTTAATCTATCCTTTTTAAAATTTAGAAGGTATTTGTAAAACAATTGATGTTTTCTTCAACTAAGATAATTTGCCACTAGATAGAATGGAACAACAGACACATTAACCCAGCACCATGCTATGACAAGGCTAGCTGCTCTATTAGCGCGAGTCAACCTACTACCAATTAAGGAGAAAGAAAAAGAAAAATGTTTGTAAAGATATATATCATTTACCTACTAATGACATATGTAAAAAAAGGACTAAAATATCACCATTTCACTTATTTGTAATGCGTCCTAAATTTGAGCACTTTTTCATCATCCCCCCCCCCCCCCCCCCAAAAAAAAAAAAAAAAACAACACACACACACAGTCTCTATGTTTTTACAAACCGGGCTACAAGAAAATGCAGAGTAGTAAAAGAGAGAACAAAATCAAGCAAGCAGTGGGGCAAACAACGACAACAACGTAGAGGCAAGTGGGGCAAGCAACGGAAACAGCATATAAAATGAGGCACAAGGTCAGACATGCGCAAGTAGCCACTGGACTCAAAGAAAAAAATTTATAAAAAGTTACTTGACGATGAATAGACGAGGCGGATAATGAGCTGGGCGGCGATCAACCAAGCAGTGTGATAAGTACGCAAAGGGGGCGAGGAGGGTAGGGTGCGGCAGCAGTAGACCTTGACTAAGGAACTCGACAAGCACACAAGCCGGATAACTATATATTGGGATGGCGATTGGCCGAGCAACGTGACGAGCAAGCGAACTTGAAAACATACAAGTTGGGGTGATGATCCGCTGACGGTGTGAGCAAGAGAGGGGTGCAAGGAGGCAGCATGTGGCGGTGGTGCATCCCTTAATAGCAGGGTGTAGGGAGCGAGCGGGCTAATCAAACAACAAGTTGGAGCGAAGCAACGAAAGGAAGACGGGGAGAAACAATGGGTCCGGGGAGGGCAAGCTCTATGAACCATAAGGTGAGGTGAGGGTCAGCTTATTGGCACGACTAGCTGGAAGGGAGGCAAGGTAAATTGACTAGAGAAATCTATGAACATTTGACTAGAGAAATTGTAGCCGGACCAACTCGAATGAGAAGCATCTGCGGATATTTGACAAATAAACTCTCTCTCTACGGCAACAAAAATACCTGACGATGGGGGATTGGAAACAAGCTCTGTACAAGGGAAAATGCACTGCTGGAAGGAAAAATATAACATAGAGAGCCGACTTCATACAAAATCTGCCCGGGTAACAGGAGAAATAAAGATGGGAGTGCAAAAAATAGCTCAGACAGAAATACCAGGTATCTAATAAAAAAGTAAGAAACTAAAACTAAGCCAAAAAAAACTATGATTCCTCAACATGACTCAATGAAAAAAAATATATAGTTTGGGCTAGCCGCGCTATTAGCGCGGGTCACCTTGCTAGTTTTACTAAAAGCGTCCACCGTATACATATTACGAGGCTCGATATACAGGGGATTTATCAGCTCGTATTGCCCGAGCGTGGACCCGACTGGTGCGTGGACCCCCGGATGAAACATGTGGTTGCATGTGATGGAGCCCGTGCTCTACAAAGTTAAAAGGCCTTTCTCGCCCGCGCTGGCGGTTGCGCCTTGCGCGTGTGAAAAGAGAGGGAAGGGGAAGAGAAGACGATCGAGTGAAAACAGATGGGCCCGTGGCCCGGTTCACAGCCCATGACATAACCCAGGAGCCCTTCACGATGCCACAAAAACAGCCCAACAGGATCAGTAAGCAAATAGACATTTCTCTTTTCCTTTTATGAAAATTACAGACTTTTATCTTTTGTGCCAGCACGAGTAAAGTTGTTACTTATAGCTAAAAATATATTTTTATCACAGTATGTGCTCTAATAAAGAGTTTCTTTTCGGTGTAGTCACTTTTTTTTTGCGAATATGGTGTGGTACGTTGTTATTAATTCTTCAAAAAATGGAAAAGCTTTGCGAAAGTTCATATCAATGCTCGGCACACAAATAAAAGTATTGTACGTACTTCGATCTTGAAGCAGGTCCTTATAGAATCAACGGTGTCACAGGACGATACTGATGAGATTTGGCAAACAACACGGATGCTAACTACTGAAAGTGCTCTCGATCGTTCCACAGCAGTTCCACTTCTAATCTGATTCCGCCCTGCTTTTAACATCATAGTTTTTTTTTTCTCGAAAACGCAGGAGAGCTTCGTTTCATTATATTAAGAAGAATAATGGGACAAGAACCCATACAACACACACCCATACACACTTAATCCTTAAATTACATTCACGCCTGTTACTAGTTAACAAACGCGAATCCCTGTGGAATGGAAGTTCCATACGATCCACCAATACTTAACAAATAAGTATAATAAACTGAGTAAATTGAAACATATAGTTGTATAAACGAAAATACATGTCAACAATTAACTTGCATGCTCACAAACACAGGGAAACGAAAGTAACAATTTACACTATAGAATGACTCACGAGTGCGGATTTCGTGCCCGCAGGTTCTGGTGCCCATGCATATGCTACACGGTCGGATCGCTCGGCCTCATGGAGATTTCGTTCCTGCATCTTTGCTTTGCTTTGTTGGCAGCACATGAGTAAACTTGTTATTTATATCTTACTAATATTTGTTATCACAGTTCTTCTGGAACTAATATAGCTGCCTTTTTGCATAGTTATTACTCTTTTTTCTGAGTTACAAATGCTTCAAAAAATAGAAAAGCTTCAGCATACTAGTTGTAGCGATAGCAAAATAGTCTGAATTAGTTCATGGTAGTACTCAACACACAAATTCAAGCCTTTTACTTCCATTCTCTGGTGTTGGTGATTGACCATGTCTCGCATCCGATTCTTTTCGTTTTTGAGTCATCTTTGGCCCATATCATTGCATGCAGTGCATACCATGGCATAGTTTGTACATCTGTGCCACATATTATTCACCATGTACGTGTTTGTTCTTTTATGCTTGTGAAGGGTGGTGATGCCCTAAAAATTTTTCGCGGCCTTCTTTGCCTATAATTACTTCGTCTATTCTTATGATCGCTGTGTGTGCCTTTGGTCTTCCTGGGGTTGTTGTTATGGGCCTTCGCGGTCCTATTTGGTGTTTTTTTTAAACATCACATAGGTTTCTTGTGTTCTTAAGATTTATATATTTTTTATGCTCTACAGGTTTTGCACTTTCTTTGTGTTTTTATTTTTATTTTTGGAGGCCTTTGCGACCGTCGACATGGCGTTCTCAAAGGTGCGATGGCAATCCCTCGAGCAGGAACTGGTTTTTCGTGGGATTATTGCGGTGGTCGTGATGGTGAGGCGCCTCTTCACGTCGATATGGTTTTTTTTCCATGAGGACATTGGTTCTTGATCGATAGCTTTATCTTTTTATTGGTCTGTGATTCAATGGTTTTGTTCCTTTAATTTTCTTTTTTCACGGTACTTCGATGTATGCAGAGGCTGTTGGGGGTGATTCTGATAAGATCAAGCAAGCTATTTTGGAGGGATCTGTGTATTGTTTTAGCAAGTTTCTTGTGGTTCCTATTAAGGCTTCACAGGGTCCTTTTTTGAGCTAAGTTTATGAGTCAGACGTCAACCATCAAAGCAGTCAGACACTGAACCGACTGAAGAGAAGCGACTGCAATTACATGAGAAGGCAAACGGTTGTTGAATCGACAACTGTTTTTTTTACATTGCAGTGGGTCTTAGTTGGTGACCACCTTTCTAATTTCTAAAAAATAAAAAATAAATGCTTGCCCCGGCACGGTTTCAGGCAGGGCTGGGCCATCGAGCCGAGCGACTACTGAAAGCTGACAAGTTATTTAGCTGATATTGTCTTGTACACACAATTCAATAAAAATGTTATTTAGCTGCTAGGTTATCCATTGATGGATTTTTGGCGCGACATCTCTAGACATCTTGACCATATATGCCATATATTCAAGGTCTTCACCTTTAACCTGATAGTATATGTTACTACCGAAAGAAGATCTCAGTATGTAACCATTAAAACACATGGTTATCATTTAAAGATCTTCATTAGTCTTTTTTTTTCTTTGCTCATGAGGAAGTAAAATTAATAAGCTTTATTTTTTTTACATCCATATCCACAAATGGTCTAGTTAATAAATTCCATCGCACACCAGTCAGTGGTACAGTCATATTTACTTTGATTCCAGGATTGAAACCATTGATACCCGTGCCCAGAGGAAAAGTTTCAACCAAAATTTCACAAAAATCATTGAATTCCAGTTCTATCGGTCCCGTCAGTATTTGGTACTACCAGATGGTTTCGGTATTTTGCTAAAATTTTGATTAAAAATTATTTACTTTGATTTTCACTAAAAAAATGTGAAGATTTGTAGGCCAAAATTCATGACTTTTGGCCATACCAATCTTTTTTTACTGACTCAGGAGGTGCATTTTCATCACAAAACCCCATCTTTCTTGTACTCAGGTCCGAGATGGGGTGGGGGCCGGGTTGGGGGCATGTGTTCCCTAGAATCTGGTACCCTTCAGAAGGCAAACAACCCTTCAGAAGGCTCAAATCCCATCCTTCAGAAGGATCCCATCTTTCTTTATGTCACAAGAAGAAAGAAGTGATTTCAGTTCGGGGGCTGAGCCTTGCAGTATCTGGTACTCTTGAGAAGGCTCAAATCTCATATGGGTTGAAAGATGATCTGTGGTATCATGATTGCTACGGTTGTGACTGCATTGGAGATTTTAGAAAATATGCTACCAGAAAAGCTTTCGACCTCCAGCGATCTATTTGCTACTCTGTGTATTGGTAACATAACGAAGATTTATGCACTAGGTTTATGTCGTGGAGATACAAAGGCCATTGGTTGCAAAAGATGCATCACTGAAGCATTAAGGGATGTGCAAGCACTCTGTGGACTAAAAACAAGGGTTGTTTTGTACTACACCATATGCACAGTTGCACTGTCATATACACCACTTCAAATGTTCCCTGTGGACTCAATTGGTAATAACAGAAAGCGCTTGACAGTCCAATTTCTTTTCAAACCAGTTCTGTGGCTAGGAAAACAATAGAGTCATCAAGGCACTTTGTAACAGGGCAGCTGACAATTGATGAAGATGGCCATCGTCTGTACATGGCAGCTCAATGTGTTCCCACAATGGCTTCTTTGTCTTGCAGTTCATCGCTGACCATATTCTTAGCCATTAGTCTCGGCTGCCTTCAGCAAGGATCCAAGCAACAATATTCTTTTGAACATCATGGACCTCTTCTGACAGGTTCCAACAAGGAAAGCTTGAGCCCTCCCCCCCCCCCCCCCCCCCTCCCCCCTCCTGTTTCTGTGGCAATTAATAGAAGAGATATGGGGGATGCTAGATGTTTGGGGGGGGGGGGGGGGGGGGGGGCTGCTCAAACTACATCCCCTCCCCAGGCCCAAAAGCTTGGACTAGAAGTGAGGCCTAACAAGGGCTAAGCGGGGAGAGTAGAATAAGACAAAATAGGAACAGTAGGCACGTAACCAGCTAGGGTTAGGGAATACTCCATGCAATCAGAAAAGACCACATTGCCTACCTTATGAGGGCAATATTGTACTTATATTTAGTGGTGTGAACCTATAAATACCACCCATTACCCATTGATAAGAAAGATTGAAGAAAGCCAATTCTGCTACATTCTTGTCCATGTCTCTTGTTTGATCCCTCCTAATTATTTCTCAAGGGTCCCTCACTTGCGGTAAAACTTTTTTTTAGGCACTTGTGGTAGAACTTTGGAGGACTCCCATTCTACTATTGTGAGATTGTAACCACAACACTAGAGCTCGAAGACGACCGCAAAAACTGATCTGTTATTGACTGTTGTGTCCCACAGAGTTAGACCACTTTAATTAGGATTCCACATTTCCTCTTGGTTGGTACGGTGTTCATAGGTTAGTATGTGCCTTTGATGGTGCACTGATATTTCAATCCTATCATTAATCAGTTCTACCCTTACTTGTTCCTTGTGAGGATGCGATTGGAGTCCTATTGTCATGTGATAAAGGATTAATATTGTTTGAATCGATTGGGGTCTAACATGTCTTCCATGAAAACAGGTCTCGTTGCCATTTTTGTTAGATTAGCTGAAAGATAACAATAATTTTTTTTAGGATGTGATTTCAATACTTCAAACAAAAATTTTATTCTATTTCAAAATATTACTCCCATTTGTACAGATCTGTAATGCTAGTTAGCAATATAAATATAACTTCACTATGTTTTATTTTATGACAAAAAATTGCTTCGAACCATACATAAGCGTTTGTGTTTCTGTTAAAGGAAAATAACCTTATAAGATATTTTGAGAACAACTTTAGGAAAACCTTCAGTTCTGTGTGCACCAAAAACAAAATATTCCTTCGTGAGCAGTAGAATTGAACTGGGCAATCTGAAAGTTGAGCTGATTAACATAATCAAGTGTGTCTCTAATAATATTCCTCCGTGAGCAGTGAACATAATAATTTTAGCTTTCAGTATATCAGGGTGCAAATCGATATTGACGTTTGGGTCCTGCAACAAGCTACATGAAATGTTATAGCTTTAGGTAAATAACTGCATATTACATTCAAATTAACTGCATATTACATTCAAATTATGAATCAATGATCATATTTATTGAGATTGTGATACACAGAAGTAGAACAAATTCCTACGTGTGTGTATGGTAAGAAATGCCTATTGTCAAGCTCCATAAAAGAAGTATTCAAACTTATATGGATGAGCAAACAATGTATTTCTGGTAACATGTTATGTTCTGTCAAAAAAAAAAAAAGATCCATCCAAATGGCTCTGGCTCCAAGTTTGGACGTCTATGGTATTCCATATCACGAGGTCATCTCATCTTTCAAACGCACATATTGGACGGAATCTGCACTGAGTCTAGACACCTATTACCGTGACAGCAGAGAGTCCATATAGCTACAGTGCTACATATCCCTTTGTAAGTATGCCTTTAATTTGGCACTAAACAGAAAACCCATTAGAATAAATAGGGACTTCAATTCAGAATAAGAAGACAGCAACATAGTTCAATCCAATAGCAAAATATAGTTCACTATATGTTTATCTTAATCCTTGAAAATGGCAGGTTAATGAGCGTGCATGCAGTTCATAGCATTCATTGAGTCTTCTTTTTCCATGGAAGCTCTCTAGCTAGGGATTCACAATTCAGACAGAAGTTCATTGGCTTATTTTGAGAGATAGAGAGGACATTAGCAGGACATGTTCTCTGACTTTAAACTTTGATCGATCATGTTGTTGAATGATATGGATGCCAAATTCCCAGTGTATTTTTTTTCCAAAAAGTACAAGCTTGTTGTTGGCACTACTGCTCCATTTTAGTTGTCCCAACCGGCCTGTTCCACAAATGTAAAGTAAACAACACAAAATCCACCCAAAATGAGGAGCCCATTGCCGCATAAATAGGGCACCCAAAATATAGAGTCGGATGATAACAACAAGCTTGTATTACATTGTACATTTGCCGAAGGAAGCAAGCACCACCTATACTTGAATTCGTGTAGGTAGGCAAATCTCGTGCACCAATGCATCTTCTAAAGGCACAGGCATTTATTTGTGTATTTGTACGACTGAATGTATCTTAAGTATGATGTAGGTTAAAACTCGACCTGGTCTGAGCCTGCAGTAGTTCCATTTTGTATCTCAAGGCTCTTCTCCTCCCGCTACTCTATTTGTACCTTCCCTATTGTACAGCATGCAGTTTGCACGAGGCCAGAAACCACTAAAGTTAGCATTTTGTAGTTCATCTTGTACTTGTTGTAGGCATGTTAGGTGTAGCGTCCCGCCTCCCCGACGCCGGGCCGGCACGCCTGGCAGCTCTCTAGGATGTCAAGACTGACCTCACAGATCAATACACGTCTTTTCTGCGCACTTTGTCCTCACTCGTGCGTACCCGGGAACGACTTCCCGGTCGGTCACCCATACTGAAATTGCTCTAGACCAAGCACGCTTAACCTCGGAGTTCTTTCGAGATGAGCTTCCGGAAAAGAAGTTGCAACTTGTTGATATGAGTAAGACCAACCCCAATCCAGGAACATCCCCTCTTAGCCACGTCCGTGTGTCCAGTGCCAGCGCATGTGCCATGCTGTGTGGCCACTCTGGGCCCACACCAGCCATGCGCACCATGCCTGCGCAACTGCGCCCACACGCGCCCGTGAAACCGCGAGGATCGACTCTGATACCACTGTAGCGTCCCGCCTCCCCGAGGCCGGGCCCGCACACCTGGCAGCTCTCTAGGATGTCAAGACTGGCCTCATAGATCAACACACGTCTTTTCTGCGCACCCGAGATGAGCTTCCGGAAAAGAAGTTGCAACTTGTTGATATGAGTATTCTATCAATCCTATTAAGCCCTGGGCCAGGATGTTACATTAGGTATCAGGATCATCCAAATTTTTTTCGGGGAGAAAATATGGTACTCAATCTCAATGCATTTCATGAAATTAAAGAAGTGCACATGCGGCTCAGTGTGTCACTGCCTGGAATGAGGCCCTTGGTCCTACTTGATCTTGATGCAGTAGATACATTTGGTTCCTCTGGGCTCTGATCTCCCCGAATTCATACATGCACATCATATGTACTGTGCACGAAACTACTCATGTTGACATTTCGGAGTTCATCATGTTGTCACTTGGCAGTCTCAAGGAGTGCTCCACTGTTTAGCTTCAAACGCAACCTGGACAGATTGCACCGGTTACGTTGATTACATGTAGGTGAGCGTGATATAGAAGGTCATATTAAATTTTTCTTGTTCTTGACATAAATTAAACAGCTTTGCAAATGTAAGCATCAAAAAATAAATATATAAACAATCACGTATACAACTCGTCCGTTGATCAACAATGAACCTGTTCTTGATGGAAACAAAGGAAGAAAATAACAAATTTCGTATACAGCTTGTGGATGATTACAAACGGCTCTCCTCTGTTTAGATCATATCCTAGCAGCCACTAACAGAAAGAGATAATTAAAATAGAGTAGTAGTGCCAACAAAAAGCTTGTATCACCCACATGGTACATTTACCGAAGGAAGCAAGTACCAGCTACTTGACAGCTAGCAAATCATGTGCATCAAGATGCGGAGCCATTGATTTGTGTTTCAGTTGTTCGACCCGGTGTATATATATGTGTGTGAGCCCTCAATTCCTTCTTGATGCAGTAGTCCCATTTGTTTTCTTCTCAAGGCTCTCCTCTCGCTACTCTACCTATACACCTCCCCTATTATGCAGCATGCAGTTTGCACGAATCCACGGACCTCAATGCATTTTGGAGTTTATCTTGTGCTTTCTGTAGGCATGTTAGGTATCAGGATCCGCCAAATTTTATCTTGGACCTCAATGCATTTCACAGGGCAGAATAAGTATACAGGTAGTCTTCTTCTTTCATGGAAGGGGGCGTGGCCATGTGAGTTAGAACTAGATTGGGGCAGATATTAGCACGAATCAGATAGCAATTTCGCCATCACGCTGGAGGCCCTTAGATAGTTAATTTCGCCCTCAAGCTGGAGGCCCTGAGATAGTTTTGATGTAACTCCATGCTTGAGTCCAACGACTGCATCTCCCCTCGTAATCAGTGTGCACGAGCTGTCAGTACAGAGTGGGAGATGTTACGAATTACGTAACTGGTCAATTCCGATCCTAGACGTCTCGATGCACCGCCCCCTGATCCTTGTGCATGTCCACCTTGTCGATCATCAGCTCCCAGAATAGCTTGGCCCGCACCATCGCCACCACCTTCCCCAGCAGCTTCGTCAGCAACTTGCTGGCTGTTCATCGCGGCGCAGCCCTGTCAGCGTCATCCTGAGTGCTGCGTCGCATGATTGAGGAGGTGAAGGAAACCGTCGGCCTCGGGAACGTGTCGCCCCCGACGGCAGCTGCACCCACCGTCGTACGCAGCACACGAGCAGCCGAGCACAGCTTCGTCGACCTCCTCTGCTCTGAAGCGTCTCCGCTTTTCACAGGATCAAGTCGGTAAAGTGCTGATGAACAGACGCAACAGTACAGCATATAAAAAGCACAAATTTACATCTTTAAATTATTACAAGTCTTAAATGATTTAAAACACGTGAATAGCACAGCGGAAATCTACAAATACAAACTCTACTAAACTCGACGATACATGGCCGCACATCGAAGCCCTGTGATGTGGACTGTCATACCCCATTTTCAGAGGTACTTGAATCCACCGTATCAGTCCCTGGATCAGACGCTGATACGGACATTCTCACAGAATGGCACTTCAGAGTCACACCTTTATTCATTACCAAAGCTCATTACAAGCCTTTTAATTTACATAAAAGGTCTTTGAGGTGGCCAGAGGCCTTACAACACTACACATCACACCACAGTGGCCATTACTGGGAAGCAGCAATGCCACACTTTATTCAACGCAACGGACGGCGGAAGCAGATCCACTCCACTGGCAAGCTTGTGCGTGACGACCCTAGTCTTCTTCGCCATCGGCTTGAAAATCATACTCTGCTTCTTCCTCTGAATGATTGATTGAGATGGGGAGTGAGTACTTAAGGTACTCAACAAGTCCTAACACAAGGGTGACTCATATGCATGGGTGATATCAAGAAGAAGGCTGAGGGTTTCCATCAATCGGCCGAAAAGCCAATTTTCAATGCAGGGGTTGGTTTTGAAAACCAAAGCAGTTTTGCAAAATTCTAAGTCAGGATTTGTTGAAGAATTAGTGGGGTTGTGGCCCTGGGGGAGAATAATTCCTTCCCGCCAGTTCCCAAGTTTTAGTCGCTGGCAGACAACCAGCACACGGCTCCAAACCGGCGTTTTTCCAAAAACACACGCCAAGGAGAACTCACGCCAAAAGTCTAATCATTGTACGGCCATGGCTTTTGCGTTGTCCAATACCGTGGAACACGGCTATCCGGATAGATTCTTATCCTCTGCAGAGGTTGTACACTTTCCCCACGAGGGGTGCCAGACCTTCCCACCGTCGTGGGTCGGAAAGACACACAAATGGTCCCGTACCTGCCTAGTGTCACCACGGTACCACCTCGGAAAATCCGCGACCAGGGGCCTCATATAAACATAGCATGGCCAAAGCCAATCACCTCCACCTGCCGGATCTGACGCCAACATCGTCAAGATCTTCTCCTGGCTTCCGATTGCAACACCCTGCCTCCTGGTGGTACCGGGCGATCACTAGTAGGGTGTGGTTCCAAACCCTACCCATAATAGGGCCTCGTGGTTGCACTGTGTGCTAGGCCAGACGGCACATGAACCGGTCCTTATACGACCGAAGCAAGCATCTTCAATAGCTACTCTCCAACGAGAAGTAGCGTCCCAGAGATAGCCTCCCCACTGAGGACTATCCCGCTTGCTCCCGTCTAAAACATAACCCCCACTATGGGTTTCACTTACTAAGCCCATCCCTTTTATTTCACACACACATCACCAAGTCACACTCACACATTTTCACACAAAAACATGTGATGCAATATTATTAATTAACACAGTGTGAAAGAACCTAAGCGGCAATATTTTCCATCAAATCATTAAAGATTAATGATCGTGGAACCTAGGGTTAACAAAGGATTAATGATAGCAATAAACAAGGCATGGCTTTCAACAAGATAGGTTACTCTAATAATTAAATCATTTTAAAAGACTATGCATGTTTAGCTTGCACACAGGCTCTAAATAGGATATTTTGTAGGAATTAATTAGGTTAAATATGATCAAGGTGGTTAGGACTTGCCTTCACCAAAATCTTCCTCCTCTAGACCTTCCTCGTAGTCGGGGTCTTCGTGTTCCTCCTCGAAGTCTTGATTATCTAGCGATAACGAAAATAAAAGAAAAGCTAAATCTACCGCTTAACACACAATAAACAATCATTCAAATAAAATAAGGTAAAATACCAAAATGACACAAAGGAGGATGGTTCTGGCGTGGTTTGATAGAGGATGATTTTAGATGAATTTTGGCGCAAGAATCATTTGATTTGGATTTAAAATGGAAAAGATATTGATATTCGAATATAAAAGGGTTATATCGGAATTAGGGGAGATTAACTAAATGTTAGTATAATCTCAACCTAAATTTTCCAGAGGTGTCCAAGGGTTGGAAAAGTGTTAGAAATGTATTTGGGGATTTTTGGATATTTTTGGGAATTTTTATGGAATTATTTGGGCACTGGAATAACATTCTGTGTACACTGCGCGTGTGACTCAAGCGAAACTCAGAGCGTGTAGAGGCTGACATGTGGGCCTGTGGGGCCGGGGGCCCCTGGCTGCCACTGTTCCGCGGACTTGGTCCACAGAGGCGTGGACCGGGCTGGGTTTGTATGTGCGGTCCACCGTGAGCCGGTCCGGTGGACCGAGGGGCGCGCGGGGCCGCGCGGGCCCGCGAGTCAGCGACTCAGGCGGGGGCCCGGTGGCGCCGGCGCGGCGGCGACGGGGAGAAAGGGCGCGGCGGCGCCGGAGAGCTCGCCGCCGGCCGCTACTGGGGCCTAGTGGGTCGGGAAGAGGGGTGCCGGCCATCGACGCGTGACGGGGAAGATGATGGGGGTACGTGGTGACGTGGACGGTGGCCGGAGTGGCGGCGCGACGCTGCCGGAGCACGGCGGCGCATCGGCGTGCGCGGTGAGGTGCGCGCGCGAGCGCGCGGGCACGAGTTTGTGAAGGGGAGAAGATGCGCGTTCGTGCGGTGAAGGTGTGGGGGTGCTCGGCGATGTCCGGGAGTGCTCCACGGCGGCCGGCGTCGGAGAGGAAAAGGAGGCGGCGGTGGCGCACGGTGGGAGCTAGGCTGCCGTGTGCGAGGAGGGAGAAGGAGGGGTGCAAAAGAGAGAGAGGGGAGTGGAGGTGCTCACCTCGGGTCCGGTGAGGGCGGGGAACGTCGGAAGGCGACGGAATCGCTCGCCGGAGCTGGGGAAGAGGGAGAGAAACTGGAGCTGGGTTGGCTGGTGCGCGAGAGGGAAAGGAGGGATGTGAGCAGAAGAAGAAGAAGATGGCCGGTGCGCCGCTTTTAAAGCTGCGCGAAGGCGGTGGAAAGCCGGGAAAATATCCCGCGGCGGCCGGGATATTTCACCGGAGCTCCGCGGCGTGCGATGCGAGGTGTGGGGGACGGGCGAGCTAGCGGCCACGCGGCGCGGAGGAAGATGGGGGTCCCGGGCGCGGTGTGAAGGGGCTGCGCGTCGTCTTGACGCTACCGCAGCGTGGAGCTCGAGCTCGCCGCGTTTAATGGCGAGGGCGGCTAGGGTTTGTTGTTGCCGGCGGTTTGGGGAAGCAGGGCCCGGACGAGAGGAAGAGGGAGAGCGCGGGAGAGCGACGCGTCGGGGAGCAGAGGAGGAAATGCGGCGGCGGGGAGCAAATCCCCCGGCCGGCACGCCGGCCTGTCGGGCGGCGCGCGTCGGAGGAGGAAGAAGACGCGGGTCCCACGTGTCGGCGACCGGGCGCGGGCTGAATTGGGCCGAGGCGCGCGCGGATGGAGCGGCCCAGAGGCCGGGCGCGGAGGGAAAGGAGAAGAGGAGAAGATGGGCCGCGCGCGGGGGAAAAGGTGGAAGGCGGCCCAGTAGAAGGAAAAAGGTTTTATCTTTTCTGGATTTGGATTTTGGAGGGATTTCAAGGGAATTTGAATTCAAATTTGAAATAGGTTTTCAACACACACTCAAACAATTAAAATAAAGGCAAGAGAGAGGCAAACATGCACATGAGTGTTTTCATGCATGGTTTTATTTCGAGAAAAAATTTTAATTGAGCCCTGATTGAGTCTAGTTAATTATTTTAAGTTTGAAATTTTTGAAAATCCATATTTTTAGGGTTTGTCGTCATGGGCCAAAATTACGGGTACTACATGGACCCGCTGAGGAACTCCACCACGCAACAGCGGAAGCAAATCTATACCTGCACAAAAACATAAAGAGCCAAACCCTGAGTACTAGTTACTCAGCAAGACTTACCCGTCAACGTGGCTAACTACAGCCAACTCCTAGAATGCAAAGGCTACAAGGGGTTAGGCTGACTCACTTGCATAAAAGCGCACTAATTAATTGGTCCTTACTTTCAAATTTTAATTCCAATTAAGTACTTAACCAATAAAGTAGTGTTCATATATCTAGAACAGGTATAAGTAACAATACATCAACGGAGACAGTATATATAGCAATGTAAATAACAGTAATGTAATAGACTAGCATCATCGTCTCATCAATCATATCACACTACGATGTGACGCAGTGAGCAAGGTTGCTCTTGACCGAGAGCGGCGGCATCGATGTACATCCTGCAGGAGAAAAACCTGACCACACGACATATGCTGCAAAGGCCACATATGGCAACCGTTTGCAAGGGTCCCCCTGAAGCTAGGCCGGATCCAACCCCTCCCGAGAAAGGTACCTCCCGCCACGGTCCCCGTCCCAGACGTACGCCCCGTTCGGGAGGCATCCCTTCTCTCCCAAAATACCATGATAGAAAGGGCAGGCTTCCACCGCACAGCAGGGCAACTCGAGCTACTAAGTTTACTAGGCCCATAAAAACACTAGCATGTGATCAGTACGTTCTAACTTGCTCAACAGGGACAACAACGGACGGTCCTTAATCGACACAGACGGGGCTACACCACCGTGAAGGCCCAGCCTTCTCCAACCATCCTATACAAGCAATTCCCCGTCCGGTCTCAACAAACCCTAAATCCAGCTAGTACAATCCAGGATGATTCCTATCATGCGAGTGGGACCTACCACTCGACTTCTACCGTCCGCTATCCACTAAGCCTAGCAAGTTCTAACGTAACCTAGACCACATCTACAAAAATAGGACACAAGGTAGGATATGGAAGGGTAATCCTAATGCATTTCTAAGGTTTCACATCAACTCCTAATAAACCTAATGCACAATCAAATACTAGCCCCAATCAAGTGCGAAAATAAAAATCCTAAATAGGAAGGCATGCACCGGGGCTTGCCTGGCTCAGGAGCGTAGCTAACAGGGTCAGCGGGGTCAGTGTCCTGCTGCGGCTGCTCCTCCTGCACCTCCTGGGTCTGCTCCTCAGGCAGCTGGAAGTCGAGCGGCTCCGGAGTCGTCTCTGTCACTACACGTTATGACAAGGAAATAATGCAAAGTTAGATGCAAGAATATGATGCAATTAATAATTTAATTACTTGATAGGACAGTCATTTACTCCGTAGGTGTGTTAACAGTACCTTAACAGATAATTAGTTATGAATTAAACAGAATCTGCATAGATGTATTTTTCAGGAAATACATAACGTGCAGAAGTGTGATTTCTCATTTTTATTGGATAGATCAGGTCACAAGGAGTCCAGCAAAATTGGATTTGCATTTTTCTGAGTTGTATTTATTTTTCTATCGATTTTACAAGTTTCAGGCAATTTCTAGGAATTACATTAATTCGAAAAGATTTGAAAATTGGGCGAACCAATCAGATCTGGCCACAAAATGGGCTGCAGAGTCTGGGCCGCACCAGATCTACTGTGCGCCGCACGGGATCCCGCCAATGAAAACTCAAGCCGCACCTGGGGCCATAAGGTTGGCCACATCGGATCTCCAGTAGCCGCACCGGATCCGGGGCCATGTGCTCCCCGGTGCGCTGGACGGAGCGGCCAACGGAGCGCGGCGGCGCACTCGCCGGAGTGGCGATTCCGGCGATCATTTGGAGCAAGGATAGGTCGGGGAGAGAGAGCGCAGAACGGCGGTCTCACCTCGACGACGCGGATCCCGCGAGGGGGGCCGGAAGGAGCTCGTCGACGAGGGATGGCGGACGTCGGGGCTTCGGCGGTGACCCGAGCGCGGCGTTGAGGTCCTCCAGCTGCAGGTCTGGGCGCGCAGGCTTCACCTAGGCGCGGGGAAGCCCGACCCGGGTGGTGTCGTCGTCGAGGAGGCCGGACAAGGTGCTTGACGGAGTGAGGTCGTCGTGGTTCACCGGCGACGGAGGGGAAAAGCTCGATTTCTCCTGCTCCCACGGTGGCAACGATGAGCATTAGAGTGGAAGAAGGAGCAACAGGGAGTGGCGCAGCCGTGTGCGCAAAACAGCGACAAGAACCTCACCGGAGCGTGGCGAATTTGGCGGCGAGGTGGATGGGAAGCGGCTGCCGGAGTTGGTGATGACGACCGAATCCTCGTGATTCACGGCAGGTTAGGGGAAATGGTGGCCATTATTGGCTCGAGGGTGTTGCGGCGCAGCTCCTTGCACAGCAACTGGACCCGGAAGCACGCCAACGCGGCGGCGGGACGGCGAGCTCGCGGAGACCGGCAAGGCGGCGCTAGGGTTAGGGCGAGCTTGGGAAGGGGAAATGAGAGGGAGGCGACCGGGGAGTGGAGCGGCGTCGCTTTTGGTCGACACGGCGCTGGCGAGGAGCGGTGGAGAAAGGCGGAGCGTGGCTCCGGCGGCCGTCGGCGACGTGGCGACGATGTTCCGACAGCTTCAGTGAGAGGAGTGTGGATGACAGGTGGGCCCTCGGGCATCTTTCATTTTCCGACGAATTTTTCAAACTCTGGTTTTCCCCAAAATTGTCCATGCTATTTAAAATAGAAAACGAGCTCGAAAAATTATGAAACTGGTCTCGTTTGAAAGCTCTTGAACTGCACTTCCATCTGCCCAACATGCACATCTGGAGTCAAAAGGAATTTCAAATGGCAGTTGGTCAAAGTTGGGTACTTTTCAAGCTTTGGTGATTTTATTGGGCAACCAGATTAACTTCACAAATCACCATAAATTCTCCAAAATTCTTATTTCAGAAGGGCTATCCACTGGTATTTTTGGTTACTCAAGTTGTTATGCAAAAATTTGAGTTCCTTCAGAAGCTTGGATTTGACCATTGTTTAAATTTTTGAATTTTGAATTTTGAATTTGGCTTCTGTTTGGCTTTTGTTCAGTTCAAGGTGAGTTTTATGCGAATTCAGGGACACGGGGTGTCACATGCTCCGTCGTCAGTGCTCCCGGTCGCACACAAGTTCTGCTGAGTGCTGCGCTGCCATCGACAACGCCACCGGCTACGCGCTCGATGAGGCGCTCATGACCACGGACGTCTCGATGGACACGATTGCCGTGGCTCAGCTACTTGTGATGGGAACGCAGAGATAGGAGGCACGAGGCTAGCGCGTCCTCCCGCTCAGCGACGGCGCGCAACACCATTATCCGGCGACGTTGAACGGCGTTCGGCGCGACGGGGCTGATTTGCGTCAACCGTCAAGTATTTTTTTTGACGTAAAAACTTACGCCAAGTATTGTTTACTGAACCTACACGTGAGACATAACTGATCAACTCCGAATCCAGAAGGTCGTACTAACTTGTTATTGATCGAAACAAAGGAAAAAAATAAAAAAAATCATATACACCTTGTGGCTTTATCAAACAAAAGAAGAACAGGGCTAGTTAAACCTATAAGGTGTGATTTTTGCATTGTTTGGTATACATTTTTGGAACAGATTGGAATAATTAAAATGGAGTAGCAGTGCAAACAAAAAGCTTGTACTACATGGTACAATTGCCGAGAAGGAATCAATACTTAACAGCTAGCAAATATTGTGCACTAACGCATCTTCAAGATGCGGAGCCAACTATTTGTGTTTGAGTTGCATGACAGAGTGTACCCCTTAACTATATATGAGGCAAGTCTCGACTCGGTATATATATGTGAGGCACCCTCATTTCTTCTCGACGCAGTAGTCCCATCTGGTTTCTCAAGGCTCTCCTCTAGCTACTCTACCTATATCTCCCCTATTATGGAGCATGCATTTCGCATAAATCCATGAACCACTCAACTTAGCATTTTGGAGTTCATCTTTCACTTGTTGTGGGCATGTTAGGTATCAGGATCAGCCAAATTTGATCTTGGAAAAAACTTCAGCACTCGACCGCAACGAATTTTACAAACCAGAAGAAGTAGACAGCTCGTTGGGGATTTCCTTGTACACAGTGGATGGAAGGTGGTACGGACTTGTGAGGTTCAACTAGATTAGGGCAAGAGATTAGCACGAACTAGGTAGCAGTCTCGCCCTCACGCTGGAGTCTCTGAGATAGTTTTTAGTCTAATTCCTTTCTTGTTTTGTTGTTCAATCAACTTGTACAGCATTATATGACCGGTCACCTATTACAAAATACTCAAAACTTTATTCCAAATCAGCTAACAGCCTTATCTAAACTAGTAACTCTACTAGCAAGCAATTACACAAACTGTGTCCAATTACATGGTCCTGGCTACTGTCTAGGTGAAGGCGGCGCAAGGCTATGGGGACATTGCTAACCTGGCCCAATTTTGATGGAATTTAATCCACTAATTATTCGAGGAACTGTTGGAGGAGGGGTGAAATTTGGAGGGGTTAATGTTCCGGCAAGTGTAATTTACGTAGCAAGAGCTAATAAGATCCATTTATTTGGTCAGTGTACACGGTGGACCACGCATGGTCAACAATACTGCAAAGGACATCTACCATCATCTCGTCCACGCCAACCGTGCACTGCAACCATACCATGGAAATATTCAGGGTGATTTTTGTGTCGTTTACATATAGATTTGTGGAACAGATAGGGATAATTAAAATGTAGCAATAGTGCCAACAACAAGCTTGTATATATTACATTGTACATTTGCCAAACAAAACAAGTACCACCTATACTTGAATTCGTGTAGCTTGGAAAATATCATGTACTAACGCATCTTTCTTGATGCGGCGGCATTTATTTGTGTATGAGAGTTGTGCCACTGAATGTACCTTAAGTATGAGGTAGGTTAAAACTTGACCCGGTCTGAGCCCGTAGTAGATCCATCTGATATCTGAAGGCTCTTCTCCTCCCGCTACTATATCAAAACCTTCTCTATTATACAGCATGAAGTTTGCACGAGGCCACGAACTACTCAACTTAGCATTTTTTTACGGGTCTCAACCTAGCATTTTGGAGTTCATCTTTTACTTGTTGTAGGCATGTTAGGTATCATGATCATCCAAATATTTTCTGGGGAAACAATATGGTACTCAATCTAAATGCATTTCACGAAATAAAAGAAGTACACGTGTAGCTCATTGTGACGGAGCTTGGAATGAGCCCCTCGGTTCTACTTGATCTTGATGCAGTAGATCCATTTGGTTCCTCTGGGCTCTGATCTCCCCAACTTCATACATGCGCAGCATATGTACTGTACACGAAACTACTCATGTCGACATTTTGGAGTTCATCATGTTGGCACTTGGCAATCTCAAGGAGTACTCCACTGTTTAGCTTGAAAGGCAACCTCGACAGATTGCACGGGTCACGTTGATTTCACTTAGGTGAGCCTGATATAGAAGGTCATATCAAATTTTACTTGTTCTTGATATAGATTAAACAGCTTTACAAATGTAAGTAACCATCGAAAAAAGATATGTAAACAATCACGTATACAACTCGTCGCTTGATCAACCATGAACCTGTTCTTGATGGAAACAAAGAACAGTGTAGTTACATGCATTGAAGTACTAGTGTCAACAAAAATCTTGTACTACATGGTACATTTGCCGAAGGAACCAAGCACCAGCTACTTTTGACAGCTAGCACATCTTGTGCACTAAGGCATCTTCAAGATGCGGAGCCATTTAGGCCCTGTTTGGATCAAGATAAGTGATGAGTCATCTTACACTCAAATTGAGAAATGGTGAGAAATTGTTCAATCTATTTTGAGATGGTGAGAAATTTCTTCAATCTATTTCTACCATTTTATAAATATAAAATAATAATAATATGTTAATTTTTTATAATGATATAAAATATTTTAAATTGTATAATAAGTCTAGCCGCGCAAATGCGCGAGTAGCCATACTAGTTTATTTGTATTTGAGTTGCATATGACTGAATGTTCCCCTTAACTATATATGAGGCAAAGCTAGTCTCGACCCAGCATATATATGTGAGGCCTTGTTCCTTCTTGATGCAGTAGTCCCATCTGGTTTCTCAAGGCTCTCCTCTAGCTACTATACCTGTACCTCCCCAATTATGCAGCATGCAGTTCATCTTGTACTTGCTCTACGTAGGCATGTTAGGTATCAGGATCCGCCAAATTTTATCTCGGAAAAAAATTCAGCAATCAACCTCAATGCATTTGACAGAGGAGAAGTAGTAGGCAGCTCGTGGTGTGCTTCCTCGTACCGTCTAGATGGAGGATGGTACTCTAATGTGAGGTTGAGCTAGGTTCGGGCAGAGATTAGCATGAACTAGGTAGCAGTCTCGAGCTCACGCTTGAGGCCCTGACATAGTTTTGATCTAATTCCTTGCTTGTTAGTTAACTTGCACGGCATTATATGACCAGGCACCTATTACAAAATGCTCAAACTCAATTCCAGATCAGCTAATAGCCTTATGTAAACTAGTAACTTGACAAGCAAAGCAATTACACAAACTACGACCAACTCATGCGGGACGGGCACAGCAGCTTCGTCGGCTTCCTCGACCTGCTGCGTGGTGTCGCCACGCTGGGAGCGCCAACGGCCCGGCTGCACTACGTGGTGCCCTGCAACGTCCCCATGCAGCACGACGCGCACCTATCACTCTATCAGCAACGCGCTGGCGCCTGGGGGAGGCACCTGATTAACGGCACGCTGCTGGCTGACATACCGCGTACGTATCGCGCACGTATCCTCCTCCGCCAGCACCGCCACAATATAATGGAGCCCGCGACGTCAATCGTCATCGACAAGGCCGGCCGGCCGGGATTCCTCATGGAGTCGTTACGCAACTCCGATGCCGCCGTGGACGCGCGAGGCCGGCTTTATCTGGCGAAGGAGGCATCCTCGACGGAGTAGAGCGCAACGACGTTTGGCGCGACGGAGGTGATTGAGGAGGCAAAGCAAACGCTCAGGGAACGTGTCGCGTCAGCGCCGCGGCGTCGCCGGCCAGACAGCAGAAAACGCGGTCGCCCGAGGATGAGAGGCTTCGGCAAAACCAGAGGCGCTTCTGTTGGAGGAAAGTCCGTGGATGCGGAGCGCTTGCTCTCGCATGGCGGGTGGCGGCGGTGCTGCCTCCATTTGCCAAGCACAGGGCTGATCGGCGTGGCTTTCAGGGACCGGGGATGGTCGCTATTTCGAATAGCGTCCGCCCGGTCGCTATTTCGAATAGCGTCCGCCCGGTCGCTATTTTGAATAGCGACCAACCCTGGAGCCGCGCACGTCCAGTCTTTCGCGCCACGCCACGGGCTTGCCGCTTGCTGCGTTCCCGAACGTCTCCGTTTAGGTCGTGGCATCGTCCAGCGCTTCATCACTGCGTTGTTCCTTCCGCCCCGGCAGGTGTTCCTCGCAGCCGGCATGTTCGCACGCAACCCGCCATGCCAGCAGAGTCGCTAGCTTGCCGTGCACAGGCGCGACGCCGAGGGCATGCCGGCGCGTTCAGGCACTGATCGATGGTGTGGGACGACACTGCGCATTCGCAACACCAGGGCCAATTCCAATTCGGAGCTAGGACGTGCTCGCCCGACCGAAGCTCGCCGGCTGATGCACTTTGTGCGCCCGTACCTCGTCCATGGCTCACCATGTCGCCGCCCACGCCACGCAGCGCCGCGGCTGCAGTCTGCCCGCCCGCGCGCGCCACGTACAATGCCGCGGCGTGACGCGGTGATCTTTTCACAGGATCGAGTCGGTAAAGCGCTGATGAACAGACGCAACAGTACATCACATAAAAAGCACAAATTTGCATATTTAAGTTATTACAAGTTTTAAATGATTTAAAACACGAGAGTAGCACAGCGGAAATCTACAAATACAACCTCTACTAAACTCGACGATACATGGCCGCACATCGAAGCCCTGCGATGTGGACCCGCTGAGGAACTCCACCAAGCAACAGCGGAAGCAAAACTATACCTGCACAAAAACATGAAGAGCCAAACCCTGAGTACTAGTTACTCAGCAAGACTTACCTGTCAACGTGGCTAACTACAGCCGACTCCTAGAATGCAAAGGCTACAAGAGGTTAAGCTGACTCACTTGCATAAAAGCACACTAATTACTTGGTCCTTACTTTCAAGTTTTAATTCCAATTAAGTACTTAACTAATAAAGCAGTGTTCATATATCTAGAACAGGTATAAGTAACAATACATCAACGGTGACAGTATATATAGCAATGTAAATAACAGTAATGTAATAGACTAGCATCATCATCTCATCAATCATATCACACTACGATGTGACGCAGTGAGCAAGGTTGCTCTTGACCGAGAGCGGCGGCATCGATGTACATCCTGCAGGAGAAAACTTGACCACACGCCATACGCGGCAAAGGCCACATACGGCAACCGTTTACGCTACGTACCACCAGAGCTGTACCAGATTCTACTCCTCCCGAGGAAGGGCTCTCCCACCGCAGCCCCCGTCCCGGACGGCTGACTGCGCGGGACGCCACCCTACCTCTCCCAAATACCATGATAGAAAGAGTAAAGTATCCACCAGACATCCAGGGCGACGCAGGCTACTAGGTTTACTAGGCCCATAAAAACACTAGCATGTGATCAGTACGTTCGAAATTGCTCAACAGGGCCAACAACGGACGGTCCTTAATCGACACAGACGGGGCTACACCACCGTGAAGGCCTAGCCTTCTCCAACCATCCTATACAATCAATTCCCCGTCCGGTCTCAACAAATCCTAAATCCAGCTAGTACAATCCAGGGTCCCTATCATGCGAGTGGGACCGACCACTCGACTTCTACCGTCCGCTAGCCACTAAACCTAGCAAGTTTTAACGTAACCTAGACCACATCTATAAAAATAGGACACAAGGTAGGATATGGAAGGGCAGTCCTAATGCAGTTCTAAGGTTTCACATCAACTCCTAATAAACTTAATGCACAATCAATTACTAGTCCCAATCAAGTGCGAAAATAAAATCCTAAATAGGGAGGCATGCACCGGGGCTTGCCTGGCTCAAGAACGACGCTATCACTAGCACAGTCAGCAACGATCAGTCAGTGGCTCCTCCTGAGCGGCTCAGCATCCTGGTCCTCCACCTGCTCATGAATCTCCTCGAGAGCTATATGCCATGACAAGGAAATGCAAGTTAGATGCAATAACATGATGCAATTAAAATGTATTTATTTATAGAACAGTCATTTACACTGTAAGTGCAAATGATTAATTTGTTTAATTACTTTTGTCTGGAGTATTTCTTTCATTGACTTTCAATTAAGTTAATCATTTAATTGGTTTGAGTTGATTAAATAAATAATTTGATTTCGAAAATTAATTTATGTCCAGTGACATTTTTCTGGTGAAAGTCACCACTGGAAGTGATTTTTGGTGAAGTTTGATGATTTATGGATGAAGAGATTATTTATAATAATTTATACAATGTAGAGAAAGATTTAATTCATAAGAAAAATAATTAGACAGGATATGACAGTAGAAAAATGCTCTGTATGTGTGTTATCGGATCCTTTACAAGCATGCAGGAGTTCATAATTTATGGAGTAACAGGGAATTAATTATAAATTAAACAAGATCTGCATAGAAGTATTTTTACAGGAAACAGAGAACACGTTTTTGTGTGATTTGACATTTTTTACAGATAGATCTGAGCATGAGGAACCCAACCAAATTTGTTTCATATTTTTCGGAGTCTCATACGATTTATTATGCATTTTACAATCTTCTAGCAATTTCTGGCAATTCACAGATATTCGGAAAAAGGATAAAAATGATCGGACCAATCAGATCTGGGCCACAGGAAAGGCCACAAGACCCGGGCCGCACCAGATCTTCTCCAAGCCGCACGGGATCTAGCCATTCAGAAAGGGGCCACACGTTGGACCACACGAGCTGGGTGCACGGGATCCGCGTGGCCACACCGGATCCCGGGTTTGTAGCCAATGGTGCGTCGGCCGGAGATGGCGCCGGAGCGCGGCGGTGAGCTCGCCGGAAAGGAGTTTTCGACGGCCTCTAGCGAAGATACTAGCACAGGGAGGGAGCGCGTGAGGTGTAGAGCTCACCTAGACGAATGGAGGCTCGCGGGGATGGCCGCAAGGAGCTTGGTGACGAGTGGTGGCCGACGGCGGAGCTTCGGCGACGACTGCACCTAGAAGAAGAGTACGAGCGACTGGGTTTCTTCACTTCCGAGCTTCACGGGGGCCACGGGTAGGCCGTCGAGGTAACTATTGACGTCGAGGACGAGTGGGAGTGGGAGCTCGACACGAAGGGCCTCGCGGAAGGTAGACGACGGCGGTGAGGAAAAATGGGATTCCGGTGAGTTGAGCTGTGGAACCGAGGAGGGAAAGGGTTAGGAACGCATGCTACCTTATGCCACGGCCGTAGATGCGAGGAATCGGACGGAACCGCACCGGAGTAGCGGGGATTGACGGCGAAGGGGCGAGGTCACGGTGGCCGGGCTCGAGGACGACGACGACGATTCCCACGATTCAGGGCTGTCGCGAGGGGATGAATGCCATGGCGGAGCTTGAGGTCATCGAGGCGGGCTGCACACGCGGCAGTGCAGCCAGGAATGGCTCGTCGGCGGTGAGCTCGGCTCAAAGGGCGGCAATGGTGGTGGCGGCTCGGTTTGGCGAGGAGGGCGACGGGAGAGCGAGCTGGGAGAAATGGGAGCAGCTCCTTTTGGAGCTCGTCCGCGCACGGGATGGGAGGGGGAGACGGCGTGGGCGGCGCGGCGGAGCCGTACAACGGCGTCCACGCGGCGCGCGGGCTCCGGTGGAAATAGAGCGAGAGGCTGACAAGTGGGCCTGCGGCATCTTTTCTTTTTTTTCTTCGAATTTCTGGTCAATGGTTTTCCCCAAATTTGTGAACACGATTTGAATTAGCAAACGAGATCCAAAATTCACAAATTTGGTCTCTTTGGAAAGCTCTTGATCTGTACTTCCATCTGGCCAACATGCACATTTGGATTTCTAGTAGATTTAAAACTGCAGCTGGTCAAAGTTGGGTACTTTGTAAAATTGTGAGATTTATTTGAGCAACCAAACGAATTTCTAAAATCACCAGAAATTCTCCAAAATTCTTTCTTGAGGTCCTGCATCCACTGGTATTTTTATTTGCTCAAGATGTTATGGAAATATTTAAATTCCTTCACAAGCCATGGTTTGACAATTATTCGAACATTTGATTTCGAATTTGAAATTTACTTGGATTTTTGTTCTGTTCAGTTGCGACGCTTTTGCTAACTTGTTTTTAGTGACACGGGGTGTCACAATGATGGAGGCACGCTCTCCCAGCTATGACACTTGCCCCCGGCCGTCGTGCTCTGGCGGCGCTGCATCGTGCTATTCGCGAGCCTCACCCGACCGACCGGAGGAGCAGCCGCTGAGATGCTTCAGGCTCGCGCGTCGCCCACGTTCGACGCTCCTCCCGCGGCGTCGGCGTGGCTCATTCCTTCCCCGCAGAGGCGATCTACGTAGTTCGTGATGAAGTGGTAGTGTCAACAAAAATCTTGTACTACATGGTACATTTTGCCGAAGGAAGCAAGTACCAGTTACCTGACAGCTAGCAAATCTAGTGCACTAACGCATCTTGAAGTTGCAGAGCCATTTACTGAGTGTACCCCTACTAGATATTTGTTGGGCAAGTCTCGACCCGGCATATATATGTGAGCCCTCGTTCCTTCTTGATTCAGTAGTCCCATCTGGTTTCTCAAGGCTCTCCTCTCACTACTCTACATATACGTCCCCTATTACGCAGCTTGAATTTTGCACGAATCCACGACCACTCAACTTAGCGTTTGGGAGTTCATCTTTTACTTCATGTAGGCATGTTAGGTATCAGGATCCGCAAAAAATTATCTTGGATAAAATTTCGGCACTCAACCTGGATGCATTTCAAAGATCAGAAGAACCTTACAGCTCGTCGTGCGATTCCTTGCACCCAGTTGATGGAGGATGATACTAGAATGTAAGGTCCGACTAGGTTGGGGCAGAGATTCCTCGTACAGCAGTCTCGCCTTCACGCTGGAGGCCCTCGTACAGCAGTTGTTTGCTTTGTTGTTCAGTCAACTTGCATGACATTATATGACCGGACACCGATTACTCAAGCTAGCTCTGTAACAAATCAGATAACAGCCTTATCTAACTAACTTGACTAGCAAGCAATTACAGAAACTGCAACTCGAATTCTGGTCACTTCCCTGAACTTGACTCTTAGTTAGTCAGACACATATACGTCTTACCAACAAAAGCATCCACAACAGCATCGCTGAACAAAACCATACGCACAGAGGTAAGAGGAGCCAGGAAAGTGCCAGAACTGAATCAGGAGTACGTGTACTTTAGGGGTCGTCTTACTTCTTTATAGATGCATAGTCAGTAATAAATTAATAGTGAAGATTGCTAGAGACTTGGCACTATTTTTAAGTTAAGTTACTATCCATTTATAATTTGTACCAACAGGAGCTGTTGACATTGAAGCAGTGCCAACAAATAAAAAGCTAGTACTACTTGAACAAATCTTGTGCAATAAAACATCTTCAAGGTGAGTTGATTTTTCTGTACGAGTTACATTACTTAGTGTACCCCTTCACTTGAGTAGGAAACAAGATAAGAACTCGGCCTGAGCCCTCGCTTCTGCATGAGTCCTGTGGGCCCTGATCTCCCAGTCCCAACTTCATATCATACCTCCCCAGCATATGTACTTTGCACCAAGTCTTTAGTAGGCATGGTAGGTATCAGGAGTTTGGACATGACCAGCGTGTTATCCAGACCTGCTGGCGTACCTGTGGAAGGCGCTCGTCCGTCGGGGCCTCGCAAGAGTTCCCCTGAATGCTGCGCTGCATATCCTGTTGCCACCAGCTACACGCTGGGCGGAGGCGGCCGGGACGACGGTCCTGGAGGCCACGATGGCTGACGCGGCACGGCAGCGTTCGTGTGCGCGCGGCAGCGTTCGTGTCTCGCGCGTCTTCGGCGAGCCGTGTGCCGACAAAGTCCGCCTGCTGTGCGGCCGGCGTCCTGCGCTTGAGGCGGCTTCGCCGTCAGTGCCGGCTTTGGGCTAGTGGAATAGGTGCTCCGGCCTAGGGCCCAGCTGAAGCAAGGCCCCCGGCCCAGTGTGCATGTACACACTGAACAATCAGTCTAACAAGGTAACGACTAAGGCCCTGTTCATTTCATGGGGGTCTAAAATTTAGAGGGGTCTAAAGAAAAAAAATCTTATTATTTAAGAGTATTAAATAAAGTTTAATTACAAAACTAATTGCAGAACCCCTGGTCTAATTCGCGAGACGAATCTAATGAGGGTAAGTAAGCCGTGGTTAGACGATGGTTACTGTAGCATGACTGTAGCAAAACATAGATTAATTAGACTCATTAGATTCGTCTCGTAAAGATGTACCCATCTGTAAAAAAGTTTTGTCATTAAACTTTATTTAGTACTAGGTTCTCTTTGTTTAGAGTCCTCTAAAATTTAACGCTAAAAGAAACGAAGAGGGCCTAAACAAATTACCCCTAGCGAGTAGCGACCAAGCCAAGGCCCAGCAGCTAGCCAAGCAAGCCCCACATTGCTCCCTGGGCGCAACTGCCTGAACGTGATGCTTGCCAGCTCTCTAATTTGGTCTACCTCATCCCATAAATTTCTGCAATTTGGCCTTCAGTTTCTTGTTTTCCACTCCTAGCAGTCGGTTTACGTTCGGTCAATCTAGTTGGTTAGAGTTCAGTTTAATCCTTATGCGTTTTCCCATAACCTGCTCACCCGGTCACCCCTCAAAAAGAAGCTACAGTCCATAAGAACTAAGGACAACGGCATGCCATGTACAGTTGTGGAGATTTTCTTTTCATTTCCTATTCTACCTTACTATGCCCGTGGATCGTTGGACCACAACCAGCCTAGCCAGGGGCTTTCGCAGAGTGGCCATACGGTGTCTGGGCTGATCACCGCTGGCGGAGGCCCGTGGCTCGCAGCACGAAGCGACTCGCCGCGCCCACCGTGCAACAGCGCCTTCCTGGAGCTTCGACCTCGACACTATGTTCACGTCCCTGGCGCACAAACTTGGTGCGCCAAGAGACCAAGCTTCATCGAGCGCCGATACTACTTGGAGAGCCCTGCGATGTCGCCGGACAAGCGCGGTTGCTCGTGGACGCAGCTCGGCCGTTGTTACGCAGCTCGGAATTATGCCGTAGACGCGTGCGGCTCGCGTTATTGATCCGTCGAAGGTGGCATCGATCGTCAACGGGGTACAGCTCAACGAAGTTTGGCGCGGCGGAGGTGACTGATGAGGAGGCGAAGCAAACGCTGCACGGGAACTTGTCGCGTCAGCGCCGCGGCTTCGCCGGCCAGACAGCAGAGGACGCGATGGCCCGAGGATGAGAGGCTCCTGCGAAAGCGGAGGCGCTTCTGGACGGAGGAACGTACGTCCGTGGATGCGGCTCTCGCATGGCAGCGGCGGCGGCGCTGTCTCCATTGCCAAGCACGGGGCTGATCGGCGCGGCGTTCAGGGACTTGGGGGTGGTCGCTATTAGCGCTGAGGGGGGTTCGGTTCGACCCGTTCAGTTCGTCGAGCCGCCCCCAACTTCTAGCTGCGAAGCAGGCCTAGTCGAACCTGAACGACGCCGGTTCAGATAGACCTCGAATCCCTTCGACCCTGGGGTCGGGCCGAACCTAAGCGCCGCCGCAGAGCCATAGGCATGGGCACCGCCAAGCAAGCTCCTCCGTGTCTTGTTTAGGGTCGGATCGGCGAGCAGCAAGTGCCGAGACTGTGGTGACGTCGCTGGCGTCCGGGGAGCTGAGGAGGCGATGTGGAGGCACGACTGCACAAGATAGAGACCGGCGAGGTGTAGAGCGGCGGCGCAGAACGGCAGAGGAGGTATACGTTGCAGAACGGGGAGTAAGTGGTGTTGTTGCAAGTGCAGCCACAACAGGCCGGCGTTGTCGCCCACGCTGTCAGCGTTCGACTTCCTCTATGGTGGGCCCGGTGCTGGGCGAACTCGCCGCTGCGGCGGTGCCGTCGAACTGGTGATGGGTCGTGGACGGATCGCCGGGGTTGGATGGTTCGCAGCGAATATCAGGGGCGGGGTCGATCCTGACCCGCCTGTTCGGTGTGAAGGGCCGCAGGTTCAGCAAAGGGTTCGTCCCGAACCGCTCCCCCTGCAGGCCTAGAGCTGATCGGGCAGCTTCCAGGTACCAGGGGGGTGGTCGCTATTCGAAATAGCGACCACCCCCGGGGTCTCGCGAGACAACATCCCCGCGCCGCGCCGGAGCGCCGCTCTCGTTCCCGAACGTCTCCATCCATGTCTGGCCATTTTCGGCGTTGTCCCGCACCTGTGCTCCTCGCTGCCGGGATGGTCGCGCACGCGCCGTTCGCCATGACTGCAGTGTCGCTTGCCGTACACGGGTGCCGCGACACAACTCTTGCTATGAGTACACACGCTTTGCCAGGCCCTGCTGGTGCGGGATGAAACCTGAGAAACGCCTGGTCAGATGCCCGGTCGACCCGACCGCAGCTCGCGGATGCAGTTCGTGCTCATGCACATGTGCGGTGACACCTCACCGCAGCGCTGCATCGTGCTCTTCGCGAGCCTCACCCTATAGAAGCAGCAGCGATGCAGGTTCGCGCGCGCCCCACGTTCGTCGCTTCTGCCTCGTCCTGCTCCCCTCGTCGCTCGCTGCACCATGACGGTCCATGATGTCAGCGGCGGGAACGATCCCGGTGGCCAAGCTCCAGGACGCCGACGTCCGTCTGTCGAGACGTTCATATACGAAGTTCGGCCAAGCTTGAGCTTGCTCATGGGAAATTCTTTCTTGCATTAAAAAATTCGTGTCCGTGCACGCAATCTAAGACTGACTCCGACGCTGATGCAGACCTATAACCCATACTAGATGTTGAAAAGCATTAACATAGGAGACCAAAAATCATCAATCTCCAACCCATGGACCAAAACGACGACTTTTTTTTTCTTCACTTTCTTCCTCCATGGCGAGGGCGAGCCCGAGCTCCATCGCCGCGCTCTCAAGCGCCTCCGTCGCGCAGGGCGGCTGGTGGGCCCTCTGCCGTGCGCCGTCACCTCGCAGTGCCCGCGCCGTCGCACCGAGACCCCGCCACACCCGCGCCCCGCGCTCTGCCGCGCGCCGTCCCCGCCATCGCACCGCGGCCCCCGCCTTGCCCGGCTCAAGCCGTTTGCGCATGACGTGCTCCGCCTCTCGATTCGGTCCGTCAATTCGAGCCCCCGCGGTGAGGAGGACCGTGGCGGTCACCGGCTGGACGGCGAGGGCGTTGCCGAGGAGCAGCGCGGTGGCGAGACCCGCGGTGAGGGCGAGGAGCGGGAAGAAGAGGCCATGGGGGTGGAGAGAAGAGAGGGAGGCCGGCGAGCTGTGTGGTGCGCTCGTGGTGGTGGAGGCGGGCCGGCGCCGCCCCGGCTTCGCCATCCGCCGCCCCAGCTCCGCCATCCGCCACCGCGCGTGGCAATGGGGAGCAGCTCGCCACCACGGCCCCCGCCCTAGCCGCCGCGTCCCCCGTGCCGCAGCAGGCCTTGCCGGCCCCCGAGGAGAGGAAAGGGAGGCTGCGGAGCTGGCGCAGCGGTGGCGCGAGGAGAGTGACCGCGAGGAGAGGACAGGCAGGGAGAGATCGAGACGAGTTGACGACGACGACGAGCGGGAGGGAGGAGGAAGAATCGCGACGCGAAAGGATAGGATCGCTCGCTTCGGCAGACTATTTGTGGGGAGCCGCCTCTATCAATCCGAAACTAGATGTTGCTTTGGGTCCTTGGGTTGGAGAGGTGTTTTGGACATTTTGCACCCCATTTTGAGTATGAGTCTTCATATGACGGTGGTCGCGTTCTCGTGGAAGCTTATACTGGAAGGAAAGCCAAAAGCCATAGCTTGTGTTACAGATATTCAAGTTCAGATTTCAGAACATTGTAAATCTGAAAAGGGTGCAATCATTCATATAAGAGCATCAAATTATCCAACAGGCTTGCAGCTACCGACACCTGATAAACACATTGATATATTTGCATTGTAGTGATCAATCTTATCTTATATTTACTAATTGGAGGCTCCTTTTGAAGCTCTCACGTTAATCGGAGGAAATCCTCTAAATTCTCACAAAAAAGCAAAACATCCGGCCATCGAAGTATATACTAAATAAATCATAACCATTAGATCTAACATGATCTAAATTACCCACCCCTGCCATTATAAAAAAAATTATAGTGTAAAATATCCTCTAACATTTAATTCTGAATCGTGCACCATTATCTATCCACGATGGAGTTTACATCCGATCCGTTAGGATTCCTTGCCGTTGGTAATCATGTACGTGCACGTAGAACATCTGGACACCTGGTCAAGCCATGGGTGAGGCTCTCCATAATAACATGTTAATTATTGACTTTTGTAGAGGTTTAACATATGTATACGGATCGATTCAAGAGATCGAGAGAGGAGCGATATGGAACAAGAACCAATAACCAGGACGTTCAAATCTACGCCGCCAACAGGCTCAGCAATATGAGGGGGGCAACAAGGGACAAGGGCGGCAGAGTACACGGCAGACTACGCTCTGTTGGAGGCTAGAATCCAAAAATTTCCAGGCTCTAGATGCGAGCGCAGGCAATGCAGCCTAGCAGCTGATGAGTGGTGACGGCTAACATGCATGCGTGTAGGCAGCTTTAAGCTGTGATCAACAAGGTGACCGCTCTCTTATTCTTATCGTACATCTTCTGTAATCTCTGGTCATATTTGACACACAAAATTCTTAAAGGAACGTGTAAATAAAAAGTTGATCCATCTATATCTTATTCTACAACTATTATTGAGCATAGATTAAGAAAATCAATTTCTGTTTGTTAGTTACTGGCGATTGCCTGTTGTATCAATAGAAGAACATTACCAATCTATGTTGTTTAGATTACAGGTTAAGATTAAGAAATTTTTATTTGAAAAATAAATATGTTGAGTCCTTGGATCTCATGCAACGATTTGATGTGGCACCAGGCGATAGGATTGTTGTTGATTCCTTACCCATGTGGCATCTTTATAGCCAAAATAATAAATATGTCTTTGTCAAACACATTTTGTAGAATGAAGCAGGTGCCTCCATATTAGTCCTCTATCAAAAAGCCTCGAATGTTTATGCTAATCAGAAAACAAAGACACGGCAAGAACTTCTTTTATGAAAGACATAGCAGAAACTTTCCTCAGAAGCCCTACATAAAAAATAATATATAATAATATTTTACGTATTATTCCCTCATATATATATGAGGGCATAAAGCATAAAACCTACATGTAGTTCTTATGCAAACCCACTGCTTAAAAACATCCTAAAACTTATTCATGAGTAAGTTGCATTTTGATTTGGAGACTATAGGTTTGACTCTAAAATATTGCGACGTGTTGTTCCATTTCAGAATGTATATTTTAAACAGTCATTTGTCATCTAGAATGCTAGATGCTTGATGGAGATAAGAGATCCATCATACCCATCACAATCTCAATGAGTAGGCAAAGAAAAGTCAGAAAGAGATGCGAAGGTGAGAGATGTGGCTCGAAGGGCACTACCTGAACTGATTTGGGCACATTGGATACCTGACACCTGAAAGATCAATTTGTTGTTTCTCTATATTTATTTAGTAACTAAATGGATGGCATTTAAATATGCGCAGACACAAAATTTAGGAAGTTTTACAGGTAAAATGCAGTGATATTATAGATAGTTTCATAAAAAACAATATCATTGAATTTAAAGTGTATAGCTAATAAAATGTGTGAAATAATGTGTTGACGTTAGAACCAAGATCGACGTATTACATTATTCAATAAAACATACATTTGGTTTTGCAGGGCAAAAAATAGTTGAGAAATGTTTGTTCTAAAATATTTTATAATCCTGAATCAGTTTAAAGAATATAGCAAAATAATTTATATTTGTCCGTAATCTAAATTTCTAGACCGTGCAGAGGCACGGGTTGATGGGCTAGTACAAGCAAACCCATGGCACACAACAGAGCTACCGAGTCTCTAAGCAGGTAAAAAAGTCTTTGCTATTTTGATGTTTTTGTATGTTCAAATGTGATTCCTTTTTAATTGTTATTTTGATTTCAAAACAATCAATTTCGTTAGTTTACTCATGGACAAGTGGAACAACACCAATGAACCAATAGAACACAAAATTTATATATATTATTAGGAAACAATGCTCATGTATAGTGTAGCTAAACTAGTGGAATGACTGAACAATTGATTGCAACAGCACACTTGAGCTAAATGAACTCAAATTTATATTATATTTCCTCCATTCTAAATGAACACATGCCCCTTGTAATTGGCAAAAGTCAAACCTTATGAATGCTTATTTTTTAGGAGAAGCCTTGGACGAGGAAATTTTGGAAAAAAATTGAATGTTAGAAATATTTATATTGTCAATTAATTTTTTGTTGTAATAGCAACACCGTTAAACTAGTAGAACAATGTAACTAGCGTTTTTTTCTTCTACTAATATTATGGTTGCATGACTTTCGGTTCGCAAACCACCCGTTGCGGGGTCTGCTTTGACATCTTCCGCGCCAACAGTGTGGGAGACGAAGGACCAAAGGTTTTTTTGCAAATATAGATCATAAAGGAGAAGAAAAGAGGGTGATGAAGTGTTTGCTCTCCCTTTTTCGTTAGTCATTTACCAAGTGCCTCAACGCCTGATTATGCTAGAAACATTGCCAACCACTTATGACAATGTGGTACAACTGATTGTTCAATTTGAGTTGTGAAGTTTGTATGTTGCGGTATAAGATACCTGTGCGGTACATCCTCTTATGAACAAAATTTTTCCCATTCATGGCATGGGATCACTTGATGAACGATGCATCATTCTTGGCTTATATTAATTGAATTTTACTTGTTGATCATCTTCTGGTATAGCTTGTTGTGTCATTTAGTCCTTTAGGGCCTGTTTGGCATGGCTCTGAGATCAATACAAGAGCTAGAGTTTTAAAATATAATATTTTGCTTTATTAGTTTTAATCTCAAACAAAAATAAAATGACTAAACAAAAGATCCTTCATTTATTTATAGGTCTAGTTCTATGGATTTCTGGAGCTAGCTATGAGCAGCTCCAAGAACTCCACAAAATTTTAGGGAGCTGGAGTCATGCCAAACACCCCCTTAATACTTGGACGTGAGATATCCTTCCGCACCGTCACCACGACCTCCCTCCAACAACTTCCCCTGCCTGGCTCTGCCGATCTGCCCTTCTCCTCCACATACGACGCCTCGTTACTCGTGTAGTTGCAACGCGTTCAGGAGCCTGCTGGCGTCAGGTTGTCTGTGCAGTGGGTGTCCATGGCTTGCTTGCGCCATGGCATGGAGCACCAATAGCATTGTCACTGTCGGCAGAGGCCCAAGCGAGGAACGAGCGCTCGGTGTTCCGATCCTCCACCAGTCGCCGCACCCACTGACGTACAGTGCACTTGGCGGCCGAGGACAGCTTCGCCAGCCTCCTCTGCTGCGCGGAGTCACCGTACTGCGCGACGCGCGTCCATGCATTGTCTGGCTTTCCTATGGACTAGAAGGCGCTCCCGGCAGTCGTGGCCGCACTCGATTCCGCTGAGTGTTGTGCTGCCTCGGCAACATCACTACCTACATACGGGCTTGGTCGGCGAGGCGGCCGTGTCCACGGACGGTCCTATCAGGCCACGATGGCGGTTGCGGCGATAGTGTGCGAGACTACGTCGTCGGCTCATGCACGGTGGCAGACATGCACGCTCTTCCCTCGGCTTTGTTCCTCAGCACCTCCCGGCTTCATCGTGCCTCTACTGCCTCTTACACTGCTTCTCCGCGACGACACCCGCCGCCGCCCACCGTTCCATCTACCATATATACCACTACCAGCCGGCACGGGCACCATATATACACTGCTTTGTCCGGCCTCTGTGTACATCGACCGGCACATAGCAATGTAAAAATACATTTTCGATGTACAAATAAATGAAACATATAGGGATAATTAAAATGGAGTTGTAGTGCCAACAAAAAGCTTGTACTACATGGTACATTAGTCGAAGGAAGCAAGTACCAGCTACTTGACAGCTAGCACATCTTGTGCACTAACGCATCTTCAACATGCGGAGCCATTTATTTGCGTTTGCCTTGCATGACTGAGTGTACCTCTTAACTAATGTTGGGCAAGTTTCGACCCGGTATATATATGTGAGGAGCCCTCCCTCCTTCTCCATGCGGGAGTCCCATCTGGATTTTCAAGGTCTTCTCTAGCCATTCTACCTATATCTCCCCTTGTTATGCAGCATGCAGTTTGCACGAATCCACGAACTACTCAACTTAGCATTTGGAGTTCATAATTTACTTCCTGTAGGCATGTTAGGTATCAGGATCAGCCAAATTTGACCTTGGAAAAAATTTCGGCACTCAACCTCAATGAATTTTACGAATGAAAAGAAGGCCACAACTCCATGTGGACTTCCTCATACACAGTGGAAGGAAGGTAGTACGGACTTGTGAGCTTGAACTAGATTCGGGCAGATGTCGTCAGGATGTCGCCACTCCTGGTCTGGCTCTGATCACCACCGGCATCAGATCGAGTTCCGCCAAATCCCCCATGGCACAGAGCCTCTTGGTCGACGTCATCTTCCCCCCGCTCGCGCACGAGCATGAGGTGAACGAGGCTTCGTCGAGCACCTCTACTCCACTGCATCGCTATGCTGCACGATAGAGGCGTCCAGTGCTAATGACCTTACCCGCGTCCAGGCTCTGTTGCCCGTGTACGTATCTGCTCTCCCGACCATCGTGGCTGTGCGTGTCTAAGGCCTCCAAGCGCCACTGTACCTACTAAGCGGTAAGGATCACCGGCACGATCGAGTTCAGCAATGCGCTGGGTTAAGTTCATGTACATTAGGCTGCAATTTCTGCGCTTCTATCTTAATGAATGGCAGCGCTCCTGCCTTATTTTTTTAAAAAAAATACAAGTGTTGTGGGCACTACTGCTCCATTTTAATTTCCGAACCAGCCTGTTCCACAAATGTAAAGTAAACAACACAAAATCACTCTGAATTATACCATCGTATGGTTGCAGTGCTCGGTTGGCACAGAGGAGAGACGGCAGTAGATGTCCATTTCCGCATAAATCAGGCGACCAAAATAGAGTCGGATGTATAACAACAAGCTTATATATACGTGGTACGTACATTTGCCGAAGGAAGTAAGTACCAGCAATAATTGAATTCGTCAAGGTAGACAAATCTCGTGCACTAGGGCATCTTCTAGATGCAGCGGCCTTTATTTGTGTATGAGTTGTACCACTGAATGTACCTCAAGTATGATGTAGGTTAAAACTCGACCCAGTCTGAGCCCACAGTAGTTCTATCTGGTATCTCAAGGATCTTCTCCTCCCGCTGCTCTATCCATATATTCCATATTATACAGCATGCAGTTTGCCGAGGCCACGAACCACTCAACTTAGCACTTTGGAGTTCATCTTTTACTTGTTTTTTTTTTAGATAATGGAAACTGTTCAAGTTCCCGGCCTCTGCCTCTGCACAGCACGCAGCCCGGTATTTGTTTTGTTTTTGCCATCTTTTACTTGTTGAAGGCATGTTAGGCATCAGGATCCGTCAAATTTTATCTTGGAAAAAATTTCGTCCCTCCACCTCAGTATATTTTACGGGTCAGCAGAAGTTGACAGCTCGTTAGGCGCTTCTTCCTACACAGTGCATGGAAGATGGTACAGACATGTCATGTACAAGTAGATTGGCGCAGATATTAGCACGAACTAGATAGAAATCTCTCCCTCACGCTGGAGGCTCTAAGATAGTTTTGATCCAATTTCTTGCTTATTAGCTCCTTGCTTCTGCATGATGCAAACTCAATCCAGAGTATTTCTCTAGAATCCGTGAGAGGAGCCAGAAAAGTGCTTAACTGAATCTGGAGTACGTGTACCAGAAAAGTGCTTAACTGGATCCGGAGTACTTCTCTAGATGCACAGTCAATAAAAAACAACTAATAGTCAAGATTGTTAGCTCCTTGGCACTATTCTTAAGTTAAGTTATACTATGCATTTAATTTGTTCCAAACGGGAACAATTGACATTAAAGCAATGCTAACAAAAAACTTGTGCTACTTGAACAAATCTTGTGCAATAAAGCATCTTCAAGGTGCATTGATTTTTCTGTACGAGTTACGTTACTTACTGTACCCCTTCACTTGAGTAGGAAACAAGAAAAAAAAACTCGGCTTGAGCCCTCGCTTCTGCATGAGCATGATACAGTAGGTCTAGCTTACTTCCTCTGGGTGGGCTCTGATCTCCCAGTCCCAATTTCATACCTCCCCAGCATATGTACTTTGCACTAACTCTACATGGTAACAAAAAGCCTGTACTACATGGTACATTTGCCGAATGAAGCAAGTATGTACCAGCTACTTGACAGCTAGCAAATCTTGTGCACTAACGCATCTTCAACATGAGGAGACATTTATTTGTGTTTGAGTTGCATAACTGAGTGTACCCCTTATCAACTAGTATATATGAGCCAAGTCTCGACCCGGTAAACATATGTGAGCCCTCGTTCCTTCTTGATGCAGTAGCCCCACTGTTTTCTCAAGGCTCTCCTCTGGCTACTCTACCTATATACCTCCCCTATTATGCAGCATGTGGAATCCACGAACCTCTCAATGTAGCATTTTGGAGTTCATCCTGTACTTGCTGTAGGCATGTTAGGTATCAGGATCTGACAACTTCTATCTCCGAAATAATTTCGGCACTCAACCTCAATGCATCTCACTGGCCAGCAAAAATTCACAGCTGATTGTGCCCATACTTGTATACAGTGGATAGAAGATGGTACGGCAATTCGAGGTGGAACTAGATTGGGGCAGAGATTAGCACGAACAAAATAGCAATTAGCAATCTTGTCCTCAAGCTTGTCACACCCGATTTTTATATAGCATAAAACGAATGCATTCTACATGTATGCCAGGATCTGTTTTGTCATACATGTAGCGACATCATAGTGATATACAGTTTTATAGCGAATAAAACAACTTAAATAAAACAAACCAGAGTAAAAGCACATCAGCGCAAGAAGACTCCAGGGCGCTCCACAGGCAATCGACTGGCGGCAACGCGACCTTCTATGCACCGTCTTCAATGTAGTCTTTGGCTTCCTCACTGAGCAACATTTCATAATTATGGAGGAGAAAGCAAGCGTGAGTACATGCCGTACTCCGCAAGTGTAGGAAAATATGATATGCAGACTTATATGAAAGGAAGGCTAACATATGGTTAATAGCAGAAAGCAACCTACTACTATGACATAAAGCACCTATATTACTAAGTGTGATAATCACCCCCAAAACCAACATACAACTGCTCACCAGGTTCCCACCACCTGGCTACCAACTCATCGGGTTCCCACCACCCGACTACCAAACCAACCAAACCACCACCAACTAATCATGAATAAGTCCAGGCTTGCTCGTGACCGTGAGCACGGCTGTCAAGACAGTTTTACACTCTGCAGAGGTTGCACCATTTTACCCACAAGTCGTGATTTCGTCACCCGTCGGTGACTAAAACCTCCATTATGCCACTGCACACTTCCTATGGTGTGCGGCCAGGAGATCACTACGTGGCCTTTACAAAGCGCTTCCAAATCTTGTATGCACCCGCTAAGGTTCCACCGCTAACAGCATATTGGGGTCCATTTTACCTCCGCTGCAGAAGCGCCCTCTTGCGCCACTAGACCACCGGATGGTGCACACAGAATAAGGAAAGCATCTAATTAATTGGCCAAGCTGTTCCATAGCAGTCTTGTGATGGCGCGGATATGCCAGGTTACATGCTCCATGAACCGGTCCTAAGAATCTAAGCAGGAAACTAGCACAAACCACAATCTCGTGCACGCCGGCACCATACCAAACCAACCGTCCTACCTAGATTCCCTAAAAGCTCCATATGTCGCTAACCATTACCATTCCCAATTAGGTTGCATAGATAATTAGTCAAAATTAAGGACACTCCCATCCCAACATACAACAAGGCTAAGCATCATCTACCCAGAACACCGCTATCATCTACCACAACCAGGCGACAAGGAAAGGTAAAGGAACAGGATATGACACATAGGATTCAAATTTATACGCAATGCATAACTAAACTAGAGGGAGAAAGAACTAGGATCAAAATGCGTCAAGGACACTTGCCTGTTCAGATAATGCTGCTCAGTGGTCTTTTACTCTTGTTCTTCATATCCTCGTACCGCTTCTTCACGACATCATCGATTCGCAAGAACGTAACTAACGATAAAAGAAAAGCACAAACAATTAAATACAGTACACCAAACATCATAAACACATCATAAAAACACTATGGTTGGATAGACTACAAAGAGATGAAGATTTAGGCGCAAGAATCGCCTAAATCGGAGCTACTGATAAAAAGATACGAGCCATTCATGTATCAAGGTTGTTCTGAAAACTGTACAGGCTGTGCACAGACAGTGAGAATACATGCGCGTTCCCGTTATTTGGATGCATATTTCAGGACAAGGTTTTTACAGTAGTGTGTCTAATGATGTGGAACACGATAGGGACATGATGATTGGGGCTTGAGCTCACCTGAAAAGGAGATCGACCGGTTGAAATTTGAAGAGGTCGTTCTGCGATAATTGATGGTGGCATTGTGTTCCTGATCGGTTCCCGCAAGATCTAGCGGAATCCTTCGGCGAAAGAGTAGAAAACTTGCTGGAACACAACAGGGTGTTGATTATGCAACAGAAAAGACAAGGGATTGGATGGAAAAAAGGATAGAATTACCATCAGGGGAGCTGGGCAGATCCAGAACAGGGAGTAGTCGTCATTGCGAATCAGATCCCCGTTGATTCAGGTCACCTCTCAGTGTCATCTTTGGATATGGTGTAGAGGAACTCATGGCGAACCAGCTGGTGAAATTTGGTGGTATTTGGTTGGCTCGATCGCCGGGAACGCTGTTGCCAATTGGTGGCGGCATGGCTGGACGCGAGAGCGGCGGGGCGTGGCAGCAGCCTGGCGGCATGATATGTTTTGTGGGAGGTAGGGAGGCGTGGAGGAGGTGCTGTTACTTATAGGAGAGGTGGGGTTGGTAGATGAAAGGAAGGAAAGAGAAAAAAATAAAGGAAATGCATTAATTCGGTGTTTAATGCTCATTTTCTTTCCTTTTTGAATGCGTGGGATTGGTGGGTTGACAGCTTTTGGGCTCGGCTTGCTGCGACCAAGAAGGAAAAGAGCTGAGCCGGCTCAAAAATAGATGGAGGACGGCATAGGGATTTACGATCAAGAGAAATAAAAAGGAAAAGAGAAAGAGAGGGATAAAACTTGAGAAATTGAAAAAGAAATGATATCGGAAAATGAGAGAAATTTAACAAGGATTTGTCCAACCATCAAATTCCTTAACCTATTCTATAATTTTATAAATTCATTTTCATTACATTAGACAAATTAATTTTATTTTCTCACAAAAGCTAGCAAAAATGCTTCACATCCCAAAATAGAATATTTGGGGTGTGACAAAGCTGGAGGCTCAGAGATAGTTTTGATCTATTTCGTTGTTTGATTTGTTCAACGTCCAAACAGCATTATATGACCGGCCACCTGTTACAGACTGCTCAAACTCTATTTCGAATTGGTTAACACTTAACAGCCTTATCTAAACTAACTTTACTAGCAAGCAACTACTACACAAAACTGCAACTCCGGTTCTAGCCACTTTAGTTAACTGGACTCTTAGTTGGACGTCAGTACGTCCTACCAACAAAAGCATCTACAACAAACATCGCTTAACAAATACTATGCGCACAGAGTTGAGAGGAGCCAGGAAAGTGCTCTTGTTAGAACTGAATCCGGAGTATGTGTACTCGAGATAGGGTCGTCACTTCTGTAGATGGGTAGCTAATAATAAATTGACAATCAAGATTGTTAGCTCATTGCTACGAATTTAAATTAAGTTTTATGCACATCTAATTTGTTTCAAACGGGAACAATTGAAATTGAAGCAGTGCCAACAAATAAAAAGCTAGTACTACTTGAACAAATCTTGTGCAATAAAGCATCTTCAAGGTGCGTTGATTTTTCTGTACGAGTTACATTACTTAGTGTACCCCTTCACTTGAGTAGGAAACAAGATAAGAACTCGGCTTGAGCCCTCGCATCTGCATGAGTCCTCTGGGCTCTGATCTCCCAGTCCCCAACTTCATAGTACGTACCTCCCCAGCATATGTACTTTTGCACCAAGTCTTAAGTAGGCATGGTAGGTATCAGGAGTTTGGACATGAACTGCGTGGCATCCAGACCTGCTGGCGTACCTGTGGAAGGCGCTCCCGGCCGTCGTGGCCTCGCAAGAGTTCCCCTGAATGCTGCGCTGCATATTCTGTTGCCATCAGCACGAAGCGACTCGCCGCGCCCACCGTGCAACAGCGCCTTGCTCGAGCCTCGGCCTCGACACTATCTTCACGTCGCTGGCGCACAACTTCCTGGTGCACCAAGAGACGAAGCTTCATCGAGCGCCTGTACTATACTTGGAGAGCCCTGCGATGTCGCCACGCGGCGAGGACGGAGGAGAGCCCGGCGCGTGACGCGCGTCCAGGCTCTGTCGACGTCCTTTCTCGTGTAGTTGCATGCGCGGTGCGTACAGGAGCCCATTCTCGGCGGCACGCACCGCTGCTCACCCTTTCATTGCATCTACCATGGAGTATATATGAACCGGCACCGGCACGGTCACTGCTTCGTGGGATCTGAGACCCGTGCCATTTGGCACCAACGACATCCTTGTCAGCAGCATCGAGGACCTGATCGCTGCCACATCCACCATGGTACAGGTCGAAGTCCTGCCGAAGGTATGGCCTGAAGAAGTTGCTGAGCGGGCCAGGGTAGGAGTCAACGACGTCGACAGTGGTGGCTGCGTTGTACAGCGAGGCGTCAGATCCAACCACGGCGAACCCGTCGCGAATGTTGCGGAGGACGGAGGCGTCGAACACGCCCTCGTGTTATCCCAGCGCGCACCTGACGTGGAGCTCGGCGAGGAACGCCGGCGGGATGGTGGGGTTCCACCGCCCGGGAGCGGCGTGTTGTAGAGCCCGTCCTGGATGAAGAAGCACGCCATGGTGCCCATCGTGTGCGCGACCGACATGGCGCGAGCTGAGGCCGTCCATGGCGAACTTGGCACGGAGGGCGTCGATGCCGTCCTTCACGTTGCCACGTTGGCATCGTTGCCGAGGCTCTCCCGCGCGAGCGCGATACGCCCGGCCAGCTCATCCAACAGCCTCGACTTACCCGACCCGCAGGCGTCAGGATGTGGCCACTCCAGGTCTGGGGCTGATGATGATCACCTCCGGCACCGGATCGAAGGCCCAAGCGCTCGGCGTTCCGCCAAATCCACCGTGGCGCAGGTAAACGAGGTTTCGTCGATCGGCCATGCTGCGCGATCGACGCATTGAGCGCCAACGATCCTGCGCGCGTCCAGACTCTGCCGTCGGCGTATCAGCGCTCCCGGCCGTCGTGGCCGCTCTTGTCCAAGGCCGCCAAACGCCACTTCACTCAGCAGCAGCGATCGGGTTCCGCAATGTGCTGCACAGCCTTCCTTCCCGCGAACCAGCCTCGGCAACTAACGCCACCACAGAGGATGGCACCGAATCGGTCGGTCGTCAACGACGAGCAGCGCAACAGGCTCGTGGACCAGACATCAAGACAGCAACGGCAGCCTGACGCGTTGAGCCAGATGTTCCCGGTCGGGCGACACCGACCTCATCTTCTGAAAAGCCGCGCTTGCCATGGCCACTGGGTTCGCCTCTGCCTAACTGACCGAGTTATGATCCAGCGCGCGGTGACAGATAGTAGTGGCGGGCATTTGCGCGCCGTGATTGGTGAACCATGGACGTCGTCGATCCCCGCTCTCGGCACTCCTCCACCTCTGCGCCAACTGCCGGCGCCGGGGCAATGGTGGCCCAGGGGCAAGCTGCAGGAGCCAATCGACCCCCCGCACCGCAGAATTCTGGGGACTCCCTCGCCGCCATCTTCCGCGCTACATCCCATAAGATCATCTGTTACTACATGCTAGCCTTCCGGCTACATTTCTCTAGACTAACGACTGCACTGTATAGTGAGAACTAATTAGATCCATTTATTTGGTCAATGTACACACAAAACTAATAAGATCCATTTATTTGCCGAAGGAAGCAAGTACCAGCTACTTGACAGCTAGTACATCTTGTGCACTAACACATCTTCAACATGCGGAGCCATTTATTTGTGTTACTTGCATGACTGAGTGTACCTCTTAACTATATGTTGGGAAAGTTTCGACCCGGTATATATATGTGAGGCGCCCTCGCTCCTTCTCGATGCAGTAGTCCCATCTGGTTTATCATGGCTCTCCTCTAGCCACTCTATCTATACCTCCCCTATTATGCAGCATGCAGTTTGCACGAATCCACGGCCACTTTAGCTTAGTATTTCGAGTTCATCTTTGACATCATGTAGGCATGTTAGGTATCCGGATCAGCCAAATTTGACCTTGGAAAAATTTTTGGCACTCAACCTCAATGAATTTTACGAATCAGGAGAACGCCACAGCTCGGGCTGTCACTGCCCATGCCACGAAGCTGGAGGCGCCACCTCTGCCTGCCCGCTTGCACACGTCACGTACGACGCCGTGACGTGACGCGGTGATGGAGGCACGATCTCCCACCTATGACACTCGCCGCCGGCCGTCGTGCTCTTCGCGAGCCTGACCCGACTGGAGCAGCATCATAGAGGCTTCAGGCTCGCGCGTCCCCCATGTTCGATGCTCCTCCCCCGGCGTCGGCGTGGCTCAGTCAGGTTGCCAAAGTTGCCAGGTTGCCAAAGTCAAGCAAATGGTGTAAATAAGTAGCAGGTGTGTTCAGTGCACGGCAGTAAAGATTTTTGTGCTTGTGGTGTAGGCCGGCTCATGTATGTAGTAGCATGTGAAATGTGCTGGAATAGTCCAGCAGCTACTATATGTCGGTTGTACGTGATACTTGACCTTTTGTTGAATGAAAAGGCCAGGCAGTCACTACTCTGTTTAGAGCTGCTCTGTTTTTGACAACACCGGTCTCTCCTCTGTTCTGTTCCCTGCCAAGCTCTCCAACAGCCAACACAAGTAGTAGCGGTGCTCGCTGTCACCAACAATTCCTTCCCCGGGGAGGCAAGGTAGCTCCTGAGTGGGATTACAAGAGCAGTGATGTGTTCCTTGAAAGAAGTGGCAGCTTCCTCCCAGTCTCGTCTAGCCTGCCAGCCGCGCGCGGTGCCCCCATCTTATGTTACTACGTGCAAAGGATACATATCTCTGGTTATCATATTTTAGAAGCTGAGTAAAATCTTGTGGATCAACAGCTCATCTCCGCAGGTCTTCAGTGGCTTGAGTGCTTTTTGGCCAACGTGTGTTTTAACCACTTTGTTTGCAGCGCAAAGGGTTCCTTAAGCAATATCTGAAATCTTTAAGAAGCAGCTAAAAAAGCTTTGATGTTTTTGTATGTGAAAATGTGATTGCTTTTTCAAATGTTTTCTTTTTATTTTTTATTTTGATTTAAATACGGTAAAGTTCATTTGTTTACTCATGGGCAAGTGGAACAACAACAATGATTAATTATAACATCGTACTTGAACTATAATGGAATATGAAATATATATATATATAGATTACTGGAACAATATCGATGTATAGTGAAGATAAACTAGTGGAGCAACGTAAACAACTGATTCCCACTTGAGCTAAAGCAACTTAATAATATATTTCCTCCATTCGGAAAGGGAAACATTTTTGAGATATTTTGGCAAGGTTGTAAGTAAATGACTGAGATGCTCTTCATAGTGGGCAAAAGTCAAGCCTCAGGAATGCTTATATTATTTGACAAGCTTTAGAAATGCTTACAAAATGGGATAAACTTAAGAATGCCTATATTTAGTAACAAACTTTGAAAGTTAGAATGATTAAAGTGTCAACTAATTTATTTGTAATAACAAAATGGTGTAGATGTCAAGCGGCATTAGATACAAACTACTGTACATGGTACTTCCTGGGGTTGGTGGATGACTGAACGGTGCACGAACCTAGTTGTGACTTGATGAACTGCGCGATCCTGGTGTTGGATGACTTGGCTTATATGAAGTGAATTTACTCGTTGATCAGCTCCTGGTATAATTTGTGTCATTTAGTAGTTGGACTTCTTTTTTTTAATGATTTAGTACTTGGACTTGATGTCCTTGCGCACCATCACCGCCGCCTCCGCCCTTGGCCTCCACAATACATACGACGTCTCGTGGCTCGTGTAGTTGCGCACAGGAGCTACGCACTCTGGTTGTCTGTGTGCAACGGGCGGGTGTCCTTGACTTGCTTGCTTGCGCCGTGGCGTGGAGTGGACAGGCCACCAACACGAGCATTGTCACCCGGCCGATCAACGACGGAGGCCCAAGCGCTCGGTGTTGCCATCGTCAGTACAGCGCACGATCGAGCGCGCGACCAAGCATAGCTTCGTGGACATCATCCTCTGCTACTGGCGTGGAGTCGCCATGCTGCAAGCGTCCACGCACTGTTGGCGTACCTGTGGAAGGGAAGGCGCTACCGGCCATCGTGTTCCGATGCGCAGCTGCCTCGATCGCTCAGGCCACCGCCTATGCACGCATTCGGCGAGGCGGCCATGACCACGGTCCTGGAGTCATGGCCGGCGTAATTAACACCGAGCTCTCCGATCGACCTCGACCGCTCAGGCCACTGCCGGCGCCCGGCGGTGATCATCAAACCGGCAGAGACCGGGCACGGTGCTCATCGAGGGAGGCCGTCGTGGAGACGACGGATGGCAAGCCAGACGCGAGGAGCACCGGTGCAGAACGACGCCGGAAATGAAGCGCTTGCCGGTGGATGCCCAGACGTTGATGGAGAAGACGTCCGGGACGAAACGGCGCCAAGGCAAGACCGTGGCATAGCGCGGCGCGGTGCGGCATGCCATCCGTCCTGGGGTGAACGCTATTTCGAATAGCGACCGCAGGGGACGCTATTTTTAATAGCGACCACCCCCGCGTCCCTGAAAGCCGCCCGACCAATGCGCGCGTGTGCGTGTGAGAGCTTGCGCTACGCACTCAGCGACATTCCTCCGTCCAGAAGAGAAAACCGCCTTGCTCGGCGACTCCGCGTTCGCCGTATCCTCTCATCCTCGGGCGATCAAGTCCTCTGCTGTCTGGCGGCGCCGTGCATGCATGTCCTCCCTCCGTGCACCTCTGCCGTCTGGCCGCAATGCATGCTGCGCGCGCGATAAACGCGGCGATCGAGCGCCTAGGCCTTTGTCGTCGGCGTATCAGCGCTCCCACCAACGACGCGCTCAGCGAGGCGCCTGTGGCCACGGTCCTAGCTGGAGGCCGATTAAGCTGTTGCCGTACGTCATACGTGCGCACCGAATGAATCGATCGTCAACGACCAGCAGTAGTGCATGCACCGATTAAGCCAGTCGATTTTACACAGCATGCAGTTTGCACGAGGCCACGAACCACTCAACTTAGCATTGGAGTTCATGCATCTGGGGGAAAAAATATGGTGTCGACATCAATGCATCTCACGAAATAAAAGAAGTACAGATGCAGCTCATTGTGCCAGTGCCTGGAATGAGCCCCTGAGTTCTACTTGATGCAGTAGATCCATGCATTTGGTTTCTCTGGGCTCTGATCTCCCCAATTTCAATCATACATGCCCAGCATATCTGTACTCTGCACGAACTACTCATGTTGACATTTTGGAGTTCATCATGTTGGCACTTGGCAATCTCAAGGAGTGCTCCACTGTTTGGCTTGAAAGGCAACCTCGAAAGATTGCATCGGTCACGTTGATTACAGGTAGGTGAGCCCGATATAGAAGGCCATATCAACTTTTACTTGTTCTTGATGTATATTAAACAGCTTTACCAAAATGTAAGTAAGCATCGAAAAATATATATTTATATAAACAATCACGTATACAACTCTTCGCTTGATCAACCATGAACCTGTTCTTGATGGAAACAGAGGAAGAAAATAAAAATTTTCGTATACAGATTGTGGCTTGATCAAACAAGGAAGAACATGGCTAGTCAAAATGGAGTGGTAGTGTCAACAAAAAGCTTGTACTACATGGTACATTTTGCCGATGGAAGCAAGTACCAGCTACTTGACAGCTAGCAAATCAAGTGCACTAACGCATCTTCAAGTTGCGGAGCCATTTACTGAGTGTCCCTACTAGCTATATATTGGGCAAGTCTCGACCCGGCATATATATGTGAGCCCTCGTTCTTTCTTGATTCAGTAGTCCCATCTGGTTTTTCAAGGCTCTCCTCTCGCTACTCTACATATACCTCCCCTATTATGCAGCATGAAGTTTGCACGAAAATCCACGAACCACTCAACTTAGCGTTTTGGAGTTCATCTTTTACTTTCTGTAGGCATGTTAGGTAGCAGGATCTGCAAAATTTTATCATGGGTAAAATTTCGGCACTCAACCTCGATGCGTTTCACATATCAGAAGAACAAGACAGCTCGTCGTGCGATTCCTTGCACCCAGTTGATGGAGGATGATACTAGAATATGAGGTTCAACTAGGTTGGGGCAGAGATTAGAACGAACTAGACAGCAGTCTCTCTCTTTTTTTTCTTTTTGTTTTTTGAAGCAAACTGGAGGGGCGCACCCCTACAGCAATTTTATAATTATGAATATAAAGAAAGAGTTACAAAGAAAAAGATACAAGCCAATGTGGCCAACTAACACTAAGAAAAGGAAAAGCCAAAAAACTGAAGTATGCCTGAACTTTATTCCCGGTTCTGAATCCATTCTTCCAAAGTCTGTTTGTGTCTTGCTTTGGCTCAATGGATAACCATCTTATGCTCTCTGAAATATTTCCTAATGCATTCCACCACTGGGTCGATCTGATCAAAGATCCAATCATTCCTTGTTGTCCAGATGCTCCAGAACATTAGTATAATGATGTCCATATAAAATGGAACACCTAATCTTCGCCTCAGATATTTCACCACTTGGAGCTGATTCAGATGTTGGGGCATATTTATACCTATTTTCTGCCACACAGCTCTTGCAAAATTGCACTTCATAAAAAGATGTCTGAGGGTTTCCTCTCTTTGCCATATACATAACTCACAGACATAGGAATCTAAATTCATTTTCCTTATTCGCAACATGCCTCTTGTGTTTGTTCTATCATGCAAAAACAACCAGAAAAATACTCTATGTTTTGGCTGACAATTTGATGTCCAAATCCATTTGAAAGCAGGATGTACTGGCAGCAGTCTCTCCCTCACGCTGGAGGCCCTGAGATAGTTTTGATATAATTCCTTGCTTGTTTTGTTGTTCAGTCAACTTGCACGGCATTATATGACCGGCCATCGATTACTCAAGCTCAAATCGGCTAACAGCCTTATCTAACTAACTTGACTAGCAAATCAATTACACAAACTGCAACTCGAATTCTGGTCACTTCCCTGAACTTGACTCTTAGTCAGACACCTATATGTCTTACCAACAAAAGCATGACAACAGCATCGCAGAACAAAACCATACGCACAGAGGTGAGAGGAGACAGGAAAGTGCCAGAACTGAATCAGGAGTACGTGTACTTTAGGGGTCGTCTTAGTGAAGATTGCTAGCTCCTTGACACTTTTTTAAAGGTACTATGCATTTAAAATGTTCCAAACGGGAACAATTGACATTGAAGCAGTGCCAACGAAAAACTTGTCCTACTTGAACAAATCTTGTGCAATAAAGCATCTTCAAGGTGCGTTTATTTTCAGTACGAATTACATTACTTACTGTACCCCTTCACTTGAGTAGGAAACAAGATAAGAACTCGGCTTGAGCCCTCGCTTCTGCATGAGTCCTCTTGTCTCTGATCTCCCACTCCCACTCCCAACTTCATAGTACCTTCCCAACATATTATGTACTTTGCACCAACTCTAACTAGGCATGGTAGGTATCAGGAGTTTGGACATGACCAGCATGGCGTCCAGATCTGCTGGCGTACATGTGGAAGGCGCTCCCGGCCGTTGTGGCCTCGCAAGGGTTCCGCTGAATGCTGCGCTGCATATTCTGTTGCCACCAGCTACACGCTCTCTGCTAGGCTGCCGGGACGACGGTCTTGGAGGCCATGATGGCTGATGCGGCGGCAGCGTTGGTGTGCGGGACTACGTTGATCGGCGCCCGACACTGGCCCGCCCCTCCACCACATCATCCGGCGAGCCGTGCCGACGAACTCCCGTTTCCTGTGCAGCCGGCGTCCTGCGCTTGCGGCGGCTTCGTCGACCCTGTGGATCGTTGGACCACCACCAGCCTAGGCAGCCGGCTCTGAGTGGTTTCGTATTGCCCATTTCGCGGGAAGGCACACGCAGAGCCACTCATTTGGAATCAGCTGTTGCCTTTTACAACTCAAACTAGTAAGGTGACCCGCGCTGATAGCGCGGCTAGATTTGAATGATTTATTTACAATATTACTTACACTATTGATTTGCTTTGTTGGAGAACACCATATGTACCACTCTTTCTCTCGAGGACTTGCGTCATTTTCTCCTGAAGTTCTTCAAAACTTGCTGCTGCTCCTGTTCTTCATCCACTGGTAGCTTCTCCACCAATTATGGTTTTCCTTGCTACTTCTCTACCACTCTTTCTATACTTTTCTTTTGAGAGATTGTTTTTTGGGTGAATATTGTGGGAAAATGTAGTTAGTTTGAGGATTTAAGAGCTCCCTGTATTGTTAAATATGTGTTGTTTACAGTCTGCAGAATACACCATCTATCCAAAAAAGTATCAGTACAATATGTATATCTGATTGTAAAAATAGATTGCCTCTTATGAAATTTTGAGATATAGTAGTAATGAAGATTGACAAAGTTCGAATTTATTATGAGTAACACACTAATAGTGATAGATTGCTGTTACCTTAACTTGTGCGAAGGGGTCATTATAATCAGACATTGTCATTATGCAAAGGACTTGTAAGGAAAAAAATTAGAATGCCTTTTTTATTCTGGTCAATGTCTTCTCTTGGACGTTAACTATCTACGTTAGTGAATCCAGAATGCGGAGATCCTTATTCCTCTCGGCAGAACATCTGATTTGGCAAAATAAAATACAACCCTGTTATGTTAAGACACTGGCCGTGGCAATTTTTGATAACCACAGTGAAGAATTTGATGTTCATCGTTTCTATTAAGTATTTCAGAATATTTCCATAAATATCGGCGATTTGATAATGTGCTTGCAAAAAAAATACAGAATATGGTTGAAGAGAAGTTAGAAAGGTAATAACCATGTCACACTACCTGAATATTACATGCATACTTTGTACATGGCACTGTAATTACAGGCATGAAGAAGGGGTGGGTTAGGAGATGTTGCACTTCGGTGATGTACATGGCACTATAATATGGATTGTCGATCACGTTGTCCCGTTGAGGTCGCACCACTGCTCCAAAAAAGATGGTGTACTGTGTTCCATTATTGATAGAGTAAGATTTGAATGAACTGTCAAGGAGAGACTACTTCTTGTGACCAACAAATGGCAGCAAGAATGCCTGAAAACCTGCAAGGGTCCTGGAGATTGTTGGACATGCAATGTTGTTTACTGTTTAATGGCAAAATTGCTTTGGCTTCCAATGACCTGCTTACAGTGGCAACTTGCAAGAACACTTCCAGTGGCTCGCAAACGGCAGCGACTGTCAACTTGTTCGGCACATGTTGTCTTATCAAGTTCAGCACCGGTGACCTGCAAGCAGCGGTGTGATTGCTCAGCAGACGGTATAGCATGTCCCCGCAAGAAAGTATGTTACAGAGCTAACAACTTTTCCTTGCTGATGATCTTCCTGCAGGCCAGGCACCACCGGTCGCACAGGTGCTGGAGCTGATGGGAGGAGCCACATTGCAAGCACAAAGAAGTGATGTTGGGTTACTCAAGAGCCCGACCCAGGCGTTCAGCTCTCGGTCGTAGTTTTTGCGATCGTACGGCAAGCGTCCACTCGACGTGCCGCTTGCGACGCGCAGCTCTCCCCCGCGCCACCTTGTCGAGACGGCGGTGGCTCTCATGATCCTAAAGAAGATGTTGTTCGTCCGCCGGAGTGCACGGCGTACGTGGCGACCCTCAAGTCACGCGGGAACATCGGTTCCGGGAGCTTGCGCCATGGGTGTTGCTGCTGCTGGGTGCCGCTGCATTCGCGTTTGCCGAGCGGCAGCATCCGATGGTGGGGGCCTGTGGGCGGATGTCTTCTTTCTTTTCTATGTTTGATCTTTTTTCCCCCTTCTATAATCGGAATTGTATGGATATGGAAACCGTCCTGTCGCATGGCTGTGGCACCAGGTAATCTGGCCGGGGCACTTCTCTTTCGAACACGCAATTGTCTTTTTTCTATTCGTTGTGTATTACTTGACCGAATAGGATGGGCCCTCGTAAAGATACGGTGCTATAGAGTTGTATTGGTTATTGACAATAACGTGATATATGTCGTATTTGGCATGGATTAATTAGTTTAATCTATGCCGTCAAATCTTCATAAAATCCAACGGTTCACATCTTTTCTTTTCTCAGATTAACGTGGGAATTTCGTGGCCTTGAGAGCGAACGTGGTAGCTTCTTTTTCTCTTCAAATACTAAAATAATAGATGTCATCCGGCCACAGTGTCATTTAAAATCGGCCATTGATTGATGAGGATCGGACGGCAGCGGGCGTGCCTTCCCGGGAAGGTGCCTGCGGTTTCGTATTGCCCGTGGCGAAACGGTGACTGGGCTGATCACCGCCGGCGGAGGCCCGTGGCTCGCAGCACGAAGCGACTCGCCGCGCCCACCGTGCAACAGCGCCTTGCTCGAGCCTCGACCTCGGCAATATCTTCACGTCGCTGGCGGACGAACTTCCCGGTGCGCCAAGATACAAAGCTTCATTGAGTCTTGTCCTTTCACCTCTTGAACACAGAGCCCAAGAAGCTGCCAGAAGTGGATGCAACCCAGTCAACAACTAGGCCAGACATTGCTCCAGGTAAACTTCCTTGTGATTATGTGGTCTGAAAAATTTATTAGGCATTTTGTATTAATGATCAGTGCTAATCTTGCTACTACAAGTCTGAGATCAGTAACTTGCTGTGCAGTTACAGTTTGTGCTATGTTTATATTTCACAAAGGCATCCTGGAACTTAGTTAATTGACAGGATGTCTGTGCATTTTGTTGTTACTGACTCTGCCCAGTTTTCGTTCGCTGAATTATCAGTAGCTTTCAGTGTGTAAGTGATTATAGTGATAAATGTTACAATGACATTCCAACCTTCATATTTGCACTGTTCTGAACATTGGAATTGTTGCTTGGTACGCTGGTCTTCCATGAATGTTTACATGAACTAGCTAATCAGGTGATCCATATGCCAATTGCAGCAGATGTCCCTGAGTTGGGTGTTGATAAAACTGCATTATTGTTCCTTTTGTTTGTTACTTTTTTATGGCTTCATGTCATGCCCTGATGCTTTAAGTTCTATTCTGACAATGAGAGACTTGCATTTTGCAGGTACCGAGGGAGGAGAGGAGAAGGAGATCAAGTGTGTTCTGTCCCTCTTCCGTCAGGCTACCAGGTGCTTCGACCCATGATGTTGGTACAAGTGGTTGTAGAAACTGATTGGGGGATCTGAAGTTTTGGTTTGTCGCGGTTTTGTGAAAAGAATTTTCCAGACTTGATGAACCGTGCATGACCCTTGGATTATATGAATTGAATTCAACTTGTTGATCAGCTCTTGTTGTGTCATTTAGTACTTGTCGTGAGATGTTCTTCCGCACCATCACCGCCACCTACCCACATACGATTGCTCGCGTAGTTGCTCGCGGCGCGTACAGGAGCCGACCTCCCCACTCTGGTTGTCTGTGCAGTGCAGCGGGTGTCCTTAGTTGGCTTGCTTGCGCCGTGGCGTGGACCACCAACAGCATTTTCACCCGACGACTTCCGGCGCGTGGGATGAGGTCGATCTCTCGCTGTTCAAATCCACGAGCACGGCTTCTTGGACCTCCTCTGCTGCGAGCGCCATTCACTGTTTGCGTGCTAAAGGCAGCTAGCTGCCTCGGCAACGCCATCGCCTAGACACCTACGCGCACGGCGAGGCGGCCTCGGTGTGCCAGAACGTCGCATCGATCGACCAAGTCGTCGATCGGCTCATACATGGTGGCGGACATGCATGATGCATCTCCCTCGGCTTGCTTGCTCGGCACGGTCGCAGCACCAGCACTTACGACGTAACGTTGCCCCGTGTAGTTACGCAGCTCGGAGCGGAGGTCCGGCGCCGATGGCATATATGAGCCGGCACGGGCACAGCTTCTTGATCGATCGGCCTCGGCGAGCCGTGACGACGATGAACTCCCAACCCCGTTGTGTCTGCACTCTGCATGCAGCTGGTGTGTCCTGCGGCGGCCGGCTTCTCCGTGCCTTCGACCACCAACAACAGCCTTGCAGCAACATCCAGGGACGAGTCGGTCGTCAACAAGGAGCAGTGCAGCAGGCTGGTGGCCGGCGTACTACGTCATCCATCAGAGCAGCACTGCCACAAGATCTTGCTACGGCGCCCCAATAATTCTCCCAACCCGTCAGCTTATCGCTAAGTGCGGTTGTAATGAATATTGTCCTTCTTACTTCACTGATCGGTTATATGGCACAGTTGTTCTTAAGTTGGGGAGGAAATCGTGTGGATCATCATCTATGACAACTGGCATGGATAGAAGGCAAGGCTGACAAATTTGATGAGTTGCTAAGTGAGCTGAGGGACGTTGGAAAGAGGGAATTTGAGAATATTTTGAGTCAACTGAAGAAAAGCAAGGGCGGCTGCTATGATACCGACAATCGCATAAGCTTAGATGGCATGAGGATATATGGCAAGGAGGCAGTGGAGATGGAGATAGCAAGGGTGGTGAGCCTTGGAATGGTGAATGGTGCATTGGAATTTGGAAGGCATGAAAGAGAAATTGAATGGCACGATAAAGAAAGAGTTTGACAAGGTTTTGAGTCAGCTGAAGGAAAATCAAGGGATTGGATGGCACTGATAATGACACAATCAACTTGGATGATATAAGGCAACATGCTAAGGAAGTAGTTGAGATAATAATAGAGAGGCATTGTAACACCCCTCTTTTCGGAGCCAAAAAGAAATAAATTTAAAATGAAATAAATAAATAAGAAAAGCTAAAAAGGAATAAAAATCACTCCAAATTTAAACTTTTTGTCCAAACTCTTACCTTCCAATGATTTTCGAAAAATAAAATTCACTAAAGTAATTCAAACCTAGATTTGAATTTGAAAATTTTCTAAATACTTAAAAGTTGTGCTTAAGTGTTTGCTTTCATTTAAAAATATATTAAAAATTTGAAGCTTTTGAATTTACAACAAATAAAATCAAAGTAGGATTAATCCCAAATTGATTTTATAAAATTTTGAATTTAAATCTGCATCAAAACTTCACCATATGCATTTCTGTGTTTTATTTGATCTGTTTTGAGTGTTTGATCAGCTTTTGTTTTTGTTTGAATTTGAAATTCATTCAAATTCAAATTCCAGAAAAAGATAAGCCTTTTCCTATTTCTTTTCCTTTCGGGCCGAATCTTTCTTTCTTTTCCCCCTCGGCCCAGCCCATCTCCCTTTCCTCTTTTCTTTTTCTGAAAAACCCGAGTGGGCCGTTTCCCTCCACCCGGCCCAGCTCCCTGGCCCAGCTCGCCCACCAGCCCGTCTTCCTCCGTGTGCCGCTGACAAGCGGGCCCGAGCCGTCAGGCCTCTTCTTCCACGCGGCTCCGCCGCCGTCGCCGGCCCCTACCGCCGACCCGCTTCCGCCGCTGCCGCCGCTCTGCCGGCCGCCACCGCCTTACTGTGGCGAACCGCCATTGCGCGGCCATAAAGGGCCCCGCTCCTTCTCTCTCTCTCTCTCTCTTGTCTGCGCCCGCGAGTCCCCGTCTCCCTTCTCTCTCTCTCCCGCTCCGACGAGCTCATCAGCGAGGTCTCCGGCCGCCGCGGAAGCACGCCCCCTTCTCTTTTCCGCGCCCTCGAGCCTCCCCGAGGCTTGCTCTCCCCCGGCCGACCTCTCATTTGCCCAGCCGAGGCCCGAGCGAGGAGATCCGCGACGAGCTCCTCGTCGCCGTCTTCCCCTCCGGCTCCGGCCTTCCTCCGCTGCCCTCTGGCCAAGACGCACCCGAGGTGAGCATCACCGCAGCGCTCTCTCTCTCGCGCACAACTTCTCCCCCTCCCTCTCGGCTCGCACGCGAGATCGCATCGAACGCCGCCTCCTCTCCCAACTCCGGCGAGCCCTCGCCGCCGCCCTACTGCTTCCCGTCGACGACACGAGCCACCAACGGCTCCATTATCGTCCTCTCGTCCTCCGCGACGAGGTTCCACGGCTCCTCGTCGATCCTACGCGCTGGCGGCGAGCCCTCCGGCCATCCGCCGCCGCGCGCCCCGCATCGGTTCACGAACACCGGAGCCGTGGACCCGGTCCACGACATTGTGCACCCGGTCCACGGGATTTCCAATAGAAAAATAAAACGAAAATCCTGAGAAATTCCCAGCCCTGGACATTTTACAGATAAGCCCTCAAGCTTTTCTGTAATTATGTTTAAGCCCTATCTTTTTACAGAAAAGTCCCTAAACTTTTCTGTAATTATGTTTTAGTCCCTGAAATTTATCACCTAGACCCCCAAACTTTTCCATAATTATATATTGGTCCCTAGAACTTTCTGACCTTACAAACAAGTCCTTAAAACCTTTCTGTAATTACAAAAGAGTCCGTTGTAATTACAAATAATTCCTCCAATCTTTAAATATCCATATCTTTCTAACCATAAATCCGTTTTGAGCGATTCTTGCGCTCACGGATTCGTAAAAACACGTAGTACATCATGGTACTACTATTGAAACCCCACATCATACCTAAACGTCATCAATGCCCTAAAATCCCCTCTCTCCTATTGTATTCCTTTTATCGGCAGTCGTGCAATGTCAAACTCGCATGTCACGATTGATGTTCACCTAAGACTTAACCAATTTCTTGGTGCTAGTCGTCTAGTACCTTCCTCATGATGACACGCATCCCGCTCCATTCCTATACCGCACATTCATTTGATTACTCGCTAACGATAAACCTTTCAGATGGTATTACTTCTAAATGCCGCCACCTTCTATATTCCGAATTCGACTCCGAACCTAGCCTTGATTAATCCTCGCCCAATCAAGCTTAAACCTAACCCTGCCCCAACACCTATTCCGATGCTATCACCAATTCCTTATCAAGCCCTATCGCTTTATAATTTTCTTTTATAAGTTATCTTTTATTGGGTATTATTTGAATAATTATTTTATCGTTATTCTAATTGCCAATTTGTTCTTAATCTTTGACTTGTTGATTTCTCTGCAATCACGCATTCATGTCATGCATGATCACGAGCACGTACCACCGTCCTGTGCTTAGCTCATGACGAATAACTAGTAGCTTAATCTTAATAATTAATTAACAAGTAATCAATAGCTAATCACCATAAGATAATAATATAACTAACCTAAGTAATTAATATGGCACACCTTGCACCTTGTACAAGTGTTGCATGAGCCTTTATGTGGGTTTCGGCCTACGTAAAGTCTCGAAGCATGCAAATGTACAAGAGACACGTACACACGCCGCCCACACCATCTCATGCACTCATGCATGTTCATTTATAGAAATAATATAGAAGCTTGCATATTAGATATGCACGCAATCACCATCAATCAATCATATGCATCTCATCATCTTCACCCTAAAGTGATCAATAAATGAAAGCATATGCATAACCACACGCTCATGTTCATCTGTTAGAGGACATAAGAAACTAATAACTTGTCTAGGTGAATATGGCCCTTACAAGGCCAGGTATATCACCTATGACATATAATATGCCCTGCATTAAATATGCCGCATCCTGCATGCATCATGCCTCTGATCTTCACAGAAGTTTACTTGGCTCTTAATTGGAGTTTAATTGGATCTTATCTATCCCTTTGATCTTTATTTTCTTTTGCGGTAGTTTGTTTATACGCTTTCTCTTTATACGCTAGTTTGCGCGCGAAACGAAGAAGACCTAGAAGAACTCAAGCCTCGAGAAAGAATTAGAAGAACTCAAGCTCCGAGGAAGATTCTAGAAGAACTCAAGCTCCAAGAAAGATCCAGAAGATACAAGCTTCGAGAAAAGACTTGAAGACATCGACATCAATAAAAGAGCTCGAAGACCCAGAACGCGAAGATTAGGAAAATCGTTTGTCAGGCAAGCTCTACATCTCCTTGATCATGATTGAACCTATTGTTTTCGCAATGCACCCATATGGCCTGATCTAGTATCATGCATTGATTGTTATTTTACTGCTTGTATAGCTATGACCTACTTGTTTGCTTGCTGGTTAAGATGCCACTATATAGGCATTAACACCAGAATTCCTTGACTACCCTTGTTCACCCCTCTCCTTGATAACCCTAGGAAAGTCCCATCATTCCTATGATGGTATGAATACCTTGCTTATAGAAATGCTTAGGACCCCTCGCAATGTTTCGACATTGCCACACCTCTCACATAATTGTTTTGCGAAATGTGTTAAATGAGTTTGGTGGTGTGAGTAAATATTTGGGATGGGAGTAGCTCAACTGTGTTAGGATGGAGCTGGTGATGGGATGGGCTGGACTGCGGGCAAGGCCACTGATGAGGTGAAGTGGATAGTGTGATAGCCCACCAGTGTGGGATTTGGTGCTTGCCCGGCCATATAAGGACCGGTTCTCTTACCCAAGGCCTAATGATTCAGTACAACCACGGAACCAGAATGCGGCTGGACTTATCCTCCCTTCTTGGTGTCCTCCACATAATCCATCAGGAGGAGTAGATAACGGGAGACCAGGAAATGGCTCGGCACAGGGGAGCGAGTTACCCGTTGTTATGCTCGGGGGAGTAAAGTAAACCGTAGCATACTCGGGGGAGCAGTTACCTGTCGTCTGGATGCCACTGGGCGCTTCCCGCGGTGGAAAGTGTGGGGATGCTTAGAAGATGGACTAAGCGTTATGTCACTCTCCGATCAAGAGTGCATAGCCCGTGGTGAAAGTGTACACCCTCTGCAGAGGTTAATAAATTCATCCGGATGGACGTTGCCACGGCATATGGCACATTATGGCTGCGCATAAGAGATTAGCCACCTCTTTCTATCCTTGGCGTGTGAGTGGGTTGTAGTCAACCCGTGTTTTGGAAGTGTGGCATAGATGCCGGGTCAGTACGATCCTTGTGATCAGAAGGCCCAATTAAAATTTGGGAACTGGCGGGAAGGTATATACTCCCCCAGGGCCATCCAACTAAAATATTGACAATAAAATCTCCTGTTTTTATCTCTAAATCCTTGGCTGCTTTAGTAAACCCTGCATAAAAACGGATTTCTGCAAAGGAACCTTACAGCCCTCTCCTTGCTAAAGACCAATTATGCATCTATATTATACCCTTGTGTAGCGTAGGGCTTGCTGAGTACCTTGTGTACTCACTGGCTTGCATTTGTGGTTTTTAGTCAGAGGAGCCTTCGTAGGAAAACGACGACGGTTTGGTTTTCGTGCCTGCACCTCAAGTCTGCTTGTGGACTTGGGCCGAGTTTCCGCTGATTGTCTGCTTCACCATTAGTCGGACGGACGGACTTGGATAGCTCAATATCCTTGTCGAACCGCCACTAAAGGGGTTATCTCAGGTATTATATCTAATTACCTATACGAAGTATTCTTTTGATTACCATATCTGTGTTCTTGTGCGTATCAGCTACTGATCCAGGGACTGATACATGATGCACAACATGCTCCAGAAATTGGGGTATGACAGGCATGCAGCAGATGACCTTGCAATGAAGGATGATTGAAGCGTCTCCGCTTTTCACAGGATCGAGTCGGTAAAGCGCTGATGAACAGACGCAACAGTACAGCATATAAAAAGCATAATTTTACATCTTTAAGTTATTACAAGTCTTAAATGATTTAAAACACGTGAGTAGCACAGCGGAAATCTACAAACACAACCTCTACTAAACTCGACGATACATGGTCGCACATCGAAGCCCTGCGATGTGGACCCGCTGAGGAACTCCACCAAGCAACAGCGGAAGCAAAATCTATACCTGCACAAAAACATAAAGAGCCAAACCCTGAGTACTAGTTACTCAGCAAGACTTACCCGTCAATGTGGCTAACTACAGCCGACTCCTAGAATGCAAAGGCTACAAAGGGTTAGGCTGACTCACTTGCATAAAAGCGCATTAATTACTTGGTCCTTACTTTCAAGTTTTAATTCCAATTAAGTACTTAACCAATAAAGCAGTGTTCATATATCTAGAACAGGTATAAGTAACAATACATCAACGATGACAGTATATATAGCAAAATATGTAATAACAGTAATGTAATAGACTAGCATCATCATCTCATCAATCATATCACACTACGATGTGACGCAGTGAGCAAGGTTGCTCTTGACCGAGAGCGGCGGCATCGATGTACATCCTGCAGGAGAAAAACCTGACCACACGACATATACGGCAAAGGCCACATATGGCAACCGTTTGCAAGGGTCCCCCTGAAGCTAGGCCGGATCCAACCCCTCCCGAGAAAGGTACCTCCCGCCACGGTCCCCGTCCCAGACGTACGCCCCGTTCGGGAGGCATCCCTTCTCTCCCAAAATACCATGATAGAAAGGGCAGGCTTCCACCGCACAGCAGGGCAACTCGAGCTACTAAGTTTACTAGGCCCATAAAAACACTAGCATGTGATCAGTACGTTCGAACTTGCTCAACAGGGCCAACAACGGACGGTCCTTAATCGATACAGACGGGGCTACACCACCGTGAAGGCCCAGCCTTCTCCAACCATCCTATACAAGCAATTCCCCGTCCGGTCTCAACAAATCCTAAATCCAGCTAGTACAATCCAGGGTGATTCCTATCATGCGAGTGGGACCTACCACTCGACTTCTACCGTCCGCTATCCACTAAGCCTAGCAAGTTCTAACGTAACCTAGACCACATCTACAAAAATAGGACACAAGGTAGGATATGGAAGGGTAATCCTAATGCATTTCTAAGGTTTCACATCAACTCCTAATAAACCTAATGCACAATCAAATACTAGTCCCAATCAAGTGCGAAAATAAAAATCCTAAATAGGAAGGCATGCACCGGGGCTTGCCTGGCTCAGGGATGATACTAGCACAAGTACAATCAGCAGCGATGTCAGTCAGTGGCTCCTCCTGAGCCTACTCCAGCGGCTGGTCCTCCACCGGCTCCTGGATCACCTCGAGTGCTATACGTCATGACAAGGAAATGCAAGTCAGATGCAAGTAATATGATGCAATTAATGGTTTAATTTACTTGATGGGACAATCATTTACACTGTAGGTGCAAATGGTTTAACTTTTCCATTTAAGTTGATCGTTAAATCATCTTGAGTTGATTAATTAGATACATGGATTTTTAAAAATTAATTTATGTCCAGTGGCATTTTTTTTCTGGTGAAATTCACCACTGGAAGTGATTTATGGTGAAGTTTGATGATTTATGGTAATACAAATTAATTATAATAATTTATACAATGCAGAAGCCAATTTAAATCAGAAGAAAATAATTAAGAAACATATGACAGTGGAAAAATGATATTTAAGTGTGTTATCTGATTCTTAACAAGCATGCCAAAGTTCAAGATTTATAGAGCAACAGAAAATTTATTAGAAATTAACAATGCTTGCGTCAGTTAAAATTTTACAGAAAACAGGAAAATGAGTTGTAAGATTTTGACTTTTTATTTAAGTATATCTGAGCATATGGAAGACAACAAAATTTGTTTCACATTTTTCGGAGGTGTATTCGATTTATTATGCATTTTACAAGTTGAAGCAATTTTTGATGATGTCCAGATATTCGAGAATTGAATTAAAATTGGGCGGACCAGTCAGACGAGGGCCACAGGATGACCACAAAAATCTGGGCCGCACCAGATCCACGGTTGCCACACTGGATCCGTCCACTCAGTGGCGAAGGCACAATGAGGGCCACACGGGTGGAACACCAGATCGAGCGTGGCCGCACTGGATCCGAACTCTGCAGCCACAATTGCGTTTGCCGGAGCAGTCGCCGGAGTGCGGCGGCGCGTGGCCGGAACAGCGTTCCCGGCGGTCATTTGGCACAGCGCTGGGACGAGAAAGGATAGCACGGGACGGCGGTCTCACCTCGATCAACAGAGAATAGCGGGGATGGCCGGAGTAGCGCCGGCGACGAGGAAGGGCGGTTGGCGGATCTCCGGCGGCGTCGCAAGCCCGCGGTGGTCGACGGGGAGGTGCACACGTTGGTCCTTGGGCTTCACGGAGTTGAGGAGAATTCCGGCGTGGTACGTGTCAACGACGAGTGTTGGTATTTCTTAACGTCACAGATAAATCCGCAAGCGTACGGAGAATACCGTTGTAGCACTTCACCCGTGAGTATTCAAGGGTATCGTTATTTATATTATCCCAAGGGAACGGAGTGGAATTATCTACTAGTCTAGCTGGTCTAAGGACACGAGGAAGGATGGTAGGTATGGGTAGAGAGGATTCCTATGGATGAAGTTCTATCTGGAACAAGGAAGAGTAGACACAGCAGGGCTGTCACCACCTACCGGCAAACTCCCCTACTAGGACACGTGACACTAGGGCTATTAAGTCCCTAGGCCAGTCCTAGGGTCACGTGACAACAAGGCAATTAAGTCCTCGCTGCCAGACCGATTCCAAGAAGTCAATTCCCTAGAACAGAAAGGACTAAGCACAGCAGGGCTGTCACCACCTACTGGCGACCCTCTCCTAGGACATGTGACACCAGGGCTATTAAGTCCCTATGCCAGTCCCAAGGTCATGTGACAGCAAGGCAATCAAGTCCTCCCTGCCAGACCTATTCTAGTTCACAAGACTAAAGATAAATTCTGCCTCTAAATGCTTACTTGAATAGAACAATGATCATGCAAGCAAGTAAAGGAAGAACTTATACTAGAATAGAAACATACAATCCAAAAGGAGATCGAGAGTACTTACTTGTAATGAAGATAAACGACGAACGAACGATGAACGAACGACGAACGAACGATGAACGAAGAATGAACGACGAACGAACGATGAACGAACGAAGAACACTTCACTATAAATAAGTATCCCCCAAGATACAAGATTTGGGCCAAGTCCTCACAAAGGGAGAACTACCCTTCTCTCCTACCCTACTCTCTCCCTACTCTACTAGTGTACAAATGGCTCTAGGCCCTTGGGAGTGGAATGAGGCTCTCCTTCTTGTGTGTTCTTGAGGGGAGGGGGTACCCCTCTATTTATAGTCTTCAGTAGGTCGGTTTGGGGGCCTCCACCGCCTCAATGCACCGCCTCAACGCATTAAATGCAGGCAGAACCGACATCAGGAAGGCGGTGGCGACCAGCCAGAGAAAGATGGGCCAGATTGGCCACTGTAGCAGGTCGGCCGACCTCACTGTAGCAGGTCGGCCGACCCCCCCTTGGCCCATTTGGCCTTGGGCTTTGGCCGAGGGGTCCTCCTTGATGTCTTGTTCAATGATCTTCGTGCATTGGCCCAAGTTGGTTGAGTTTTGTATGACTTTTGATCCATATCTTGTTGGGCTGCCTGTGCTGATTTTCTCGGAGTGATGTGTTGTGGCCTTCTTGATGTGAATTCCCTCCTTTTGATATGAAATGTACCTGCACTCACAAATTCACCAACACTCGTGGAAATCGTTAGTAATAAACTCCTACCACTATGTTTGGTGTTTATTTTATTCCTTTTATGCAGGTAATTGACGGTCAAAAGTGGTACTTAAGGGCCGTCAACAACGAGGTGGCCGGGAGAGTGAAATTCACCGGAGAAGCACGTGGTGGGGCGAGGTTGACCGACGGCGGGGAAAACTCGATTCCGAGGGCTCGGCTGCAGAAGATGGAAAACGGTGATGTCACTGAGGTGCGCAAACTCGTGGCGAACTACGGTGAGAAAGGAATCAAGATGGGGCTCACCGGAGCAATGGAATTTCATGGCGAAGGGGCGCGGTCGCGGTGGCCGGACATGGGGAAGATGGCTTCAATTCGCGCGTCTCACGGCGGAGGAGAGAGAATGGTGCGCACGTAAAGGCGGTGGGGGCCGTCGCGGATCCCTGGAGAGTGGCGGCACACCCGGGGATGGCTCGTTGACGGCGGCGACGAGTGGAGCTTGAGGCGGCCGGCAATGGTGATGAGGCGGCGGTGAGAGCTAGGGTTTGGGGGCTGGGAAAAGCGGAGGAGAGGTCGGGAGAGGGAGCGGAGCTTGCGTTTTGTCCGAGCGGGGACAGTCGTGGGCGGCGCGGCGGAGCCGTACGTCGCCGTCCACGCGGCGCGCGTCGTCCGACGGCTCAGTGAGAGATAGGAGGCTGACGAGCGGGCCCAGTGGCATCTTTTCTTTTTCTCGAATTTCTGGTCAATGGTTTTCCCCAAATTTTGGCACACAAATTGCCCTAGCAAACGAACTCCAAAAATAGCAAATTTGGTACCATTGGAAATATCTTGAAAAGATCTACCATTTGGCCAACATGCACATCTGGAGTCCAAACGAATTTCAAATGGCAGCAGGTCAAAGTTGATCACTTTGAAATTTTTGGGGATTTATTTGAGCAACCAAACGAATTTCTAAAATCACCAGAAATTCTCCAAAATTCTTTCTTGAGGTCCTGCATCCACTGGTATTTTTGTTTTATCAAGTTGTTATTGAAAATTTTGAGTTCCTTAAGAAGCTTGGGTTTGAATATTGTGTGAATTTGAATTTCGAATTTTTGTACTTGCTATCCTTTTGGTTTTTGTTCACTTCCTGCTGGGTGCTAGCTGACTTCAGTGACACGGGGTGTCACAATGATGCAATTACATTATGGTGGAAATATACATTATCTCAACAATCATTGTCATATATTGTCCCAAGTATGATTTTCTACACTTATATTCTGAATCTCGACGTTTAATTTAGCATGTAACTCTCTGTCTTAGAATATCATGAGCAGATCCTGGCTGCTATTTCCTTCTTAATAGATTTTGTGTAAAAGTCTTCTGGTCCCAGTAGCCAGTTGGATTTATTTTTCTGTAAATGTAAAACTAAGAAGATCAATTAATCTGGTCAATTATGAGCATGGTGGCAAGTTTCTGAAGCTGCAAGTTGTTCACGGTTATTTGGATGTTTCTGACGGCACTCTGGGCATGTGCCAGCTGGTGTGGCGCTCTTTTGACCTTGAGTGATGCACACGACCGGTCTGTTCAGTTAAGTTGCTTGCTTGAGCTGTCAGGTAATTCAGTTCACACGCGCGCGCGCGCGCCCTACGTGCACACGTAGATAATTACGTGCGTAAGTAGGTGCCCCGGCCCGGGCTCTCTGTTTTGGAATTTTGAACTTGACCGTGAGTGTTCTCTTTGACAGAGACGTTTTGTTAAACAAACAAGATTTAATTAAATTAACGGATTTGTTCCTGCCTCTATACCAGCAAAGACAGCAAGACCAAACCAGTTAAACCATAGCATCTTATCTTCTCCATCCTTTAATTTCCGGCCGTCATTGTAATGCACATCAACATCAACGTAACTACGAAGTCTATCTTTGTTAACTATTTCGGGTTTAAAAAAAAAAAAAGAGAAAAACTTGTCACCCTGTGCACGCAGCGTCTTAGATCTGGATGTAGTGTGTGTGTCTCGAAAAGACTGCAGCACGTCTATATAAGCACCATTGTATCTAACCTTTTGGCTATATCATTACCAACTCATTCAACACACTTATACCTTAGCCTAACAGCTCATACGCCTGACATAGAAACTTTCTTGTCGTCGTCGACAACATTTTAGATGGCCGTGTGGGGATCAAGGAAGGCTGCCAAGGCCCATGTCCCGGCGTGGTACGTCTCCACGACTGGCGGCGACAAGGGGTACGTTCCGATGTTGCTCGTCGACAGAGAAGAAGACGAACAGGACCAGAAGATCATGGTGCATGTCCGGATGTTGAGGGAGCCGTCCATGGCGGCGCTGCTGGAGACAGCCGCGCAACAATTTGGGCACGGCCAGCGCGGCGTGCTGAGGATCCCCTGCGATCTGACACGGTTTGAGCAGATGATCAACGTGTTTTGATGTTGGACGAATCTGCAAGATAGATTTATATGGGTGATTGGCAAGTATAGATAGTAGTAGCTTTATGATGTTTCTGTTGGATTGTTGAGGAGCAATTCTTTTATTTTAATATTTTATATTTTAATGTAGACATATATTGTTGGCACATATATAGGTCAGCTCGATATTTTATTTGTTTGTTTTGATAAGTTTTTTTTTACCGAATGTTGGGTTTGATTTTTTTAGATAATAGAAACTGTTCAAAAGTTCCCGGCCTTTGCACAGCACGCAGCAAGGTATTTGTTTTGTTTTTGACGATTATTACAAAAATAGTGTCAATCTCCAGATTGACAAGAAGAGCTTAAATGAAAGCAAATAAAACTATGGAGGACCGAGTTTATTAAATCTCCACCCGTGAAAGGCATAAAGCTCCAATACAACGACCTCCAAAGCTGCGCTCACCCTACGAACGTGGTCACCGACCTCCTCAGATAGCAACAGCGCCCAATACCGTAGCCAATAAACTCTCCTGAAAAGTGCCTGCATATACGATGTATACTTAACAATATCAAAACAAATTTCATTCCTACATCGCCATATCGTCCAGCACATGGCAGCCAAACCTACTAGGATAATAATATCAAAACATAATGTTTGGTTTGATAAGTTGTACCATGTACATCGTATTTACTGGTGTCAAAATAAATCATGAAATCAAAAATTAACTATGCAAATAAATCACTGGAGGCGTGGTGGCTGCCACCCTGAAGCTCCTCCACACGGCCATTCCTGATCAGCACGACCTCAGAGATGGTTTGGGCGAGTATAGGTAGCTTTATGGTTTGGTATAGGTTCAAAGTATGTGGAGTAGATCAAGCTCATAGAGTTTGCATAGTGACAGGCTAAAGGTTGCAGATTGGGATACCTGCCTGCTTTGGGACGACGACTAATTATCTGGTCTGAGTTGTTTCAATAATATCAATAAGTTGCGGTGATATATTACGTTGACAATCAAATGGACCTGCAATCCTAGTTCAGAGCCCTGAAGATCAATCGAAAGAGAAACCGCACGTCATTTTGGTTCACACGCGCGCTCTACGTGCAGGTACGGAGATTGTTGCGTACGTGTAAGTACGTACCTCGGTCCGTGCGGTTTGGGTTTCTTGTCTGCACTTGACCTTGAGTCTTCGCTCTTCATAGAATACCCTTTTACCATGTAAGAAATTTATTTATGCCGCGTGACCAGCAAACATAGTATGACCAAAACTAGTTTAGACCGTGACTTATTCCCATCCTGCCCGTCGTTATAATGCATGTGTCAACATCACCACTCCTACTTGCCATATAGATTAGCTAGTTATATAACTAATAACTTCTCACGCAGTGCACGTAGCGTCTGAGATCCGGATTGTACCTGCTAATATGTTTTTCTAACTATGAGTACCTGCTAATATGAATCCTAGCTTCAGAGATCCATCCATCGATTGCATTGCGTGGCTATATAAGCTCCATTACACTGCACAAATCCAGCCATCAAGCGAGCTACACCATTTCTCTCTACATATCTACCGAGCATTTACACAGCTCATACACATCCATAGTCCCAAATCGTAGCATCACAACCCAACACACAGTTATATACACAGCAAGGCCACCGTCTCTGCTTCGTTGCCAGTAACATTATTTCTGTAAATGGCCGTGTGGGGATCAAGGAAGCTGCAGGGCGCCAAAGCCAGCGTCCCGGCGTGGTACGCCTGCGCCGCTGCTGGTGGAAAGGTCCCGAGAGGTTACGTTCCAATGGTGCTCGACGCCGGGGAAGAAGATGAACAAGATCAGAGGATCCTGGTGCATGTTCGTATGTTGCAGGAGCCGTCCATGGCGGCGCTGCTGGAGAAAGCCGCGCAACAGTTTGGGCACGGCCAGCGCGGCGTGCTGAGGATCCCCTGCGATCTGACACGGTTCGAACAGATGATGGAGGATCAATGGGTTGATGTTGAAAGCTGCTAGATAGATGTGGTATATCATTTGTTGGTGTGGCTGTATCGGTTCAATTTCATTGGTTCGAGATGCCCTTGAAGGTCAAGACTACTGTAACACCCAGGTTTTCCAATAATATAAAATAATTCAAATATCAATACAATTGATTTTTCTTTAACTAAAATTTAGCTAAGTTCAACATGCATCATGTTGTTTGTTCGCATTTGTATGAAAAATGAATTTTAAACTCGATAGAAGTTCTTGTACAATGCAAATAACAGGCTGACCACTTGTCCAGAAAATCCAATCGTCTCTTTCCTTCTCTCTTGAGTGCAGTCCGTGCCATAATACATGGCAAAACTGCCATATTCAATTGCCGCTAATCAATTCTATTAATTTCCTCATTAGAGCGTGTCCTCATTTCTATGGAAAACGCCTTCTAGTCCTTCCATCGTTCAACCAAAATTCCAGGCTGCCTCCTTGTGTTTGTCTTCCAGTCCCTCGTTTGCCCAGAGAAAATCCAGCTGCGCCCGTCTCCGGTAAGTCCTCGCTGTTGTGAGCCGCCTTTCATATCGGAAGGCATCCAGGAGCTTGTGAAGCCCATCCCCGTCTCTGCCCGGAAAAACAGGTCCTCGACGAGCTGTGAGTAGCCCCTGCTCATGGTTCTCTTTCTAATTGCTGATCGTCACTTCAACACCACAGAACAGACACGGTACGTCGACGACCCGAAGGAAGAACTCGCCGAAGCTGCAGCCTTGTTCCTGACGAACACGCCGGCAACCATGACTCGTCGTCACTGTCGCCTCGCAGCCAAGGAAATCCCTTCCCCGACGAGCTCCGGACGACCACAACATCTCGACGATCTAACGTGTCTCGCCTCCAATGCTGCATCTTGATCCTTGACGAGTGCCTGCAACCGCGATCTTTCATCACCATTGCAAGGACGTCCAGAGTTGTTTTCGGCAGTCACGGCACCGTAGGTGAGAACCTCACGCCAATCTCCTCCTGTTGTTTTGTCTATCATCAAGCTCGGTAGATAGTTGCATGGGTTAGGCCATGGCGTTTGTGCAGAAGCTGGCCTCCGACAATCTGTTCTGTTTGCTTCTTGGTTCACCCGTTAATCTGCTAGTTTGCAAATACATCTTCGTTTCTTATCAGATCAAGCGTATGCAGCTTTTCAATCTCAATTGGCCTCTTTACCGTATAAAAATACACTAGCCCTATTGCTTGTCAGAATGATGCCAGTCTTGCCCAAGGCACTCTGTTTTCTTTATGAAAACAGAGTGTGTTACATTGCCGGTAGCAGAATTTTCAGGAAAATAGTGTTAACTTCATTTTCTTATATCTTTTTCATACGAACTCCGATTTGGACGATTCTTGCGCTCACGCGACCGTTACGACGTAGGCTTTATTGTGATATGCTTGTTTTACTGTGATTCTACTGTTGGGTCCGTTTTCTTAGTATGTTTCTTGTTTGCTTATCGGTACGATGATTTTGCGAGCAGATCAAGAGCCGGCATTGAACATCCAAGATCAGGTTTTTGAAGAGTTTGAGCAGCAACCAGGCAAGTGCCGTTGACCATACTGAACCCATCTTAGGACTAGATTTTTATTTTGCATGCATGTCTTAAATTGGAATCCCATAATATGGTTTACTAGTTATTTCCTTATTATTCCTTGAAGCCGTTGATGAGTAGTACATATATGGGTCTGGGTAGCTTATTTGCTAGTGCTGTCAGTGGTGGGTTCATGGGGTATCTTAATTTGACTAATTGTATACTGAACTAAATTCATGGGATGATAATTGGTTTTAGAGACTTGGAGATTAGGGAACCTTGGCAGGATGGTATGTTTGGTTTGGTGCCGTCGTGCACGAGAGCTCGGTTTGTGCTAGTGCCTGCCATAGGTTCTAAGGACCGGTTCATGGAGCATGTAACCCGGCTTAACAGCGCAGCCATGAGACCTATATGGGTACAGCCTGGCTAATTACTTGGATATCCTCTTCTTCTCTGTACACACCATCCGGCGGACTAGTGGCGCAAGAGGGGGCTTCTGCAGCGGAGGTAAAATGGACTCCATATGCTGTTAGCGGTGGAACCTTAGCGGGTGTCTACATGTTGAGAGGATCCTTGGAAAGGCCTTGTAGTGTGACCCTGGCTGCACACCCCGGAAGTGTGAAGCAAAACGGGAAACACGACTCATGGGGAACGTGCGCGAACTCTGCAGAGATACAAACTGTCATGACAGCCGTGCTCACGGTTAAGAGCGGCCTGGACTTATTCATGATTAGTGGGGGGGTTTGACGGGCTGGTTTGTTGGTAGTCGGATTGGGATCCGATGAGTTCTTCCCTTGTCGGTTCAGTTACGTTGGAGAGTTGACACCTAGTAATTAGGACGCTTTGAGTCTAGGTTGTTTGTCTTGCATAGTGCAGTAAAACTGAGTCAAGCCTTTCTTGCTTATAGCCAACATGTCATCCTTTCCCACACTTGCTGAGTACTTTATGTACTCACGTGAGCTTTTTTCCTCTTTTTGTCATATATTGCTGCTCAGACGAAGGAGGAGAAGCGGAGTACAATGACGACGACTTCGACCCGGACGCTTCGTACTAGGCTGGCGCTCCCCCGGACAACGCCTGTGGAGATGGAAGACACCGCTTCGTTGATTGCTGCATGTACTTTTCTTTTAGACCTACGGGTCCTTATGTATCAAATATTTAACGTTTACTTGGCTTGTAATAATGATATTTCACAATTTGTCGACTACATGTATGATTAACTGATCCTGGTATACATGTAGAATACATTCGGTTATTTTCTTTGAACCGGGTGTGACAAAGTGGTATCAGAGCCGAGGTTGTCCGTAGGACGCGAGCCTAGGTAGAAATGGTCGTTATAAGGATTATTTTCGCATATCAAAACTATTTTGAAAAAAAAAATGCTTTATTGCTCTTCTCCCGCTTGCTTCATTGATTTATTTACTTTGTTTGGAGCTTACAATCACTATATTTGCTCTGTTTATGAAAAGTATTACAAAGTTGTTCATTTCTCTGTTTAAAATCTTGCAAAACTGTCACTTGCTTATCTCTTGCTGTTTTCTTTTCTAAAAGAAAAAAAAATAGAAGACACGTATGCACGAGCATCGACGCCATCTACGGAGGTACTAGTTTGCGCCAAGAGAACATGATATGCAGTGGTGCCGCAAGATTTTCAAGAACTGCTTGGTGGGTGCTTACACTTCAGGTCAAGCTATCAAGCACCTTGACAGTTCCATGGACGTGATGATTGTTGGTCAGGAGCAAAGGCGCTGATGAAGCTGCATTACATCGAAGACCAGTGACACATGTGGATGCTACATTGAAGGCTGCTAGAGGGTGCTAGAAGGGAGCGTCGACAATGAGCAGTGCTCCGACCACAACACTCGGACAACCACCTCTTCACCGTGCGGCCTGTCGTCTGCCAACTCTTGATCCAGAATTGCTCACATGTCAACACTCTCCCTGACGCTGCGAGTTCAAAGTCATAGGAGTCACCCATCTAGAGTTGTATTATAGAAATGTTCTTAGCATCTTTAGCATCGCTTTAGATAGTACGTCGTGTTGAACTCTTGTTTGCTCCTGTGTGGTCTGGTTGGACCCTTGTTTGCTTTTAAAATTTGTTTGGTGTGCTGATACAACCATGGAACGCCTCGGCAACTTGTCCATGGCTGTATCATTTGCTTGTCAGTACAATCCATCCATCGTTTAAAGTTTCATTGATGCATATAGTTGGGAGTCCTATTTATCTTAGATCTTTTACTAATGCCACCCCAGCTGTCGGTTCTACATTCCACAATTGAAGAAATGCTTGAGAACAACAGAGGAGCAAACGCCAATGGAGGACCTGGATGTTCATAAGGATTTTTCTTATTCTGAGCATCATTTGAAGATTACTGAGACATACAAACTTGTTACTCAGGACAAGAGAATTTGTATGCGCAAAGTGCAGTGGAAACATCATTAGGAAGCGCAGAGGCCACTTGCTGCGAGAGAGAAGAAGACTTGAAAACTGAGCTTCCCGATCTTTTCTCTTAGGCTTCCGAATCTCGAGAGCGAGATTCATTCTAAGGGGGGTAGATTTGTAACACCCAGGTTTTCCAATAATATAAAATAATTCAAATATCAATACAATTGATTTTTCTTTAACTAAAATTTAGCTAAGTTCAACATGCATCATGTTGTTTGTTTGCATTTGTATGAAAAATGAATTTTAAACTCGATAGAAGTTCTTGTACAATGCAAATAACAGGCTGACCACTTGTCCAGAAAATCCAATCGTCTCTTTCCTTCTCTCTTGAGTGCAGTCCGTGCCATAATACATGGCAAAACTGCCATATTCAATTGCCGCTAATCAATTCTATTAATTTCCTCATTAGAGCGTGTCCTCATTTCTATGGAAAACGCCTTCTAGTCCTTCCATCGTTCAACCAAAATTCCAGGCTGCCTCCTTGTGTTTGTCTTCCAGTCCCTCGTTTGCCCAGAGAAAATCCAGCTGCGCCCGTCTCCGGTAAGTCCTCGCTGTTGTGAGCCGCCTTTCATATCGGAAGGCATCCAGGAGCTTGTGAAGCCCATCCCCGTCTCTGCCCGGAAAAACAGGTCCTCGACGAGCTGTGAGTAGCCCATGCTCATGGTTCTCTTTCTAATTGCTGATCGTCACTTCAACACCACAGAACAGACACGGTACGTCGACGACCCGAAGGAAGAACTCGCCGAAGCTGCAGCCTTGTTCCTGACGAACACGCCGGCAACCATGACTCGTCGTCACTGTCGCCTCGCAGCCAAGGAAATCCCTTCCCCGACGAGCTCCGGACGACCACAACATCTCGACGATCTGACGTGTCTCGCCTCCAATGCTGCATCTTGATCCTTGACGAGTGCCTGCAACCGCGATCTTTCATCACCATTGCAAGGACGTCCAGAGTTGTTTTCGGCAGTCACGGCACCGTAGGTGAGAACCTCACGCCAATCTCCTCCTGTTGTTTTGTCTATCATCAAGCTCGGTAGATAGTTGCATGGGTTAGGCCATGGCGTTTGTGCAGAAGCTGGCCTCCGACAATCTGTTCTGTTTGCTTCTTGGTTCACCCGTTAATCTGCTAGTTTGCAAATACATCTTCGTTTCTTATCAGATCAAGCGTATGCAGCTTTTCAATCTCAATTGGCCGCTTTACCGTATAAAAATACACTAGCCCTATTGCTTGTCAGAATGATGCCAGTCTTGCCCAAGGCACTCTGTTTTCTTTATGAAAACAGAGTGTGTTACATTGCCGGTAGCAGAATTTTCAGGAAAATAGTGTTAACTTCATTTTCTTATATCTTTTTCATACGAACTCCGATTTGGACGATTCTTGCGCTCACGCGACCGTTACGACGTAGGCTTTATTGTGATATGCTTGTTTTACTGTGATTCTACTGTTGGGTCCGTTTTCTTAGTATGTTTCTTGTTTGCTTATCGGTACGATGATTTTGCGAGCAGATCAAGAGCCGGCATTGAACATCCAAGATCAGGTTTTTGAAGAGTTTGAGCAGCAACCAGGCAAGTGCCGTTGACCATACTGAACCCATCTTAGGACTAGATTTTTATTTTGCATGCATGTCTTAAATTGGAATCCCATAATATGGTTTACTAGTTATTTCCTTATTATTCCTTGAAGCCGTTGATGAGTAGTACATATATGGGTCTGGGTAGCTTATTTGCTAGTGCTGTCAGTGGTGGGTTCATGGGGTATCTTAATTTGACTAATTGTATACTGAACTAAATTCATGGGATGATAATTGGTTTTAGAGACTTGGAGATTAGGGAACCTTGGCAGGATGGTATGTTTGGTTTGGTGCCGTCGTGCACGAGAGCTCGGTTTGTGCTAGTGCCTGCCATAGGTTCTAAGGACCGGTTCATGGAGCATGTAACCCGGCTTAACAGCGCAGCCATGAGACCTATATGGGTACAGCCTGGCTAATTACTTGGATATCCTCTTCTTCTCTGTACACACCATCCGGCGGACTAGTGGCGCAAGAGGGGGCTTCTGCAGCGGAGGTAAAATGGACTCCATATGCTGTTAGCGGTGGAACCTTAGCGGGTGTCTACATGTTGAGAGGATCCTTGGAAAGGCCTTGTAGTGTGACCCTGGCTGCACACCCCGGAAGTGTGAAGCAAAACGGGAAACACGACTCATGGGGAACGTGCGCGAACTCTGCAGAGATACAAACTGTCATGACAGCCGTGCTCACGGTTAAGAGCGGCCTGGACTTATTCATGATTAGTGGGGGGGTTTGACGGGCTGGTTTGTTGGTAGTCGGATTGGGATCCGATGAGTTCTTCCCTTGTCGGTTCAGTTACGTTGGAGAGTTGACACCTAGTAATTAGGACGCTTTGAGTCTAGGTTGTTTGTCTTGCATAGTGCAGTAAAACTGAGTCAAGCCTTTCTTGCTTATAGCCAACATGTCATCCTTTCCCACACTTGCTGAGTACTTTATGTACTCACGTGAGCTTTTTTCCTCTTTTTGTCATATATTGCTGCTCAGACGAAGGAGGAGAAGCGGAGTACAATGACGACGACTTCGACCCGGACGCTTCGTACTAGGCTGGCGCTCCCCCGGACAATGCCTGTGGAGATGGAAGACACCGCTTCGTTGATTGCTGCATGTACTTTTCTTTTAGACCTACGGGTTCTTATGTATCAAATATTTAACGTTTACTTGGCTTGTAATAATGATATTTCACAATTTGTCGACTACATGTATGATTAACTGATCCTGGCATACATGTAGAATACATTCGGTTATTTTCTTTAAACCGGGTGTGACAATTACGACCTTTCATCTGCAATTTTATGGGCATTGAATTTTATTTTATTTCGAGTTTCGTGTCCTAATGTTCTATGAAACAAGGTTGTGCATTTTTTAGAGGGCCTTTGGAACGCGGTATTTTTTTCCGTTCCTGCGTTTTTCCTGTGAACAGTCAACTGATTCCTATGAAATTCCTGTACAATTCCTATAAAAATCATGCGTTCCAAAAGGGGCCTTACTCTTTAGCAACGGGTGTGATTTAAGCCCGAACACTGATCTATCTGGTCGGAGATGGTGCACCGATTTCTGGGTGTAAATGATCTTGTTGGGAGATTAGCCGGCACCAGTGGTTAATCGAAGGCGACTCCCTCAAAAAAAAAATGTGGAAATGTATGCTATCCAATGGTTATTTATTTATTTATTTGAGAAAGACATGTATGTTATCCTAAATGGATGCCAGAAGATGTCAGGGCCCGGCAGGTTTGAGCTGGGCCTCGGCCTAAAAATGTTGTGGCTCAGTATGAAGGCCATGGCCCTGTAAAAGAGGCCGGCCCAGAACTGATGCAATCGTGCGATTAATAACCGGACCCTACTCTCTGGTGTCATGCACATGAATTTTTACTGTTTCTCTCCACCCCCCCCCCCCCCCCCCCCCCCCCCCCCCCCCACCCCAAAAAAAAAAGAAGTTTTACTGTTGAAGAACATCAGAAGATGTACACGCTGGAATAAAAATTAATTAACCCTTCATTATCCTAGATCAAGATTCAGGGACATCTTGCAAACATCCCTTGCCTCCTGAACCAATCCCAGTAGCTAATACATCGCGAAATTACTCGGGACAAACAAAATTGCTGAGCACAAGGCTAGTTGCACCGATATGAATAACTCAGTAACAGCACAAAAACAGGTTACATTGGCGACTTCAGCATACTCCTGGCTTGCGAATGTGTTTAAGGGATTCTGCCCGAGTTGATTCTCAATCCTTGTCTGGCAACCCCATTGCCGTTTCAATGTGTTTTTGTCCCTGCAACGATGCAACAGTACAAATGAATTTGAATCCACAAGGATGTTGTTCATTTGACTTAAATATCACTATCTTACCTCTGGATTGACGCTCTTCTGATATGGATGCATAAAATCGTGTGAACGAAGCATTTCCTTTGTTCTTATCCTCCTGCACTCAAGGAGAAGTTTTTCAGCAACCTCAGGAGCAACTGCCAAGCCTGCAAAGCAATTGACTAGAAAGGTAGAAATATTGCAACAACTGGAGAAATTGTACCTGAAGGAAGCTCTCAACTGATGCCTGATCATTTGGTGAAAAAGGAACCACCTCCCTTTTCCTTTGTACAAAATCCTTGTTCTCATTTACCTGCAGTTCCAACATTTAAAGCAGCCATAAGATTACCACCGGATGAAACAGAAGTGAAAGGCCTGTGCACTTCACTGAAATAGAAAGGATCTACTCTTCCTATGTCAAGTCAGTTGAAAATTGCAAGACAGCAAGCTTATGGAGAGAATACATATTCAGCTTCAAATTCAATAGTTGCATACCAATGTCTAAACATATTTGCAGATTAAAAAAGTAGACGTTCTTAAAAGTATGCTGATAAATCCAGAAAGAATTGTAGGATAAGTGTATCACCTGGTCTATCAGTCGTTTAATAGGACGGTGAAGCGATTCGAGAGTTGTCTGCTCATTTAGTCTTTTCAAGAGAATAAGAGGAATGGTGGCTACTTCTGGGAAAGAAACGTGGTAGCTCCACTGCGCAAAATGTGCGGACAGAACCTGAATTGCTGAAAGAATGCACGCCTCTTGGAAATCCCTCGATTTTAGAAGGCTCTTGGGCACCTTATAGCAAAGAAACAATAATTAGGACGTAATATTCTCAGTATAAACAAATTTCACAATGCTTGTACAGTTGTAACACATGCTTAGAGAGATGCATGAAAAGATGCATTAGCTAATTAATAGTGACAGTACATATTGCGGATAGCAGAACAAGCATGAAAGAACTTAAGAGTTGTAATCGATAACAATGTGCCCAAAATAGTTACTGACAGAAATGGCTAACCTTCAGAAGTGAAGAAAGGTTGACCTTTGTTTTTCGTGTTTGTTCATTCTGAGAGACCTCTCTAAATTCTAAGCAGTCAAATAGCAATGATGGAATTGGAAAGAACATCTGACTGCAGATGGAAAGCTCATTCAGCATCTGTGCAAGCTTCAGTCTTAACGGCAAGTACCGTGTGCCTGGGAATAAATGAGCCACTCCTCTTATTACTAGAAGAACTTGCAAAAGTAATGGACGGAGGTTGTAATCCTTGTAGTTACAACAGATAAATCTAACCCATAGGTTCACACAATTGATATATTGCCAATTATCTATCTTCCTGAGGTCTTCCTGCATCCACAAGCAAGGAGGAAAGTGTTCATGTACAATACACAAAAAAAAGGGGAGTTGGGGGAAGAAGACAAACATCATGAAGTTAAACCTCAGCATACGAAAAGGCAATTATTGTACAGGAGATATTCCTTTCCGTTATTTTGGCATGTTCAAAAAGGGAATGTACATCAATAAGGACCATTATTTTACTGCCGCAACTAATAAATCTTAGCTAGGTTTTATAGCCTTAGCAAGACAATGCTATTGACATATTAAAGACTCATCAGCCAAGTTGTGCCAACTGCCAAGGAAGAAAATGAGAAACATGTTGCAGTTTGTTAGCTCAACATCATTTGTGCATGCCAAAAAAAAAAAATCTCTATAGGAAAAAAAAGGAAGTTAATGGCCAGTTTAATTGGAAAAAGTCAACTTTGGCGTGATACTTTAGAACAGGTCCTACAGCTGTTATCTAGACACACATTTAGGCCTTGTTTGGATGCATGGCATCGATGCCATGCATCTCTACAACTAAAGAGGCCCAAAGGATCTTCCTGGAAACGATATGATAAGAATTTCATAACCATTGTTAACAAAGTGCTCATACACATTCAGGTATAAGCATCATTGCATACCTTTTCCTTGGTTTTAGAAGCCAGTCTAAGAATAGCATTCAGTTGCCCCACAGAGATTACTACCCTCTCAAATGACGTCTGAACATCCAGAGAATAAAGCTCCACTAGGCAGTTCATCAGAAAATCAATATGCTTTGTGTTTCTGTCATTCACAAGCTTGGTGCTCGCAAGGTATGCATTATAGGCTTCAGTTAAGCAGATATCCAAACAGTCAGGTAACAGTGAAGCTAACTCTCGGATCATAAGAAATGCAGAAAGAGACAACCTCTGATCTCCACTTGCCCATAAGCGAACTAAGATCTGCAGTGTTGACAGTACAAAATAATTTCAGATACTAAAAACCGAAAATAATTCGAGAGGCTAAAACAATGTTGCTACCACTAAGTACACACAGTTACAAAACAATTGAACACAATGTGGGGTTTCAGCCTCGAAACATCAATAATTCAAACAATTAACACTTCAAATTTTGAGAAACGTTATTCCATCTAAAGGTAGATAAAAAAAAAAACATGTAACAGAAACATTATTCCTACAAAGTTCTCTGATTTACGTGTACGCACAAAATAAACACATTTACCTAGCATATATGAACTTATGCCCCTAAATTTTCAGTTATGATATGCTCAACTAGGTTTTGGCATGAATCCTTGGGAACAAAAGAAAATGCATAACCAAGTCATACACTATCAACAGGCAAAATCATCTCGCAGCAGAAAACAGTACCTTGAGCAGCCTAGTAGATGTTGATGGATATGCACAAAAAAGAGCTGCTGAAGCCCTCAACCGAGTCAAAACAAAAGTAAGTATTTTGTTATCTGTAAGTTGACTAAGCAGATCAACAGAATTCCGTAAGTAAGACTTTATGAGAGGATCAACAGTTTGCCATTTCTTTGAATTTTTCAGATTCATAATTTTCCCTTTGTTAAAATCATCTGAAACTTCCAAAAGAGCACGAAAAATGCTATCGGCTTCAGAAAGAACAAACGTTATTATCTGATGAAATACTCTGGTGCTTTGTAATCTCTGCATCGAGGGGCTATCAAAGTGAACACCGAATTGACATGCATCGCGAAAAGCATTTAGTAGGTTACGTAGGGAAGGTGATTTAGGTTCCTTTGCAACTAACTGACACCATTCACTTATAGTCTTGCTTGTAAGGGTCTTAGCATTTGGGAGATTGTTATCACCCAATTCATCATCATCGTCATCCATAGAATTCATCTCATCTTCGTCTGAATCCTGTTGAATATCCATGACGAGTCGTACAAAAAGTTTGGTAATTGTTAGACTAAGCATAAAATTACGCTCAAAGCAGATCAAGCAGAAACTTATCCAAGAAGTGTCTGCACTTCCAGCAGCAAAAAGTGAAAAACAACACTTACATCTTCATTTCTGTTGCTCTTCAACTCTGATTTCCATTTATCAAGGAAGTTTGCAAACTCAGGCTCCTACAAATATAATGAACACTTATAAAATCGACAATGAAATAACAACAATCTGCAACCATAGAATTCCAGAAATGTAGCTATTGTAAGGTTATGCCTACATTGTACTCGTGGATGGTATGCCGTGGCTCTTTTATTTTTAATTTGGTTGCAACAGTTGACTGGAATCATCTAGGACAGACAGACAACCAAAATCTCACTGGATTTAGTACAGAATTTAGTACAGATACAGAACTCCCAACCTGATTCAAAATCGCAGCACAGGAACCGTGTAGCTGGTTGTACTTCAAGTGCCACAATAACAGGACTGGCAGTTTGTAGTACAATTGATCTAATCTAACAATTAGCAGTTCGTGCCTATGGTACAGACAACTGTTAAAACCAACATTTTTTCTCCGCATACAGTTTCGTCCAGACTCCACTATCACTTATAGGGTGAATACTGAGTAGTGAAAATCGGTAAGTAAAATGCATAAGGCATATATGTATCAGAAATTAATGTTCTAAATTGCTTCCTATGAGGAAAAACTATGGCACGTAACTATAGAACTGCGAGAAAGAACAACATACACTAAAGCGAAAATTGAAGCAAAAAACAGCGACAATTTAAAATGAGTATGAATAAGCCTCATTGTGAAAGGAAGTTTCACCTTATCCAGCAACTTCTTCAACTTTTTCTTTTGTTTTCTGATATCCAGGTTCATTTCATCATTCTGTTTGCCCAAACCATCTTGCATGACATGATCTGCAAAATAAGTTAAAGATTTAGAAACTAGCAGTTTAGAATCTAGAGCAGTTCCAGTTCAACAAGCATTACAACAATGATACTTGCCTTTGTCCTCGCCGTCCTCACTGTCAGAATAGTATGGACACTCGGGATCCTGCATGTCATGAATAAATTATTCAAGCAAAATCACAAACCATGAAACAACAGATACAATAACTTGCGTGAGTTATGGAGCGCCTTGGTATGAGCATACCAAAATCCGTAAATGAAGTTTTGTTGTGGATAACAGGCCATGTACAGGACTTGCAAACATACCTCTGTAAGATAGCCATCACTGTCAGACAACTCAGTGTCTATATCAACATCATCCTCTGGAAACTCCAGGCCATTAACCAAAGTAGAATCATTGATTTCCCTAAGAAAAAGAATAAGCATTTTGAGTTTAGCCAAACAAGGAATAATCTGCTTAAAGAGTCAGTCCAAGCCATTCTCCTCGCTAGTAAGCAAACTATGTCGGGTACAAAGTTGATGTGGCTAGTAAAAAAATGTCAGAAGCACATGACAGTCAACATTCCAGAATCGTAAACTAGGCTAGTGCAGGCCAATTAGCTGTCCAGGGGTAACTGGGAATTTCAATTTCTAATTCTGAGACACTAAAGCATTCCACTGCAATTCCTAAAGCAAACTCATTCGCACTTCACCGAACCAAGCAGAGTACAGCAAGAGAGCAGCGCTTACATGTTGGCAGCTTCCGCTGGCGGCGGCACGTTGTCGCCGGCATCGCGCCCCTCGTCCCGGCCTCTCCCACCTGAAAAGCACCAGCAATCAGCTCACGCGAAGGCAGATAAGCAGGCGGAGGGAGGCGACGGCGGTGTGAAGCAGGGGATGAACCTTTGCGCTGGAAGCGGTGGTTTAACTGGTTGCGGATCTTGCGGTTGCGCTTGGCGGCGGTCTGGAGGTGCTTGCGCGCGAACTTGCGAGCCTTCTTGCCCAGCTTCTTCGCCATCGCGGCCTCCTCTCTCGACGACGGCGAAGGGCGGAAGCGGCGGCGGGGTTTAGGGTTTGGGTTTCCCTTTTGGTTAAGTCCTCTTTTCTCGACAGGGATGGGAGGCCGACATGTGGACCCGCTCTAGTTCAATCTTGGCCTCCTATTCGTCATCTAACGGTGCAACGAGGATCCGACTGGGCTGGGCGCGTAACAGATAATTGAAGGTAAACAAAGGATCTCGTCGGAAAACCACCCTCAACATGGGCCTTAAAATGTAACTGCACGCCCACAAAGAGCCCAGAATGGCCTTGGCAGATCTGGGCTGCTAGGATAGTGCGGATCAGGATTTCTCACTAACATACGGCCCGAGTTCGACGGATTGCGGAGAAATGTTTATTTTTTTGCTCATCATGCTTGTCATCCCTGAAGCATTCAAGAACCCACACTCCAGCTATTCGACACCTGTCCAACCCATTGCTAATCTCAAGTACCATCAAAATTAACGCAGAAGGATCGACGTTACACTGCAAAAGGTTACAATAACATAACTAGAGCTGAACAACCTCAGCAGATGTTAACCAAAGCATATGCTTCGGCATGTCTCCGAATTCATGCTTTGTATATGCTACTAGCTAGTTCTCCAGGCAACAAGCGCTCACATCCCATGTCTGATAGTGCTACAACATGTTAGCAGGCTTCCAGCAAACTACGCATATGGTGGTCCGGTAGTAGAAATAGCCATCATACTACGCTAGCAGATACTTGACTGCCTGCCTGGGCGTTTGCTCAATGCGCGCGGTCTCGGAGGATCTCAATGTCCAGCTCCGAGGGATCAGTTGCCTGGATCTCATAGTGGACTCCATCCAGCTCGCGCCTGAACTGCTGCTTGGAGGTGGCATACAGCATCTTAGAACGGATACGAGAGACTGAAGGCGACCTGAAATAGTAAGGGGCATATAAGCTAATTTTGTATGAATCAGACTAATCAATGGCCGTTAGAGTTTCATTCACAATATATACTAGTAAGTACAAGGACATATATATAAGCTGACCAGGCTATGAAGAAAATCTTGCTCTTCTGGCAGTTTTCTTCAGTGACAAAGTCGAAATCGTAGATGGCATATCGACAGTCAGTCTCTGGAAGGGAGCCCATGAAATCATCGAAGCTCTCGGTCACAGCACCCCACTTCTCTACCACAACCTCCTTTCCCTTCTCGTCGATCTTGAAGATGACGTAGCGGTGTGCTTTCTTCCTCTGAAGCTGGAGGAATGTCTCCTTGCACTCTGCAGCAACCCCCATTCCGGAGGAAGCGCTTGACTGCACAAATGGATAATTTTTCAGAAATACGAGCGCATTATCTGGTCAAAGCTTAAACTCAATCAATACAAATACATACACATTAGATGAAGCACTAGACTAAAGTCATTCATGAGCATAGATATGCCATTCTGAATAATAGTACCCCAAAATCAGTTGGTTGAGGCCAGTCCTTAACAGTATGTGCAACCAAGGACTGATACAAAAAAACTCCTCACTCAAAAAGTTCTAAGTTTACCATGTTTCTGTTATCTGAAACAAAATTTACATTGTCCAGAACAACTGAAACTAAAAAAGAAATTTGATTATCTGGCAGAATGTATATATTGTGATTATTGTCCAAAGAGGCTGGACTATAACGGTGTCCTGAATCACACGGAAAAAAATGCTACAGCATTCCTCCTATCTGTCAAGGCACACTTGGATTTATTCTCACTCTTTGCTTCAAAAGGGCTGCTTTAGGAGAAAATGCGCAGTTTGCTTCATTATAGGTGTTTTCTCATTCCTGGCAACCCATGGGTTTCAGAATGCCATTAATGTTAGAAACAAAACTCAAAATGGATCAATCAAACAATGGAAATTATAATCCACAACATCTCAAAGACTCAAACAAACAATGCAGATACTGAAATTGCAGGCCCTGGGGTTAGATCGGGTGAGTAGCTGGGGCTAATTTAACCTGGTCAGGTTGATGTGCTCTTTTTGTTTATTAAGAAACATCATAGTCTGTGTAGTCAACATCCCTCATTCCTGGTATAAGATGAGGCGATGTGTTTGTTATTGGACCTTTTTTCCCGGAATGGGGATTTGTTAACTATAAGCAGCTTGTCTGTGTATTAGAAAAAATAAGAAAACAATGCAGATACTTTGAGGACCACGGTGCTAAGATGGCACCATTTCAGCTCTTGAATAATCAAGCACACTAGCAGAGCAACCCACCACAAGGTACCAACAATTACTGATTGAGGCCTTAGTTCTCCGCCCATTAAAACTACATCAACACCAAATTTAAGTAGAATTGAAACCATGTCCCCTTCTCTCAATAAGATATTTCTGTGGAAGTACAGACAAACATTCCAACAACGATAAGGACTAGATGCTAACACGGCGCATTTTCCACTCACCTACAACAATGAACACCGCCCAGCCCATCACTCCATCAAATCACACGCGCTTAAAATCTCAGACTTGCACACCTCTGAAACCAGTTAAAGACACGATCGCCTATGTTAACACCGAATTGCGGTGGAATCAAACTAATTTGACTGGCAGTAACAGTTAATTACTACAATTCACACCTGCAAATGATTGTGCTCACCGAATTGCGGGATGCAAACACGGCGCATGTTGCACTCACCTATACTATAGCCTATAACCATGAACACCACCCATCACTCCAGATCACGCACATTACAAATCCCTAACGTTCACACCTCTGAAGCCAGTTACAGACATCGTCACCTCACCTATGTTTTATTTGTACTGGTACTAACGAACTACTTTGATTGGCAGTAAGTATCAATCAAAATTCACACCTGCAATGGTTTGTACTAGCATGTTCATCTGATAACATGATGTGCGCAAGCACAATGAGAGAGAATGAACAGTATACGTGTTCCCATTTATCAATCGGTCAGGTACCATTCCTCCACAGGAACGACCCTTGCGACGTCGTTTGCCGCCAGCCGGCGCCCCCATCGGCCGCCGCAGACACGATTCAATACAGATCGAACCCCAATGCCAGGAGATCTCCGACAACGGTTCCCTCACGGATCTTCAATTCTTCATTCACAGTGAAGAAGAAGAAAAAAAAACGAAATTTTCCCAAGAGTCGCCGCTTCCCCCAAAAACCCAAACCAGGAAAGAACTCCACATCCAGCCATCACGCGAGAGCAGGGGAGGAGATGAGTAACTCACGTAGGACCTGACGAACGCCATGCCGGTAGCTCGCCGCAGAGCAACCTTCGCACAGGAAAGAACCGGGAGAACTCGTCCGTCCGCGGCTGGCCGCTACGTACAGCTCGCTCCGCGACCTCGAATCCCGCGCCGCCCTCTCTCACGGACCCGGATGGAGCGCGTATATAACCACAGCGGCAGGCAGGAGGAAGCGGCGAGCAGAGAGAGGCAGGACAGGAGTGGCAGTGGCCGTTGGTGGAGCGGAGGGAGAAAGAGGCGGCGAGAGATTCTTCTTCCCCTTGGCCTGGTCAGGCCGTGAGGAGATTCCTCTTTTTTTTTCTTGCGATTTTCGCGTGCCGTTCGATGCATGATCCGACGGCTGCTGATCCACGGGTTGGCCATCGTAGCGACAGGGACGAAAGCCTTTCGCCGTTTTGCGTCGATCAGACCCACGGTGTTCGTTTCAGTGGGTCTAAAATTTAGAGGGTCTAAAAAAAGAATTTTATTATTTAAGAGTATTAAATAAAGTTTAATTACAAAATTAATTGGAGAATGTCTGATCTAATTCGCGAGACGAATCTAATGAGGGTAAGCAATCCGTGGGTAGACGATGGTTACTGTAGCATGACTATAGTATGACTGTAGCAAAACATAGCTTACTTAAGCTCGTTAGATTCGTCTCGTAAAGATGTACCCATCTGTAAAAAAATTTTGTCATTAGACTTTATTTAGTACTAGATTCTCTTTATTTAGAAGCATCTAAAATTTAGCGTAAAAGAAACGAACAGGCTCCTGCTCGCACACACGAGAGCGTGTCACATGCGTGCATCAGTCTGTTCTGTTGGGTGTAAAGAAAACAGCGTAGGAGCAACGCAGTCTTATTCTTGTCTGCTTTCATCGCTTTCGGTCTGATATATTCATATTTCCAACAAATTACTAGTTTCCTTTTCGTCAAGAACCAACAAATTACCTTATTAATTTATTCATATTTCCAGGTCAAGAAGAGAAGAACTCGGGATGTGAGGCTGCGTTCTTCTGTGAGACTGTGCCACACACATGGCACATGTTCTCCGGATCTGCAATTCATGGTACTAGTACGTGGTAGCCTAGGCAAAAGCCATCCCCGTCTACAAAATGACAGCAGCAGGATCCAGAACACTCTGCGAACTTTTTTTTTTAGGACTCTGCGAACTTGATACTTCGGCTTTGCCCAAATAAGCCCGTAATAGCATTGGCAAAAGGCTGATTTGTCTGGCCCGAATAGCCAGGCCCATGATCGCCAAAACAAAGCTAGCAATTGGGCTCAGCTACGTCTTACTACAGGCCTTGCCGGCCTCCATTGGGGCACCCAGAACCAGAACAGTTTCTGGTTGTTTACTCTCAGTCTCACTCTAGTAAACTTCGCAGAATTGCACTGACATGCGGCTCCTATTAAGCAGAGCCTATATAGTTTAGTCACTGGCTCTCGTAACAGGTACATCTCTATCCATATGCATAGGCATGTCGCAGTAATAACAATTGAAGAACCCATCAATAAATGCTATGAGAGAGAGAGAGAGAGAGAGAGAGAGAGAGAGAGAGAGAGAGAGAGAGAGAGAGGTATGAAAACAATCTGGAAAGGCATATAAAGTGTGAGAAAAGAGCAGGAGCACCAACATAACATTCAGGCATTCGCAAAGGTCGCAGCCGCCTGTTCCATCAGCCTTGCTCTTAGAAATGTGAAGCATCAGGAAATCGCCTACCTAAGATTCCAGCGGACCATGAGCCGGTGTCTTGAGGTGGAGCACCACCAGTTGACGGTTGGCTCAGGTGACTTCGCGACGATGTACCTTTATGCTCCCAATTGGAAAGCAACGGCAGCTGCCAAGCTCTGAGAACATGTAATTGTCTGTTGAAGCCTGCACATTTGCAGCTGATACTATAACAAGTGTTCCATCTCATCTAGCTGTACGTAGTATCTGCAAATGGATCCCTTGAAATGGTGTGTGGACTTGCAGCCATGTTTTTTTCTCAACTTCCGTAGTGATGTTAAGTGTGTTGCCTACCAGCAAGCAGCATTCGGTGAGGCAGTGATCGAGCTAGATGTTAGCTAAATATTTTTAATTCAAGTTTATGTGATATTGCAAATCCACTAAATCATGATTAGTCTTATACACAGCGTATGCATCAAAATTTAATTAGTTAGGCTTAGCCCATAATGTATGGTCCCTTATAACATTACATTGTGTTTAACATCGGATGCCAGCAGATATTTCACTATCTGCACACAATGGAAAAGAGGCCAGTACATGCGACTGCATGAAAGCATGAACGTACGTGCAAGTTAATAAGGCAGGTAGCTAAATCATATCTCACCATCAAGTAACAAATTTCCTTCACTTGAATGCACTAGCACCCCCTCTATAGATATAGCTCTGCTTGAGGCACGTTAACCATGTAGGAGTTGAGCTAGACACTATTGAGTTATGTGGTGTACAAATAAAAGTTAGTTCCTGATCATCAAGAGAAACTTATAAGAGACTTGAGTGTAAGAACATAATACAATCCTGTAGCTTCCGCAAAAAGGTTTCTATACTCACACGCACAAACCACATCTACCTCAACTATAAGAGAGTACATAGTTTGTGAATGGATGGCATTTAAGAATTAGAGAACTTTGTTGCGTGCCAATTAATAGAAATATGAAGCATCAAGAAAACGGCCACCCTGAAATCAACCAGTACAGGGCCCGAATTCTTCATCAGCTTGGCTGAGTACGTCCGCGGCAGATTCCGAAGCTTCTAACTGTTAAACAAGTTAGAGATAAGCGTGACTAGATTGTAATCTAGAAGATAGACTCGTAGTCAGTTGGGATGTTGTATTCTGGCGTGATTCTCACGCATGTAAATGCGCTTGCGCGATCCTGATATAACCGCCACGCCCGGGGCTGTTCCGGGCTATATTAACAGAGATGCGGCCCCTAATTAACAGGGTTCAACGCTTCCCAATTCCCATCCAATCTTTCATGGGTATCAGAGCCGCTTCTCTACCACACGTCAATGGCGAGCTCTTTGACCGGCGCACCGCTTCTAGCCCTGCGGTCTCCGAGAAGTTGAACAAGGGCAACTTTGCCATCTGGCAGGCGCAAGTCCTGCCCACCATCCGGGGTGCGCAACTTGAGGACTTCCTCGATTGCAAAACTCCGGTGCCCTCCAAGACAATTCAAGTCGGCACCGGCGACAAAGCCGAGACGAAGCCGAACCCAGAGTATGCGACATGGGTTGCCAAGGATCAGCAGGTTCTCAGCTACCTGCTGACCTCCATGACGCGGGAGGTGCTGACCCAGGTTGCGACCCACAAAACTGCTGCCAAATTGTGGGAAGCAGTCCTGGAGATCTACGCCTCGACGACGAGGGCACGCACAGTCAACACGCGAATTGCTCTCGCGACCGCGCAGAAGGGAACTCAGCCCATGGCTGAGTATCTCGCCAAGATGAAGGGGCTAGCAGACGACATGGCTGCGTCTGGACGCCCCCTCGACAACGACGATCTCGTCTCCTACATTATCACCAGGCTTGACAGTGACTACAACTCCGTCGTGTCGGCCATGCTGGCGCGAGTTGAGCCGATCACGATTGGCGAACTCACATCCCAGCTGCTCAACTATGAGATGTGGCTGGATCTTCATCGCGCCACCTCCGCGGTGTCGATGTCGCCTGTGAACGCCGCGATGCGCGGCCGTGGAGGTGCTGGTCCGATGCGTGGCCGCAGTCATGCACCGAGGGGACCAGGCCGTGGTGACGCCAATGGCCGGGGTCGGGGCAGCTCCAACAACATCACCCGGCCCCGGAACACAACTCCAGGGAAGAAAGTTCCCAAGTGCCAGATCTGTGAGCGTGAGGGTCACTCCGCCAAGAGATGCTAGTATCGCTACGACGAGGATGAGTCGGGCGACAAGACTGCGGCTGCGGCGTACGGTGTTGATCCACAGTGGTACGCTGACTCCGGAGCCACGGATCACATAACAGGAGAACTTGAGAAGTTGGCGGTCCACGAACGCTACAACGGCAATGAACAGATCCGAACGGCAAGTGGGACTGGTATGGACATTAAACACATTGGTCATGCTATTGTACATACCCCTAATCGTCCTTTATATCTTAAGAATGTCATGCATGTTCCACAAGCCTCCAAAAATCTCGCTTCTGTTCATCGTATTGCTGTTGACAATCGTGCTTTTCTTGAATTTCATCCAAATGTTTTCTTTATCAAGGATCAGGCAACGAGGAGAGTTCTTCTGCAAGTCAAGTGTGAAGGAGGCCTATATCCCCTTCCTACCAACAAAATTCGAAGATTAGCTTTAATTGCATCAAAACCGACAGCTACAAGATGGCATAGTCGGCTAGGACACCCTGCTTTTCCTATTGTTTCTAGAGTCATTAGCAATTTCAATCTTCCTTGTTCTAGTGAAGAAAATAAAAGCTCTGTTTGTGATGCATGTCAACAAGCCAAGAGCCATCAGTTACCTTATTCCAAGTCGTCTAGCAAGTCTAGTTTTCCTTTGGAGTTAATTTTCTCAGATGTATGGGGTCATGCAATTGAATCTGTTGGTAGAAAACAATATTATGTGAGTTTTATTGATGATTTCAGCAAGTTTACATGGATTTATTTGTTAAAACATAAATCTGAGGTCTTTGCTAAATTCCATGAATTTCAGAATCTTGTAGAAAGGCTTTTTAATCGCAAGATTATTTCTGTCCAATCTGATTGGGGTGGTGAGTATGAAAAACTCAACCCGTTCTTCTCAAAAATTGGCATTACAGATCGTGTATCTTGTCCTCATGCTCATCAACAAAATGGCTCTGCTGAGCGCAAACATCGACACATAGTTGAAGTTGGTCTTTCTCTCCTCGCTCATGCATCCATGCCCTTAAAGTTTTGGGATGAAGCCTTTCTTGCTGCCACATATTTAATCAATCGAACTCCAAGCAAAGTCCTTGATTATCTTACTCCATTGGAAAAATTATTTGGTGAAAAACCTGATTATTCTTGGCTTTGTGTGTTTGGTTGTGCATGTTGGCCTAATTTGCGACCCTTTAATGCCAAGAAACTCCAATTCCGTTCCAAAAGATGTGCATTTTTGGGATATAGTAACATGCACAAGGGATTTAAATGTCTTGACATTCCTACGGGTCGGGTTTATATTTCTCAGGACGTCATTTTCGATGAAGATGTTTTTCCTTTTGCCGAGTTACATCCAAGTGCCGGCAATCGTCTATGTTCTGAGATTTTACTTCTTTCACCAAATTCCGACTCAAATAATGGGGATGTACAGGTACATGATCATGTGTCAAATGAGCCATCTAACCGTGTCCATGATGCAGAAAATGGAACTCAAAATAGTGCAGAAATAGAAGAGGAAACATGTGCTTTTGTGTGGCCTCAATCCGGCGCGGGACACGATGAAGATGCGCCGCCACCTGAACCAGCAGGCGCAGGCAGATCAGCACCGGACTCCGCGCCTCTGCCCTCCGCGCAGGAATCTGATCCGGGCGAATCTGCACCAGCCACGTCGCTGGCGGCTCCACCACAGTCCCCCGCGGGTGGGACGGTGCCGACACCTGCGGGCCCACCTGTCTCCACGATCGACACAGTGCCATCGCCCACGCGATGGGGGCGACAACCTGCGGCGACAGCGACGCGCGCATCCACCTCGGGCTCGGGTGCTGCGGGATCGCGTGCGCCGGATGTGGCTACGGGCGCTCCTGTGGCACCTGTCACTCGGCCAGCCACTCGAGCTCAACACGGCATCCACAAACCAAAGGTATACTCCGATGGAACCATTCCTTTTCCCCAGGGTTTGTTAACAGCACTGGGTGAACCTAATGATTTAGCTGAAGCTCTTAGCGATCATAATTGGAAAAATGCCATGGATGCCGAATATCAAGCACTTATGAAAAATCGCACATGGCACTTAGTCCCACCTGCTTCTGGTAGAAATGTTATAGATTGTAAGTGGGTATATAAAATTAAAAGAAAATCTGATGGCACCATAGACAGATATAAAGCTAGATTAGTAGCTAAAGGCTTTAAACAAAGATATGGCATAGATTACGAGGATACTTTCAGTTATGTAGTTAAATCTGCTACTATAAGACTTGTTTTGTCTCTTGCTGTTTCTCGAGGATGGAGTCTTCGCCAATTGAACGTACAGAACGCGTTCTTACATGGTGTTCTAGAGAAGGAGGTTTTTATGAAGCAACCACCTGGGTATATTGACAAAGGGAAACCAAACTTTGTTTGCAAATTGGACAAAGCATTATATGGGCTCAAACAGGCACCACGAGCTTGGTACTCGAGATTGAGTGAAAAACTACAACAACTTGGGTTCAAGGCATCTAAAGCAGATATATCCTTGTTCTTTTATTCAAAAGGCAATACTACCATATTCTTGCTTGTGTATGTTGATGATATTATTGTTGCTAGCTCATCTTCAGAAGCTACAGCTGCACTACTCCAAGATCTCAAGGGGGAGTTTGCACTTAAAGATCTTGGTGAACTTCATTATTTCTTAGGAATTGAAGTGCGCAAGCATAGAGATGGTATACGAGATGGTATACTGCTGACTCAAGAGAAGTATGCAGCAGATCTGCTTAAGAAAGTTAATATGTCCAAATGCAAAACTGTGAGTACACCACTATCTATTTCTGAAAAACTCTCAGCCTATGTTGGAGAGCCTCTGGGTACAGAAGATGCTACTAAGTACAGAAGTATTGTAGGGGCTCTTCAATACCTGACTCTTACTAGACCAGATATTGCTTTCTCAGTAAACAAAGTATGCCAGTATTTACATGCTCCTACACTTGATCATTGGTCTGCAGTCAAGAGAGTTCTAAGATATGTTAAAGGGTGTCTTGATACTGGTCTCTATATTCGTCGTTCACCATCACTGCTAGTCAGTGCATTCTCTGATGCAGATTGTACTCTTTTTGCTGATCAAGGACGATCACAATGTCAGGCAACCTCGTCATATATTTAATCCCGCCGAGATATCTTTGCAAGGTGGATAATTTTCTCTTTAAGATTGCCACATCTCTTTTTGGAAGATGGTGGGCAGGCTATCCAGATGACAGGAAGCCTACTGTGGATTTGCAGTTTTTCTAGGGCCGAACTTGATTTCTTGGTGTGCAAAGAAGCAAGCTACGGTTTCCAGGTCTAGTACAGAGGCAGAATACAAAGCAGTTGCCAATGTAACGGCAGAAGTTATGTGGGTACAAAAGTTACTTGAAGAATTGAGAATAAGGGCACCAAGAGCAGCTCGGCTATGGTGTGATAATATTGGTGCAACTTATCTTGCTTCTAATCCTGTTTTTCATGCAAGAATGAAGCACATTGAGGTGGATTACCACTTTGTTCGAGAAAGGGTTGCACGACAATTGTTGAAGATCAATTTTGTCCCAACTGGAGATCAAGTCGCAGATGGTTTCACAAAACCGTTGACAGCTCAGAAAATTGAAGAATTCAAGCACAATCTCAACCTCGACCGGTTTAGATTGAGGGGGGATGTTAAACAAGTTAGAGATAAGCGTGACTAGATTGTAATCTAGAAGATAGACTCGTAGTCAGTTGGGATGTTGTATTCTGGCGTGATTCTCACGCATGTAAACGCGCTTGCGTGATCCTGATGTAACCGCCACGCCCGGGGCTGTTCCGGGCTATATTAACAGAGATGCGGCCCCTAACGGGGTTCAACGCTTCCCAATTCCCATCCAATCTTTCACTAACAGCCTCATCGTGCAACAAAAGTGCTGCATGCTCCATTTCTATGGGTACCTCTGCTCTATGGCTGCTCCCGGACGGTTTGATATCCACACGTGTAGTATATATGGCGTTATCAATCTGTCGAGCTTTTTCATTTTATACGGACGGATCACTGAAACTCATGTAAGAGCTTCATTGGAATTTTGTGCTCACTGAGACGTACCTCCTCGCAGTTGTTTTACTTTCTGCTTACATAGGAGGCACATAATGAAAGCTAATAAGTAGCATTATGTGGAACTAGTCTAGCCATCATTTGATATACGTACGCAATGTCGTTTCAGCTTGGTACTCAAACTGATTAGACAAAATATATAGAAATGTACTCTGTTTCGAATCAGGTTATAGTTTTTGTGTCCTAGGATTAAGAGTCAAGCAGGGGAATTCACCAATTGCTATTAGGCCTGAGGCGGCAGCAATCAGGGCCCAAGGAGTAGCAATGCTTAAGGTGATGAGCAGCAAGATTGCTACGCTAATAATGGTAGCTAGCAGGCCGGCTGCATTTGGGGTGCTATGTCATTTTGCAGGACTGCAACCTGTGTAATGATCCATGATAATAGTTACCTGATTCATGTAATTTTCACCATCTTTTGTTTTCGATTCATGGGGATAACATGATTACAACAGTGTACTGACCACTGCCAAACTAGGATCTACATGTACTGCAGCATTGTTGAGTTACTAGAATCGATACTTGTGATGCGTTTTATTACAGGGATCGTCTCTTGAAATTAGAAGGGATAATCTGGTGCAGCTAAGTTTGTACTCCCTCCGGTTAGTATACCATTAGCTTTAGAAGATGAAATTAGAAATCAAGTTATTAGTCTGCTAAAGTGTGATGGCTGTGGTGGTGTTGAGGACTTTGTGGCCAAAGATCAGACGGATACACTAGCGTCAAGTAATGCATTAGGCGTGTTTTTTTTTCCAGGTATATGGTGTCTATGTCCCTATTCTTCTGAACTTTTAGGGACTCATCTGAATACCTTGAAGCAAAGCTTTACGACACATGGTAGGTGTGAGGGCTTCTAGCTAAGTAACAGTAATAATAAGTGTAATATTCCACCCTGAATAGTCATGCCATGGCGCACAACTGATCAGTTCAGTTCAGTTATATTTGCTTATGTTTATTCAGTACAAAATGTACATATTTATAATTCTTTTCAGTCAGGACAGTTCAAAGGCACGAGAGATAAGGAAAACTGAAAAGTACCACAAAAGAAAAATAATTTAGTTATATTTGCGGTAGGAGTAAAAAGTGGCGGCACCGGTCATATGCCTTGTACTGTGTAATAAAAAAAAAAAGGGAGTTGGAGCAAGCCACAATGAGATTCAGCTTTTTGTAGGGTACAGCAGGAAAGAGAGTGGTGAAATCAATTACCGTAGGATGCAATGAAGCGACACGGAAGATTATATAAGAGATACCATACAGATCGAGCCAGGGAGCCTCCGTATATCTAGACCAAGCATTTTGCGATTTTTCATGTCCAGATGCACCGATAAATGCGTCAAGAAGAAAATGCTGCGAGGTCTTGTCACCTTCTGCTGCTGCACCTTGCTGGAGTGAACTATACCATGTTATAGGAACAGGAGGCATGGAGGAAAAAGTGACCATGCAAGTTTTACGTGGCTCCTTCAACATCCATGCTGAGGATGTTGAGCTGGAGTACTTGTCAACGGTGGGGGATGTTGAGCATCGTTTAGTCTTCTAGCATTAAGTCTCATTTTCAGTTCCGACTGCAAAATCCAAGCGTGAACCGAGCTGCAATGCTCTACGTGGTTGGAGCTGTTTGGCGCAGCGGTACTTTCTTAGAGAATTCGTCAGGGTTGGTAGGGTGTGTGTCTGAACACTGAGTTACAATGCTCTAGCTTACCAAAGTCCTGATGTATGTGTGATTCTGGATGAAACATTATGGGTGGCGGGTTTTTTGGTTCCTGGCATCTCACATGCATGTTTTTACTGCTTAGTGAGTTGCATTCCATTATTATATAGCAGCATATCAGCATAAACTGGGTGTTTGAAGCGTTTCCGCTTTTCACATGATCGAGTCGGTATGCGCTGATGAACAGACGTAACAGTACATCACATAAAATACACAAATTTACATCTTTAAGTTATACAAGTCTTAAATAATTTAAAACACGTGAGTAGCACAGCGGAAGTCTACAAGTACAACCTCTACTAAACTCGACGATCCAAGCCACACATCGAAGCCCGTGATGTGGACCTACTGAGAAAAATCCACCAAGCACAGCGGAAGCAAAGAATACCTGCACAAAACATAAAGAGCCAAACCCTGAGTACTAGTTACTCAGCAAGACTTACCCGTCAACGTGGCCAACTACAGCCGACTCCTAGAATGCAAAGGCTAAAAAAAAAGGGTAGGCTGACTCAATTGCATAACCCGCACTAATTACTTGGTCCTTACTTTCAAGTTTTATTTCAAATTAAGTACTTAACCAATAATACAGTGCGTTTATCTAAAACAGATATAGGATAACAATACATCAGATAATAGCAGTGTACAATAAGCAAGATATATGAATATAACAGTAATACTAGCATCATCATATCATCAATCATATCACACTACGATGTGGCGCACTGAACAAGGTTGCTCATGACCGAGAGCGGCGGCATCGATGTACATCCTGCAGGAGAAAAACCTGACCACACGCCGCACACGCGTAAAGTCGCATGCAGCAACCGTTCGCAAGGGTCTCCCTAGAGCTGGCTGGGTCTCACACCTCCCGAGAAAGGCCTTCCCGCACGGTCCCCGTCCCAGACGTACGCCCCGATTGGGAAGTATCCTTTCTCTCCCAAGTACCATGATAGAAAATGCAAGTATCCGCGAGACACCAGGGCAACCCAAGCTACTAAGTTTACTAGGCCCATAAAAACACTAGCATGTGATCAGTACGTTCGAACTTGCTCAATAAGGCCAACAACGAACGGTCCTTAATCGACACAGACGGGGCTACACCACCGTGAAGGCCCAGCCTTCTCCAACCATCCTATACAAGCAATTCCCCATCCGGTCTCAACAAATCCTAAATCCAGCTAGTACAATCCAGGGGTCCCTATCATGCGAGTGGGACCTACCACTCGACTTCTACCGTCCGCTAGCCACTAAGCCTAGCAAGTTCTAACGTAACCTAGACCACATCTACAAAAATAGGACACAAGGTAGGATATGGAAGGGTAGTCCTAATGCAGTTCTAAGGTTTCACATCAACTCCTAATAAACCTAATGCACAATCAATTACTAGCCCCAATCAAGTGCGAAAATAAAATCCTAAATAGGAAGGCATGCACCGGGGCTTGCCTGGCTCAGGAGCGACGCTATCACTAGCACAGTCAGCAACGATCAGTCAGTGGCTCCTCTTGAGCGGCTCAGCATCCTGGTCCTCCACCTGCTCCTGAATCGCCTCGATAGCTATACGCCATGACAAGGAAATGCAAGTTAGATGCAGGTAATATGATGCAATTAAGAATTTAATTACTTGATAGGACAGTAATTTACACTGTAAGTGCAAATGGTTAGCTTGTTAATTACTTTCGTTTGAAGTATTTCCTTCATTGACTTTCAATTAAGTTAACCATTTAATCAACTTGAGTGGATTAATAAATAATTTGATCTAAGAAAAATTAACTTATGTCCAGTGGTATTTTTCTGGTGAAAGTTACCACTGGAAGTAATTTATGGTGAAGTTTGATGATTTGTTGCTTTACAGATTAATTATAATAATTTATACAATACAGAGAATGATTTAATTCATAAGAAAAGAATTATACATCATATGACAGTGGAAAAATGTTTTGTATCTGTCTTATCAGCAGCTTAACAAGCAGGCAAGATTTCATGATTTAATGAGCAACAGAAAATTTATTAGGAATTAAACAAGGTTTGCATCATTTATAATTTTACAGAAAACAGAAAATTATACATCTTAGCATAAGGAAGCTAATAAAATTGGTTTCATAATTTTCGGATGTGTATTTGGTTTACTATGAATTTTACAAGTTTCTGTGATTTTCTGGGAATTAACAAAATACGAAAAGGATTGAAAATCGGGCGAACCAGTCACATCCTGGCCACAAAAGTGGCCACAGAATTCGGGCCGCACCAGATCCAAGCTGGCCACACCGGATCTGGCCACTCACGCGTGGAAACACAAGAAGGGCCACAAAGTGGGCCACACGCGATCCCACGTGGCCACACGGGATCCTGACCATGTGGTCAAGGGTGTGTTGGCCGGAGTGGTCGCCGGAGCGCGGCGGCGCGCTCGCCGGAGCTAAGCTTCCGACGGCCAAATGACGAATGGTTAGCGCGGGAAGAGAGAGCGTGGAACGGAGGTTTCACCTCGACGACTTGGAGCTCGTGAGGAGGGCCGGAAGATGCTCAACGACGACGAGTGGCGGGCGGGGGAGGTTCGGCGGTGTTGCGACGGCGACGGTGTAGGCGAGGGTGGACGAGATCTGGACGCGGAGGTTCCTCGCAGCTTGTAGAGTCCCGTATCGGTGCTTGTCGTCGATGAGGAACCCGGGAGACGGAGCTGGACGGAGGGCCGCGCGACGAAGATGAACGGCGGTGGGGGAAATCCCGATTCCGGCGACTCTGCTGCGATTGAGAGAAAATGGTGAGGTCCTAGGGGTGCTCAAACGCGTGGAGAACGACTGCGAGCAACGAATCAAGATAGGTCTCACCGGAGCAGACGAATTTGACGGCGAGGTGACGGAGCTCGGTTTGCCGGGCTTGGAGAAGACGACGCAATTCGAGCTCTTCACCCCGGGGAAATGGCCATGGCAGCCATAGCGAGTTGGTGAGGGTCTCCGCGAAGCTTTTGGTGGGCGTGTCTTGGCCGGGTACAGCTCGCCGACGGCCAGCAAGTCGAGCTCGGCTCAGCAATGGCGATGGTGATGCAGCGGCTAGGGTTTGGGAGCTCGAGGGCGACGGGAGAGAGTGGGAGAGGTCGGGAAAAGGAGCGGGTCGCGTTCTTGACGTTGCGACGCGGTCGGGAGCGGGCCAGGGGCGCCGCGGCGCGGTCCGTACGCCGTCGGCCACGCGGCGGAAAGACTCCGGCGTCCTCAGAGAGAGAGGTGAGGCTGACGAGTGGGCCCGGCAGCATCTTTCAATTTTTTCGAATTATTCAAAACTGAAATTTCCCCAAACTTTGGAACATAATTTGGCCTAGCAAACAATCTCCAAAAATCACAAATTTGGCCTCTTTGGAAAGCTCTCGAACTGGACTTCAATCTGGCCAACATGCACATCTGGTCTCCCAGTAGATTTAAAACTGCAGCTGGTCAAATTATGGTACTTTCTATGTTTCCAGGATTTATTTGGACATCCAAAAGAATTTCTAAAATCACCAAAAATTCTCCAAAAATTCTCCTTGAGCAGGGCTATTTACTGGTATTTTTATTGGCTCAAGTTGTTATTGGAAAATTTGAGTTCCTTCAGAAGCTTAGGTTTGACAATTGTTTGCAAATTTGAATTTCGAATTTTCAATTTGGTTTCTGTTTGGTTTTTGTTCAGTTCAAGATGAGCTCTAAGTGAATTCAGTGACACGGGGTGTCACAGTGTTTCTCTGAACTGACGTGTGTGCCTGCTCAACTTGAAACTCACGGCCTATCCCGACGCATTTCGTTCTCCCCATGGCAACCACCACGGTTCCACCGCTGCTGGCTGCAGCATTGAAGGGCCGCGTCGTCCTGCCTTTGCAAGAGCTTTCTTTTGAAAAAAAAAGGGTCCATAATGCATTTTTCTCAACGTGACATACCCTGGCCAGTCATTGAGATTCAGAATGTACAACTTCCATGTTTCATTCTGAATATGTTGGAGCACCTACAAGTTACAAACAAAAGAGCTCCGAACTCGGCAATCCTGATCATATCATTGATTCAATTTGTTCCAGCCTAGAGTACTGTTAACTAGTTATCGTTTGCTAGTGGCTGGGTGCACAGAGGACATAAGTCATGCTGTTTAATTTGCGTCATCACGTGCAGGTGACGTTGTCACTCTGGGTCACTGTTAACTACATCGTCGTTGCTAACTTGCTAGTGCTCTGATCTAGTTGGGTACGCATACATAGATGCTACTAGGCACTGCTAGCTTTCCGGAAAGATCGATAGATCCATCAGCCTCGCTCCCTGGCCGCAGCCAACCATGGATCAAGATACTGTGGTTCGTGGGCTGCCAACGAACATATAAAAAGCTCATGCCATGATGCATCATCATCGATAGGGATATATCCTTTTTATCTAATTGCAGCTGCAAGCATGCATGGACGCCACCTCTGCAACTAAATGGCACAATGATTTGTTGTTGGTTTTGTCACTTTTCCGCCCGTGCACTCATGACTCAGAGCGCAAACAAAACACCTGCACTCTCTCTGGGAGTTGAGATACCGCTTACCAATTATTTTTCCTCAGATTTGTGGCTGCCCCTGGTCGGTTTGATATATCAACACACGTAGCTAGTAGTGCATTAGTAGTATATATGTGTCTGTCCAACTACATGGTATACTGATCTCGAAACTGAAACCCATGTCGGATAGATGTTGGGTAGGTTTTCATTTTATTTTTGAACTAAAATGAGCATCGTAACATCATCAATTAAAAATCAGAGGAAAAACTTGGGTCACTAATTTTTGTTATAACAATATATTGCAGCATGACAAAACTATATTTTTGTTAAACTATTTACAGTTGTAGAAAACAGTTTTTTTTAGAACAATTCACATGCACCACTTTTAGTTGTCCAGGTATGAATGTCGGATGAACTGATCATATCAAAGGTAATACCTGTTTTTTTTTTGGTGTACTTAGGGAGTACTATGATACTGCTGGCGGTCCAAAACAATGATCAATGTCAATGAAAATATAACGCATGGATCATGACTTGCTTGCGTGCGTGCATTGAGCGCAATCGATTGTTGTAGCTGGTCTCATAATAACACCATGATAGAGTACATTAAACACGCCAAGTGGAGCAGCTACTGGATTGTGCTGGAATCCAGCTTTTAACCCCACATATAGTTTGGTCGATGGCTCTCCAAAAGTTGGCAAATGTAATTATCTATCCCAATCCATAAGTATATGGCAGGAAATAATTTAAGAACCGATCTTGCATTCATAAGGGAGAAAAAAAAGGACAAGTACGATATACTAGCTGGAAAGGCATAGAAATAGTGAGGAATCAGCAGTAAAGCCAAGAGCATATTCAGGCACACAAAAAGCTTGCGATGTAGTGAGAAGATAAACTTTATCCCTGAAAGAACGCAAAAAGAGAAGAGAAGAAAGAAAGGCGATCAACAAGACGAATATGAATGAAAAGCCGAGGCGGATAGAGTATATTCTGAGCATTGAGACCGTAGTCGAGGGCAAGTAAAAAGTGCTAAAAGTTGCTGAATTTTTCGTCCATCTCACATGGCCTGAAACAAGCTGGAGATTGGCAAGCATGCAAAGCTGGGGACAAACGGAATCCAGGTGCATATATAGCTCTGCTCTCTGTCGGCTAGACGGTGGAGCTCCATGTGTCACTGAGTGCTCACTCGAGTCAAGTGAGGGACGACGACAATGCTTCACTACAGAACTGGAGAGACTGACATGGTTGTTGGAACAGGTGAACTGAACAGCTCGCATTCCCTCGCTGCTGCTGAAAGAATCGCAGAGGTACAGCTGGGTGAGATCAGACACTTGTTGCAGTATCAGCTGCCAATGTGCAGGCTGCAGCCGGTCACAAGTCTGTCTCTGTGCGTCGCAGCTGCAGTTGCCAATTGGGTGCTACTACCAGCAAGTCACCTTTTTCCATCCTGTTCCACCGTTTAAAAACTTGTGCAAGTTAACGTCGTAGTGCTATTATTTATGTTCCTTTTACTATGGGGTATTCGTTTCATGGGAGTTTAAAATTTAGAAGGGTTTAAAAAAAAATCTTATTATTTAAGAGTATTAAATAAAGTTTAATTACAAAACTAACTGCAGAACCCCTGGTCTAATTCGCGAGACGAATCTAATGAGGGTAAGCAATCCGTGGTTAGACGATGGTTACTGTAGCATTATTGTAGCATGACTGTAGCAAAACATAGCTTACTTAGGCTCGTTAGATTCGTCTCGTAAAGATGTACCCATCTGTAAAAAGGTTTTATCATTAGACTTTATTTAGTACTAGATTCTCTTTATTTATAGGCCTCTAAAATTTAGCGTTAAAAAAAACGAACAGGGCCTATTTCGTAGTGAAAAGGTCAGAAAGGTGCACTAGTATTGCTGCACTTCTTCTGTTCTAGAGGTTCGATCGTGACCTGAACTGAACGCTACGCGGAATGACTTGGTCAGATTTCTCGGCCATTAGACTAACTAACATCTAGTACTAGAAAATCATACAGATGTTTGGAGTTGAAATTTTTTGGCTGTTCTCCACAAAACATCATCACGGGACTCGCGAGTTATAAAATACTAGCACTGAGATTTTCTCGAGTCTTTTTCTCCCTTTATCCTTCATCTATTATTCTTTCTCTGTATTTAGACGCAATAATTTGATGGGCCTAACAGGCGGAATGATTTAGACATGCTCGCTGCATGTATACGCTGGTCCTTGGTCACACAAGTCACATCTTGGTCAACGAACCACACAACCAACCGAGACAACGCGGTACTGGCGTGCATGGCACATCTACATGAGTAGTCTCTCTCTGCCGCGTTCATGTGCGTGCAATGCTTCTTCTTCGTGCTGTCATTGTTCATTTCCTTTTTAATCTTGGTTTATTTATTTTTTTGCGAGGGTTTAGCATGAGCGCAAATGTGTTCCTGTAAAGTATACATGATCATTTACTCACCGTGTTTTCTTAAATCAAAATCAACCAACACATAAATAGAGTTAAAATGTAAACCTATGTGTGGTCACGTTTTCTGTGCTATACGCTCCCATTTCATCGTTGTCTTGTTTCAGGCGATTCAATTAGCGCAAATGCCCATCAAGACAGCACATGTACGTAGCAAGGCTCCGTTAAGGCGCAATAGCAAGTCAACCTACAAATGGTGGCGCAGTAGCAAGTCAACCTTCAAATCACTATGTGCGACTCTCTCCGAAAAGGATAAAAGAAAAATCCCGTCTTATAGTTGATTTTACCAACGACAACACAAGATACTAGTACTGAAACTTTTTCTTTCATTCAGCTCGTCTTCTTGCATTTTAATTTTTATTGCTAGAAATTGGTACACCTCATTAGTGCACCCTCTCCAGGTCTTCTATATATACACCATATAGGCACCCACGAGGAGCGAATTTTCTAGGATTTAACGATTTTATGCTTTCAGCAGTAGGCGACGTGGCCGTCGATAGCGAGGCGCCTGTGGTGACTTCGTCAATCTCGAAGATTTACCGGCTCGGTCTTCGAAGATGCTCATAGGGGTAGGGTTTGTGTATGTGCATTTATAGGGGTGAGTGTGCGTGCGTTGTGAGTGTCTGAGTTGTACTGTGTAATCATAAAAAACAAATACAGGCACCCACGAGGAAGGGAAGGAGAGAGAGAGAGAGAGAGAGAGAGATGGAGAGATTCATATTTGTGAATTTGAGTGCGCTAGGAGTGGGAGACACCAAGGAAAATTTGTTATGAAGCAGTCAAAGATTGTGAGATATCCTCTTGAGATAATCGTCAAAATAGCACTTATAAGGGCACCATCTCCATAATGCCCCTACTAAAGATGTCATATCCAGAGATGACATCTTTAGTGTCGCTCTTCGGCCATGGAGATGACGCCCCCACCTGCCGCCATGCGACACGAAGCTTCTTCGAGCTGCTCGGCACGGCCAACAGGGAGTCGGCGCAGCCTGGCGCTTGGTGAGAGAGCAAGAGGAGAGGAGGAAGAAGCTGAGGTCAAGTGCGTCATTCCAACTAATTTTCGGCATTATGAAATGACAGACACCTTTACTAGTGGCCTTCTGGAGATGACCTCCTTAGTAAGGGTGTTCTGGAGATGGCACATTTTATCAGTGCTATTTTAGCAATTATCCCGATATCTCTCTCATAGTTTCTTTCCACCACATTTACCTTTTTGAACACAATCAACCAATACACAACAAAACAGAGCTAAACCTGCTACATGCAATTAGTGCAAATCTACACTATTTTTCTTGTCTTAACGCCGTAAACATATGGGAGGGAGTATATTGAATGAAACGAGACACATAAAGCTTGCTTGTTCTGCCAAATTCAATTCAAGAAACATAGGAATGGGGAGTCTGCAGTGCTTTAACGGTGACATTTAGTTTTATATTTATGATGCAGCACGTTTTAATCATGAATATTTATAAGCAGGAGTGATATGTAACTTTCTCAATAATTATGATCGATTACCTGACATTGTTTCTCATCTTAATGCTGAAAGTAACATTTGATAGAAAGTATCTTTCATGACATGTATCTGAAATCAAATCCATTTCGTGCTTATTTATATGGGATTGCGATTTAACCCAAGGTCCCAACCACATCATATTAGTCGTCTTGTCACATACTAGCTGTACAAATGAGTAGTACATTACAGTGCAGATGAGATAGAGTTAGGTTTTATATTTTTGAAAATTGCAAGAAATTTTTAGTCTCCCTAAATTCCTACTTCGAATCTCTCAGTACACAAGGAAGGTACTCCTGGACTATCTGATCATCTTCCATTAGTAGGGGGAGGTTATCGCGCGTGCCTCCCCCACGACCGCCACGTGTCCCTGACCACCTCCCTCCATCGTAGTCTTTCTCCAACCACCTCCATCGCCCCGGCGCGCCGCCGCCCGCCGCACCGACCCCTCCCACGCCCACCACCACCTCCGGCGGCCGGCGGCGCCTCGCCGCGCCGCTCAGCGCTAACTCATCTGATGTGACTCTCCCGCCGCCTGCCTTGCCCACCGCCGGCCTGCCACCCGCGGCTCCGGCGCCGCCGCCTCGCCACACCGCCGAACCGCCCCCCCCCCCCCCCCCCCCCCGAGCCCTCTCTATGCCCGTCGGCGATGGAATGGCCCTCAACAATGCTCGCCCCCGACCGGCTGCTCGCACCTCTCTCGCTGATGGGCCGGGCTGCACACTGGACGCACGCTCTGCGCGACCAGTCACGGCTTAGACTTTCCGTTTCTAGTACATCATACAAGCTAGGTACTCCTTGACTATCCGATCATCTTCTCTTTTCGAGTACAGTACTATTTGAAAAAAATAAAGAAAAAGGAGATTTAAAAAGAATGCATCATCAGCCTCTCCTTGATTTCTTCACCTGGTTCCCGCAAGCTCCAAAGGGAATCAACCAAGAAACGCGCACCTTAAAACGCCCAAAACGAAACCTCCAAGAGCCATTTCCTCCCCTCGCCGCGGCTTCTCCTCTCCCTGCGCGTTCACCAAACACGCGCAACGCCTCTCCTCCTCCTATGCTCGCCGGCGTCGGCCGCCGCCGGCGATGCCAACCAGCCCAGTGAAGCGCCCCTCCGCCGCCGGCCGCCTGGGCCGCCTCCTCGCCTCCCTCCGTCCGCCGTCCCGCGCGGGGCCCCTCCCCGTCCAGACCGGCTTCCCGACCTCCCTCGCCGACCTCGTCGTCAAGAACCATGTCCGCCTCAAGAACCCCAGGAGGCGCCACCGCCCCACCGCCGCCCCGCCGTCGGTCGTTGCTGCCGTCGCGGAGCCGTCGCCGCCGCCGCCGCAGCAGCAGCAACGGCGCGAGGCTTCGCCGGTTCAGAACGCGGCGGTCCGGCCCAAAGCCAAAGGCGCCGCCTTTAGCATCCGGCCGGAGCTCCTCGCGGCCGGCGTCGCGGTGGCGCTCGCGCTGCTGGTGATCTGGAGCAAGTGGCTGGTCGCGGCGGCCACGGCCGCGTCGGTGGCGCTGTTCTGGATCGAGTCCGTCAGGTCGCCCGCCTCACGCCGCCGGCATCGCCCGGAGACGCCGAACCAGGATTTGTTCTGCGGCGGCCGCGGCGTCGTCTCGCCGATTCGGGAGGCGGAGTCGGAGGCCGAGACGCCCAGGTCGAGCTCCGCCGACTCCGACGACAGGGGAAGCGAGGTCTCCTCCCTCGCGGACGCCGACGCGATGACCGACCTCGGCGGCGGCGACGACGACTCGGTCACTCCGAAGACGAAGGAGAAGAGGCGGTCGCTGCGGAAACTGATCGCGAAGAAGCTGCGCAACGGCAAGAGGTCCAAGGACAAGGACTGCACGGCCTCTCGCGACGCCGGCGGGAGCAAGCACCTTGACGCCGGCGTCAACACCGCCGGGCCAGTAAAAGCCGAGCCTTTACCTGCTCCAGCCGCAGACACGACGCCACCGGACGCGTTCCTCCCAAACGAGAGAAGTCGACACGGCGGTGCGTTCCCCACGGCGGCGTTCATCCCGATCGTCCTCGTCGGCCTTGTCGCCGGGAAGCTCCCGGCGGTGGCGCTGACCGTGCTCTGCGCCGTGTTCTTCAGCTCAGTGGAAAGATTACCCGCTAGCTAGTGATCCGAGGTAGCGTCCGCGTCCAGCTCGGAGCTCAGATCCCCGTAGAATTTTTTCAGTTCGTTCGTTGTAATTAGGCAGCACAAGAGACAAACACAAAGTGTACACAATGTTCTTGGTTTCGTTGCAGAGGGTTCCCAGGCCTGAACTCTGCAAATTGTTGCATTCCTTCTTGAATCGGAATAAGAAGTGAAATGATAAAGATTCTTGTTCTTTACGCGTCGAGATTGACCGATTCTTGTGCCGAGAACTGATCGATGGACGCACCCGACACACCATAGAACAGCTAGCTTGCTTGACAGTGATGGCGGGCAAAAAACAAATTGGTGGCTGGGCTGGTTGCGACGCAATTACCACGATGCCGACGCTTGTTCGTCTTGCAATCTGTCATCACAAATGGTTAATCAGAAGCCTTCTGGTTTTTCATTTAGTCCAAGACGAAGTCGATTAGAGTACGAGCTGCAAACGTCACAGCAAGTTATAACAAATCACAAAGGACCAAGAAACGGATCGGCACCGCTTAATGAAGGCGCTTCTGGGCCTTTCCCATTATTGGCCGGCATCTGCCGCTGGCCACTCCTTTCCCAAACGGGCAATGGCGACGCGACGGTCCAGGCCTTGCCGGGTCGGTGAAAATAGCTTCCGTACCCGGCATCTCAGGGCACCGACGAGACGGCAGTTCCGTGACCGTACTCAACGCGGCGAGCCTACTGGTAGCAGACGAGATCTTGAAAGGCTTGACATGCACGGGGGAGGAAGAGAAACGAACCACAGACGTTTTCCCCGTGCCTACATATGCGTCGGTCGCTCGGCATCGCCGATTACTCACATGATAACGCTCATGATTGGAGCAGGATCGTGTCTTTCGATCTTCGGTGATTGTTTTATTCTGAGATTGTGATCTTCGAAACAATCAGCGAATCGACAAGCGGTGTGTCTCTGTGCGTGTTTTTGGTTTGCTGATTGATTGGACTTGTCAGTGGTTGGGTTCTGCATATCTATGGATCGTGTCTACAGAGAAGTAGCGTTCAGTCTTTGGTACCCTGATCCCTGTACATCTGCATATCTATGGAAAGTGTTTGTACATGATGAGTATAAGAGAGAATCAAGGCATGCTGATTCCTTCAGCGTTGTTCAAATGTTCAGTTGTTATAGCCAGGATACTCTGCTTTTTATATTGTCCCCAACAAATGAAGAAAAAGAAAAAAGAAAGAAAGCCAGTACCATCAGCGAGGCCACATAATGATTTGAGAAGGGCCGGCCCAAAACGAGCCCACATCGAGTACTGGCTTTCTCTATTCAGTAGCATGTGCATATATGCACCCAAGATGTTGGCAATGTATGTATCATATGAGAACCAGGTTTATGTGAGAACTATGAGAACTCCAATCTGAACTATATGATCTTGATCTAAGAGGTAGCATGAATTCAGATGAGAGGGGGGATTTGTAAAATCACCGCCCACTTAATACTTTTGTAAATTCCCCCTCTCACCTCTACCTATGCGTCCCACTTAGATCAAAATCATATGGGCTAAATTGAAGTTATCATAGTTCTTACACGAATCTGGTTCTGATAAGATACGTTGCCCAAGAGGTTCAATTCCATACTTAACATGGAGTAGCCTTGATTGAGCCCACGACATCCTGTCCATTTTGTTTTTGATACGACATCCTGTCCATGTTGATATTCTGTAGACAGCGACATCGGCTGATGAACATTTTGCTGATTTCTGTTGTGCCACGCCATAAAAAGGGGGAGCCGGGGGGGAGGGGGCGGGGGGAATTGTGACAGCCTCTGATGGCACATGCATTTCTTCGACTCACGGGCCCCAAAGAAGACAGCTGGTTTGGAAATTCCAGCTTTGACTTGCGCACTGTATCCATGGCCTTATGAGCTAGCGAAGTCACATTTTTTTTTTGCGGAGGAGTGAAGTCACAAAAAATGGAATTTTGCCGGCTTCGATTCATTTCACAAAGAGAGAGCAAATAACCCTATATTGCCACGGTGTTGCGTCTAAAGAATCTAAAGACGAAATGACCCTGTATTGCTATGGTCGTATGTAGAAACTAAAGACGAAATGCGACTCTCTTCGTTTTGATTTTGTTGACGTTGGTTATTATTTGCTCAAACCAACATTAACTAAAAAAACAAAAAAAAAAGAGAACAAAGGAGTATTTGTCAAGTCATCAATACCGGAGTAATTTACGAAAATGAAGGATATAAACATGTTAGTATAATGATATTGCCAATTTCATTTTTTTTCATCGGATACAATTATGAAATTTGAATACGAAGTATACAAAAATGCTTAGCATCTATTTTAAGGGCATGTGCAATGGAGCTACTTACACTGGTGTTTACGTAAAAAAAAAGGATTCTCTTTTGGCATTGGTATTTAAGTTAGCACTAGATTCTTTAAGTGTTTAGCAAGATGGTTAGATCTATCAAAATATCTATTTTATTGTGAAAGAGTTTTTTAGGTAATTAATGATAGTTTTCTTTAAACTCACATTTGAGACATTAATTTGTAGTCAAAGTTCAGTAAGGACATTAGTTCAAACTTAGAAGTACTCCAAGAAAAATGAATTTCGGGATGGAGAAGCTGGGACCTGAAGAAATTATAACATTGCAATACAAGGGGCGATCCACGAAATGTCAGCACTAGTAGCCTAGTGGGGGTGCACGCCGTCGTCGTTGTCTATAACAAGCTGGCGCCTTTGGCATCTCCACCTCCCTCCCCCTTCCAGTCCCAGTCCATCTCCGAGCTCCCGAGGCCAAGCAGCAGCGTCGGCGGCGGCGAGAGGAAGGCGAGGGAGCGGAGGCCTCTCTCTTTCCCGCGCGCGCCGGAACGACCTCACGCTTCCGCGGCTCCTCACGTCACCTCCGACGGCCCCGGCGCCGGCATTGCATTGCATCGCGCAGGTGAGTAAACACCCGGATTTCTCTTCTTACTCGCGCTCCCGCCTGGGTTACTTGATTTAGACCTGTATTAGCCCTCGGTAGTCCTAGATCCGTGCGAAATTGGGGTTAAGATCCGTCCTCGTCGCCGCATTGACCGGCTGTATCCTGAAAGGACAGTACTTGGCCGAAAGTTTGGGACGATTCGATGCCCGCTGGGGAAATCTTGGGCGAATTTCTCAGCATGAGCGACTTTTGTTCATGGCATTTGTGCGCGGATTGTTTATGGCATGACTTGAGATGCTTGATTACAATTTTCAGTGGCTCACGGCCTGTTTTATCGATGTTGATACGCGGGGGGGGGGGGGGGGGGGGGGGGGGTGGGGACTACTTGCATCCCATTTTTAGTCTCAAGTAGTCACGCATCATAGATTTCTTAAGGCCCAGGCAGCAGACAACTTTTTCTAGGATTCCCGTTGGATGCCCGATGCCCCACAGTTGGTTCTTAGCTGTGTTTCTTTTGGCCTCTTGCTCAACTTGATCGGAATGGAGTCAAAAAAATGCATGACAATATGTTTAAGTACACAAGCTTTTGCCATGTGCTGCTGTCTGTGAAGTTGATTGTTTGGATCCCTCCAAGATATTTTATGTGGATGGACCAGATCGTGTGTTTTGGGCCGTCTGATTTCTCCCATTTGTGGTGCTCTGGCACGCTTTGAGATGAAGACCTGAAATAGCACCACAGAACATGGTTTTGGGCCCCCAGATCCTAAACTTTCTGATAGAATAGTAATGCCAGGCGTCATGACCATTTGATGTTTGTTTAAGTAGTACTAGTGGGTCAAGAATTTTTTTTTTTAAGGAAACATGGCAGGTGCGCTGCCTATTCATTAAGAGAGAAGCAGAACAAGAGTTACAATAGTCTTAACAGGTTCCGAAAAACCTAACAGGCAGCCCGCGGCTGGCTTGCTAGCGCAGAAACAGATGACAAAAGGCAATGGCCAATAATCTGGCCGAGACAAAGCAATTTTAAAAGAGGCGCAGGGAAAAAACAACAGAGACCGAAAAGAAGCGTCCTGATGCCGTCGCTTGCTCTACATCGCTCCTGCAGCCGCGACATCGTTGTGCACCCTTTCCCCATTCGCCATCCTGAAAAGGGATATGTCTTCCTTTGCCAAGAGGGCTACCTGCATATGATCTAGCAATTTGTTTTCAAAAATACGCCTGTTCCGCTCTTTCCAAATGTTCCACCAAGCGTAGATGATGACTCCAGCTGCTTTCCTTCGTTGAGCTCTACTAATCGCTCCAGTGTTGTGGGTTAGCCACGGCGCGACGCCCTGGTCGTGCGCGCCACGAAGCTGTATTCCATCTATGCCCATCCAGCTCCATACCTGACTGATGACATGTTTCGCAAAAGTGCACGCTGTTAGTAGATGGTTTGCATTCTCTGCCTCCTCTTGGCACAGCGGGCAGGTTGGGTTATGTTGCCATCCCCTTTTCGCTAGATTGTCCGCCGTTAAAATCTTCTCATGCATTGCCGTCCAGGCGAAGAAAATGACCTTTGGCTCAGCTTTGGCCTTCCATAATGTCAGCGACGGAAACGGCGCGTGCGAGCCTAGGAACTGCGCCTTGTACGCTGTCGCCGAGGAGTATGTGCCATCGGCACTCCATTTCCAGATGATTGTATCTTGTACATTAGGCTGCAACGTGACTTCACGAACCATTGCCCTTAGCTTCAAATATTCATTTGCTTGCTGCTGGGTTGATATCCCCCTGACCGAAACAATCCAATTATTGTTTGTTAATTCCTGGGCCACGGTTCTTTTTTTGAAGTGAGCCAGTTTGTATAAATTTGGGGCTATTTCCTTGGGTGATTGGCCCTGAAGCCATTTATCCTTCCAAAAGAGGCATTTTTCGCCATTCCCAAGTGTAATCTTGGTGGACGCCTGGAAGATAGTGGGTCAAGAATAGTACTCACGTTGTTGAAGACCAAGCACACTTGATACATACGACTTGAGGGTCAATTAAATAACTAAAACTTGGCAAAGTACAAACTGTGAGCTTAGAAGGCGCTCCAAACTTTGATTGTTTTATCGCGTATGTGTCCTCAAATTTGTATCCTGTTATTTACACGTTCCATATATCCTGACCTTTTCTTTTATCAGTAACCAGTGTCCAAAGAAATGGTTGCGCAGGCTTTTACAGTGGATTTGGATAAGCCTCTTGTATTCCAGGTAACCTGACTTTTTCCTTTTTCCATTATTTTTTTTGAATTGAAATTTTGAATTTGTCCAAGCCATATACATTTCTATCTTGCGTTTGACACCATGTTATAGCCAAACTTCATTTATTCATTTCTTTAGTGCCCAAATGCCTTTTGACAAGTCAGTAGTACGCCTTTGTAAGAGTTTTGTTATATAGATGGATTTCTAGCTGAAACAGATAATCTCCAGTAGCCTAGGGTAACTATGGGTAGGGGTTGGGTAGTAAAAGTGTTGTTGTCATAACTTCTGATTTTTGTTATGTGTTGGTTTACATGGATCTGTAAAATACACACTATAATTCTGCCACCATTTAAAATTGACGAAAATTGTGAAGTACTCCCTCTGTGTTTAAAATGATGTCATTCTGACAGGGCGAGTTAGTTTATTTTTAGTTCATCTTGCTGTCCGGAGCAACATCAATATGCGACCGGAGCTAGTAGTTAATTTTCTCAATTTCTCCACAGTGCACACATTACAGTTGTCAAACTCTTAATTCATGCAGTAATGTCCAATTTTCACATTGATGCTTGGAAGCATATCTTTGACAGTTCTTTATACTTTGCTTAAAATTTGTAGGTTGGCCATCTAGAAGAGGAGTATCAGGAATGGGTTCACCAGCCAATTGTTAGCAAGGAAGGACCACGTTTTTTCGAAAATGATGTATTGGAGGTGAATGTTCTACTTATTGCACACTTGCATTTGAAATTATGATCACTGTGTTCTGATGAATGGCTCACTGTTCAGTTCTTAACACGCACAAAATGGTGGGCAGTTCCACTTATTTGGTTGCCTGTTGTGGGTTGGTGCCTGAGTACTTGTATCAAGATGGGCCATACAATTACAGAAGTAGCTATGATGGTCGTGTTTGGAATATGTCTCTGGACATTGATCGAATATTTATTGCACCGATTTCTGTTCCACATAAAAACCAAAAGTTACTGGTAAGTTATTCATTTGATTACTTTAATCAAACTTGAAGATTCGATTATCTTTCTTACCATTGCCCTTCGATTTGTGACAGGGCAAACACAGCACATTATCTTCTACACGGATGCCATCACAAGCATCCCATGGATGGACTACGACTTGTCTTTCCTCCAGCAGCAGCAGCTATTTTGTGCTTTCCGGTAACTACTTCTACTAGTATTTTCTCTGTGCTTGTTTAATTGACCTAGAGCTCGCATTAAATCTGTTAAATTTCATTCGGACATTAACGCTGCTTTGACACTCTTCTTCTTTTTGAAATCTAGTTCTGGAATCTAATCAAGCTCTTTTCGACCCCATCAACAACTCCTGGCTTGTTTGGAGGTGGCCTGTTGGGTTATGTGATGTACGATTGCACACATTACTACCTGCATCATGGCCAACCTTCGTCAGATCCTGCAAAACACCTCAAGGTTCTTATTTTATTCTGTTTCTTTTCTTACAAATGTCATATCATGGTACACTTAACAAGTTTTTTTTTCTGTACCTCAGAAATACCATCTGAACCATCACTTCAGAATTCAAAACAAGGGCTTTGGAATAACCTCTACCTTGTGGGATCATGTATTTGGTACATTGCCGTCAACAAAAACTGTTGACAAGAGCACCTGACTTACTACTGCATCATCTAAGAAACATAATATCAAGGTTGCTCCTAGCCCCTGCCACCATTTCCTTGGGAAAATGTTTCTGCTTAGGGAGGGAGCTGTTCTGGGCATGGACTAATAGCTCACTGCCTGCAGATTTTTCAGAACGGAGGATTTTCCGGTTGAACTACTCTCCAGCTTTTCGATTCTTCTCTGCAGATCTAGCCATCAGTTGTAAAGTTGCCTACTTCACCGAAGTTATCTTCAGTGCTTGCTGCCTCTGAGAAGATGTTGTTCTTTGTCCAGTACATCAATGACCATTCATATTGTGTCAAGTTCTTGTTAGATTACCATATGTACAGAGTTTTCGTAGTATAGGCTCTGCATTTGGCTGTTGGTAGCCGCAGATAAATTGTAAGGCTAGTAATTACTTGACATGTTGAGCTTTTCCCATTCAATGAACCGGAGTTTTCTTTCGTGAATGTGCGATGTACTGTCCAGCTCGTTCTGCAATTGAGAGGCGGTCGTGATTGTAGCGAGTGCATTGCACGGCTTGAATGCTTAGACTTAAAAGAAAATGATGCCACCCAGTGATTAATTAGTAGCTACCACATGCAACAGTATAATTAATTTTCACCAGCCACACGAGGTCCTCTCAAATTGATTTATTATCGTACAATACTATGTTATGAAATGCACCTATATTCTGACATTAAGGCACGCACCACTTGTCCTACATGTTATTTGTGAGGATTTTGCATTAGTACCTGTACACGTTGATGACCAGTGCAATGCATATATAGTTTCCTTCTTTATATACGAACCTCCAGGCAACTTTGATCTCAAAAACCAGTGTTTGGAACAACTACAACACGAGAAAAATCAAATAACCGTGATGCTGACTTGCTGAGTATTACTTCAGGCATTGGAATCGAGGGCAAAGCAGCACCATTAGCTACGATGAATTTGAGAGAGCAAATAGGATTTGGAGCCGTCAGGAACACCAGTTATGATTTAACATGCTCTTCAACTGAGAGATCAAGAAGGAAAGTGTGCCACTCTACCATAGTGTTCTCTTGTAAGCGGAGCTCTTGTAGCGAGTGAGTGGTACACAGCGCTTGAAGGTCACGTTCAGGTAGACAAGGTTCATTTGCATCCTGCAGATTGCAGTCCCGAGGCTCCCGAAAATAAAATCCGTGGGCAGCTAGGCCTCTTTCCAGAGGACGTGACCCGTACCTTCGCACCTCATTGACCTGTTCAGCTCAGGTGCCAGTGGTAGTGGCGCGCAGTCCGCTTGATATCGTAGGCAGTTATGCATGGCCACACAAACTGTAGCTTTATAATGTCCGTATTCATCAAGTTCCAGGCACAGATAATGGACAGAAAATCACTCACCTAGATTATTACTTTACTAGTATCAACTATATATATGTGTCTGACAGTGCTTGGTAATTTTTGTTGAAACATATGTTTACAATGTGATATTTCAAGATGTTTCACAGGTGCTATGCTTAAATGAAGGGCGATTAAGCATGTGGAAGTCACCTGTACGCATTGGCAGCAAAACTTCTGAACAGAAGTCATTGATCTTTACATTTATAAATTATATGCAGCTAGTTTCATAAGAAACTCATGGATGGAAGGAGACAAAGTTATCAGAACAGAACATCCTACTGTTTCATAAGAACACACGAACAGAAATTTTGGAGGAGGAGGGGGGGGGGGGGGGGGGGTCCTCTGCCGCAAAAGGCATGCCTTTAAAACATTGTCTCGTTAAAAACCTTATTGAGAAAACTTCATGTGAAAAACTCATAAGGGAAAAAGAGTGCAATGTTTTTAATCTTCATGATTAATGTTTATCAATCTTCATGACTGATATGAATTATCTTCGAGATAACTCATTTAGTTCGGGAATGTGATGTACTTAGGGAAGTTCTCCCCCTGTTCCAAGCACTTCTCTAAGTCTTCTCATGCCAATACCACGTCGACACTCTTCGAGAGTGCGGGAAGGTAAGGCCTTTGTGAACATATCTGTAAGATTGTCACAAGATCGGACATGTGTTACTAAAATCTCTCCCTGCTCTTGCATTTCATGCGTGTGGAAGAATTTAGGTAACATATGCTTTGTCCTGTTCGACTTTACGTATCCCGATTGTACTTGTGCAATACAAGCTTTATTATCTTCATAGATAATTGTAGGGGATGGAGTATACGCCACTCCACTGGTCTTCATTATATGGCTTGTCATCCTCCTGAGCCAGGCGCACTCCTTTGCAGCTTCAAACAATGCGATGATCTCCGAGTAATTTGTTGATGTAGCAACCAATGTTTGCTTCGTTGACTTCCACGAAATTGCAGTTCCTCCAAATAAAAACACATATCCCGTCTGAGATATTGATTTATGTGGATCAGATAAATATCCAGCATCAACATAACCCACAAGGGTTAATTCCCCATTCTTCTTGAAAAATAATCCAAGGTCTTTAGTTCCTCTCAAATATCGGAGGATTTGCTTGATGCCATTCCAATGCCTTCGAGTTGGTGCTGAGCTATATCTTGCAAGTAGATTAACAGCAAAAGCTATGTCGGGCCTTGTACCATTCGCAAGATACATCAAGGCTCCAATGGCACTGAGGTATGGATATTGAGGTCCCAATAATTCCTCATCTTCCTGCTTCGGTCTAAAAGGATCTTGATCTATATCAAGGGATCTCACCACCATAGGTGATCGGAGTGGATATGCTTCGTGCATATTAAATCTCTCTAATACCTTCTTGGTATAGTTTGATTGGTGCAAGAGTACCCCTTCAGGAGTATGTTCAAGTTGCAAACCTAAACAATATGTAGTCTTGCCCAGGTCCTTCATTTCAAATTCAGTCTTCAAGTATGAGCAAGTCTCTTCAATTTCATTAGTAGTACCAATGATGTTCAAGTCATCAACATAAACAGAGATTATGCAAAAGCCTTTCTCTGATTTCTTTATGAATACACAAGGACAATCTTCATTCTTCACAAATCCCTTTTCCAAGAGAAATGTACTGAGCTTGTTGTACCACATTCTCCCTGATTGTTTCAAACCATATAGTGACTTCTGTAATTTGACACTATATAATTTGCGGTCATCTTCATTTGGGACTTTAATACCTTCTGGAACTTTCATATAGATTTCTGTATCTAATGTTCCATATAGATATGCTGTGACCACATCCATAAGTCGCATCTGCAAATTCATATTCACCGCCATTGAGATCAAATACCGGAATGTGATTCCATCCATTACGGGAGAGTAGGTTTCTTCGTAGTCAATGCCAGGTCTCTGCGTGAAACCTTGCGCTACGAGTCTCGCCTTATATCTAGTCACTTCATTTTGAGCATTTCTCTTCCGGACAAACACCCATTTGTGACCCACTGGTTTAATGCCAGTTGGTGTAAGGTTTACACTACCAAACACTTCTCTTTTCTTCAGCGAGTTTAACTCTGCACAAATTGCATCTTTCCACTTTGGCCAATCAGGACGCTTCTTGCATTCCTTCATTGATTTTGGTTCAGATTCCAAATCAATTTGTGTTGCAATCGTTTCGGCAAAGTATGTATTGACTTCAAGTGTCTTTCTATTATATACCACTCCCGTCTCAACATAATTTGTTGAATTTTCATTTCCTTGATCCTCATTATCGATAGATACATTGAGGTCAGGAATTTCCGGTATCCCTTCGTGAGATTCATGCATATCCTCACTTGGGTTTGATTCTTCAAGTCTCACCACTTCATGTGGATCACTTTCACCTTCTTTGATTTTCTTTTGAGCAGTTTGCTTAGGCTTCTTCTCCGCAGGACGTCTCCTAGGAGCTTTAGCTTGAGCTTGTACTCTAGGCTTCTTGGGTGCCCTTGTAACCGGTTCACTCCCCCTCTTCCTAGCATTCGTTGCTTTTATGGAAGAAGGTTGGAATTCCATATATTCATCCTCTTCGAATGGGATTTCTATTCTTTCAGGAGCATTTACAGCCGGTATATGAGACTTCACAATGTCTCTTGTATTGGTGAAAGCTTCAGGCAATTCATTAGCAACTCTCTGCAAATGGAGTATATTCTGAACTTCGAGTTCAGCTTCTTTAGTGCGAGGATCCATTCCTAGGATTCCTTTAGCGTCCCAATCTATTTGCCGGCATTCTTCTCTAGAGAGATACTTTCCTCCCCCTAATGCCGCGAAATGATCTTCATTAAAGATACAATCAGCAAACCTTGCAGTATGTAAATCTCCAGTGGAGGGTTCTAAGTACTTGATTATGGACGGACTTTCATATCCAACGTAAACTGCGAGTTTCCGTTGTGCGCCCATAGCAGTTCGCTGAGGTGGAGGGATTGGAATGTATACAGCACATCCAAATCTCCGTAAATGGGAAACATTTGGTATTCTACCACGCACCAATACTAATGGTGATTCTTCATGTGTAGCAGATGGTCGTAATTGGATAAGTGCTGCTGCATGCAACACCGCATGCCCCCAACAAGAGGTAGGCAATAAGCAATTCTGTAACAATGGTCGAGCGATCAATTTGATCCTCTTGATTAATGATTCTGCAAGACCATTTTGTGTATGCACGTGTGGTACGGAGTGTTCCACTTTGATGCCCATACTCATACAATAATCATCAAATACCTTCGATTTAAATTCTCCAGCATTATCCATTCGAATGGATTTGATTCTATGATCTGGAAAATGTGTCTTCAATTGTATGATCTGGGCAGTCAATCGTGCAAATGCATGGTTTCTAGTAGATAATAGACATACATGGCTCCACTTCGAGGAAGCGTCTATTAACACCATGAAATAGCGGAAAGGTCCTGATAAGGGACTAATTGGTCCGCATATATCACCTTGAATTCGTTCAAGAAATGACATAGATTCTGCTTGAATCTTAAGCTGCGAGGGGCGAGTAATAAGCTTCCCCTTTGCGCATGCAATGCACAAGAAATCTGCTTGATTTGGGAAATCTTTTGTCTTCAAGTTATGCCCCGTTGCATTCTTCGTAATTCTCTGCATCATATTAAGGCCAGGGTGACCAAGACGGTCATGCCATAATCTATATGCTTCTTGATTGGTAAAGATAGTCTTGAACGTAGCAAATTCTTTGTTTGGCTTAATGTACGTATAGTACAAGTCTTCTTTGACTGACGGACAACTTTCAATAGTAGTCTTCTTATTGCCTTATTTCTTGGTTATGATAAGACGTTCTTCACCTCCATCATCATTGGTTTCTACGTGAAACCCATTTCTTCGGATATCCTTAAAGCTTAACAATGTCCGGGTTGAATCCGGATAAAGTAATGCTTCTTGGATTGTTAATTGCGTACCATTTGGTAGGACAAATGTGGCCCTTCCTGTGCCAACTATCTTATTGTTATTGCCAATAACAGTAAGAATATTCCCAGTATACTTTCGAAGTGTCTGGAAATAACAAGTGTCCCTTAGAATAGTAGCAGTGGTGCAACTGTCTACGAGACAGAGCTCCTCATCCATAGTCATTTTCCTCCACAATGCTGTAATTCATACATAAGAAATGTATAAACAAAGAGAGTAATAAATGACAAACTTCACAGACTGATTTATTCAAAGCAAATGTCTTCTCTTCGAGAGATTACATAAACGAACTAATTCCTTCGAGGAATTTAAACTTATTTCACTCCTATTACAAATAGATAACTAAATAATTCTTAATAGTCTTCATGACTACGCAGAATCTCCATGCACATCTTCCTATTCATCCATGAGATCATTGTCCAACTCCAGGTCAGAGGATTTGCTTGGTGTTGCATGGTCCATTGGTGCCTTTGTTGTTGGCTGCGTGCCTTCAACAAAGTTAGCCTCATGCTGCGCGAGCTTCTTTTTGAGGTCTTTGTACATGTCAATATACTTCTGTGGTGTTTCACATATTTTGGACCAATGGCCATGCATACCACACCTATAGCAATCCTGATCCTGTTCACCATACGCTCCCCCTGAAGGAGTCTTCTTTGACTTCCCTTTTGCGTTCTTCTTGAAAGCATTAGGTTTGTTTTGAACCTTCGGAGGTGCATTTGGTGTAGCTTTGGGAGCACCTTTACCCTTGTTATTCTTGTTCTTCTTCTTCTTATTGAAGGAGACGGCATTCGCTTCATGCGGTGCCAATGAGCCAGTAGGACGATTCTTATGATTCTCCATGATCAATTCGTCCTCCCCCTGATCTTGCTGCAATGCATTACTCAGGGCGACATAGGTTTCATAATTCTCCTTCTTGTACTGGCGGCTCACATGAGTGAACTTAGGGTGAAAGGTGGAGAGGGTCTTGTTAATAAGATCCTTTTGCGTAAGCTCTTTGCCACAAAGCTTCATGCGTGTGACAATCCCATAAAGCTTGGTGTTGTAATCCTCCACAGTCTTGTAGTCTTGGTAGCGTAGGTTTTGCCATTCACGCTCAACCTTGGGGAGTAAGACATTTTCAATCTGCTCAAAGCGTTTCTGCAATGAGTCCCACAAGACTTTTGGATCACGTTCTGTCATGTATTCACTCTTCAGAGTAGCACTTAAGTGGTGGCGCAAGAAATGCAAAGCCTGCGCCTTCTCCACGTCTGTTGCGGCAGTGTCTCCCGCCTTAGGCAGAACGGTCTTCAAAAGATCTTTGCTGCTTAGGAGGATCTCCGCATCAAGTGCCCATGACAGGTAGTTGCTTCCATGAGGAGTCAAGACTTCAAAGTCTCTCTTCACGAGGTCAGACATCTGCATGATGTCAATGTGCAAGGATTAATTCATGTATCCAAGTAATAGAGAGCATAAGTATAACAAAAACTGCGTGTTTAAGTTATAATATTGGTGTTTTATATAAAATCACCAAAATCTGGGGTGTTATATGCAAAAATAACACAATCCAGCAATTTTCGGATTATCCATGTCAATTTTCGTAATTAACAGGATTTTTCCGTAATTTTCAGATATTCCAGGGATATTCTGGTAATTTCCAGATGTTCCGAGGATATTTTCATAATATTCTGATACTCCGAGGACTATTCTGGTAATTTCCAGGGCTTCTTTGTAATTTTCAGATTTTTCGAGTATAATCTCGTATTTTCTGAAATGCTGAGGACTTCATTGCGATTTGCAGAATTGCGGGAGGACGTGTTCGCTGTTTCCAGTAAACTCGAGGACTTTTCTGTAAAAAAAACTGAGGGGAGTATAAAATTAGGGTGAAACCCTAATCTCTTCACTCTCTCCTCACTTCCTCCACCCAGCCGCCGGCTGCGTCTCTTTCCTCTTCCCTTCCTCCAGATCCGATTCCTCCTCTGTCACCGAGATACTTGACCGGAGCTTGGAGGCCGGGTCACGGCGTCGTGGCTGCTCACCCCCGGCTGGCGCAGCGGCTCGGAGGCCAGGCGGCGCGGCGCGGCGGCGTCCCCTGGCGGGTCGTGTCTGCCCGCGGTGCTCGGGCCGCGGCGGCTCGGTGACCGAGGGCCCGGGGCGGTGCGGCGGTCTCGCGCGCGGACACCGCGGAGCGCGCGCGGGGCTGGGGCCTCGGGCTGGCGGCGCGGCGCGCCGCGGCTGGACGCGGCTCGGCGCGCGTGGTGGTGCGACGGCGCAGTTCTTCATCAGCAATTCGCGCGTGGCTTGCGGTGACCGGAGCGGCGGCTCGGCAGCTGGGCCAGGCCGCGGCGTAGTAGCTCGTGGAGGCCGGGCCGGGGGATGGTGACACGCGACCAGGCCGGAGTGGCCCGGTAGCGGCGTCCAGGCCGAGTTCTTCTTTTTTTTTTCATGGATTTTGGATCTTTTGATTCGGCGACTTCGTAGATCTAGGGTTCGTTGCTTCTCTGTGATGCATGTAAATCTTGATCTTGAAGTTGTCGACGTGCGCCTTGCCTGTACCGGACTTCGTGCCGGGTAGGGATAGGGTTAGGGTTCTTCGTGAACCACTGTAGATCGCTATTTTGCGTCTGTTCTTGTTGTAGATCTTGAACTCGGCGACGAACTAGGGTTAGGTTTAGAAACCTTGTTCCCCGTTTTGCTTCTGTTGATCTAGGGTTAGGGAATGAAACCCTTGGCCCTTTTTTGTTTCGATTTTCAACATCGATCTAGATCGATTGGCGCGGTATACCGGCGCACAAGTCTGCCAGGGCACAAGGCCCTAGCGAGGGGGGTGCCAGAGGCACTATTTGATGATTCTTGTTTTTGACGATTCTTTAGATTCAGATCGTCTTCGGGCGGCCGTAGCTGGCCCTCGGATCTGATCTTTTCCTTCTGGATCTTGACTGCATCGTGTCAAGGTCGTCGTGGCGATTTTTGGACAGATCTTGGCTGCAACGAGTCAAGATAGCAAAAATCATACGAAAAACAAGAACGTACCGTAGCTCACCGATCTGCTGGGCGGATTCCTCGTAGAGCGTGCTGATAACGTGTTAGGTTATCGGCGGAACGACGGCACGTAGATCACGACAGATAACAAAAAGTAAAACTGGAATAGAGGAGACGAAATTCTTTATTGCGAAATTCTGGTGTCAGGTTACAGGGGGGGGGGGGTCTCCTCAACTATATATAAGGGGGGAACCCTAACTTCGTGTTGGGCCTGGATTCGATAAAGCAGCCCATATGGACCAGGACTCCTTCTTCTAGAAGGTGGGTCTGGCCCAATTAAGAGTTTTACAACAATTTCCTCCGCTCCGCGCCAATCGCGCAGTGCCGCGTGCGTTTTACAGTTTTAGTGACAAATCCGTCGGCGACACGTCCGCTGGTGGGGCCTTCCAGTCCGGGCCTTGCAGTTTTGCGGGTCGCCGGTCACAGGCCGTCATTTTGGAACCCGTGCGTTGCTGGCTGGCCCGCTCCTCTCGCTCAGCCCTGGCAGCCTGTGACCCTCGCGTCGGTCCGTCTCCAATTGTGCCTTACACGCGTCTGCTGCTCGCTCGCGGCTCCAAGTCGGTTGCATCTAGCGCTAAGGAGGGTTCGGGTCGAACCTTTCGGTTCATCGACCCGCCCCTGAATTATGACAACGAAGCGGTCCGGCTCGAACCGATACGGAGATGGCTCACATGGGCCGGCAAACCCATCGACCCTAGGGGCGAGCCGAACCTCTTTCTCCTCTCCTTCTTTCTCCTCTCCTTCGAACCCATCGACCGTAGCTACGCCGCCGGCCTCGTCATTGCGCCGCTGGCCTCGCCGCTGTCGTCGAGCCACCGGACTGAGAGCCGTCGTCCTGGGCGCCTTCGGAACGGCTCCTCTCAGGTTCCAATTCCCTTCCCTCGCGCCGCCAACGCCGGGGACGTCATCGTCGCCACCAACGCCGTCAAGATCCTCCGTCCTGTCCCCTAGTGGTGCTCGGCTGAAAGACTGGAGCTATGATCCAGATGTATCACGGCATGAGCTCACACGAATGATTGCGTTACATGAGCTTCACCATCGTTGTGCAGGGCATGTTATCAACCTCATTGTGAAAGATGGACTGAAGTTTGTCGAACCATTTGTTGGCAAGGTTCGTGAAAGTGTGAAGTATATTCGGTCATCGCAATCTAGAAGGCAATTATTCAAGGAAATCATTGCACGAGAGAGTATCAATAGTAAGAAGCAACCATCTCTCGATGTGATCACACGTTGGAACTCTACATTCATGATGCTCCATACAGCCTTAGTGTTGAGGAAGGCTTTTCAATCTCTGGAATCACAGGATCAGAAGTATACATTTGCACCCTCTACTGAAGAATGGGATAGTGCTGAAGTTCTGTGTAAGCTGTTAGAGGAGTTTAATAATGCAACAAAGCTGATTTCTGGGTCCCAATACCCTACATCAAATCTTTACTTCCATCAGATGTGGAAGATCAAGATGCTTTTGGAAAAAGAGACCACCGAAGCAGATTCTACAATCAAAGATGTGCTGACAGGGATGAAGAAAAAGTTCACGAAATATTGGAGGAAATCATACATCTCATTGTGTGTTCCAGTAGTATTTGATCCCAGATACAAACTGAAGTTCATTGAATTTCTTTTCTCAGACTCCTATCCAAAAACAGCTAAGCAAAAACTTGATACAATAGAAGGTCTAGTTCGGGGACTATATGCATCATACTCTTCACAAGTCATAGATATGAATGTCGGGCCTAGTCAAGTAGACGGAGTTGATCTGCCTGCTGCAACAAATGACCCATGGACTGCTTGGGATCAACAGCTGAGTATTGATCTTCAAGCGCAAGTGTCTACTGAACTCGATAGGTACTTGGATGAGAACCCAATTCCCAGATCAAAGGAATTTGATGTACTGCAGTGGTGGAAGGGTAATAGTTCCAAGTACCCAATCCTTGCTCGTATAGCACGTGATGTGTTAGCCATTCCTGCCTCATCTGTAGCATCCGAGGCGGCGTTCAGTACGGGAAAAAGAATCATAAGCGATGACCGTAGCAGCTTGGCACCGGAGACGGTTGAGGCCCTCATATGCTTGCAGGATTGGTATCGAGCTGGAGCAAAAGGTAATTTGTCGATTTTTTGTCTGATTCAGCAGTATCTATAAAAAGGTAGTCATACATAGCGCACTAACTATATATAATATCTGAATTGCAGGCGTCACTGGATTTAGCTTGGCATCGCTTCATGATGTCAGTGTTGATGATGTTCTTATATGAGCTATATGCATATTCAGGTATTGAAGCGTCTCCGCTTTTCGCAGGATCGAGTCGGTATAGCGCTGATGAACAGACGCAACAGTACAGCATATAAAAAGCACAAATTAAGTCTTTAAGTGGTTACATTAATCCAATTAAAACACAGAGTCGCACAGCGGAAATAAACGGTACAAGTACAAGTCCAAACTAGTAGAAATACAGCGCACGCGCTCACGATACAATAAGAATCCGCATCCAAAGCCATGAAGATGCGGACTCGAGAGGAGATCACTCCTCAGTCTCCCAGTGGGCTGTCCAACCAAAGGGAAGCTAGCCATCCCACTGTCTACCTCCACCCGTAGAGTCGGGGATAAAGGTGCTACCTGCAATAAAATCATAAAGAGCCAAACTCTGAGCAACTAATACTCAGCAAGTCTTACCCGTCAAATTGGCTATCTACAGCCGACTCCTAATATGCAAGGCTACAAAGGGGTGGCTGACTCAATAGCATAACTCGCACTAATTACTTGATCCTTACTTTCAAGTTTTATTTTTCAAGATAAGTACTTATCCTGTAAAACAGTGTGCAGATCTCTAAAACATGTATAAAGTAACAATACATCAACAGTGACAGTATATATATATAGCAATGTAAATAACAGTAATGTAAATAGACTAGCACCATATCATCAATCATATCACACTACGATGTGGCGCACTGAACAAGGTTGCTCTTGACCGAGAGCGGCGGCATCGATGTACATCCTGCAGGAGAAAACCTGACCACATGCCATACGCAGCAAAGGCCACATACGGCAACCGTTTACGCTACGTACCACCAGAGCTGTACCAGATTCTACTCCTCCCGAGGAAGGGCTCTCCCACCGCAGCCCCCGTCCCGGACGGCTGACTGCGCGGGACGCCACCCTACCTCTCCCAAATACCATGATAGAAAGAGTAAAGTATCTACCAGACATCCGGGGCAACGCAGGCTACTAGGTTTACTAGGCCCATAAAAACACTAGCATGTGAGTCAGTACATTCGAACTTGCTCAATAGGGCCAACAACGAACGGTCCTCAATCGACACAGACGGGGCTACACCACCGTGAAGGCCCAGCCTTCTCCAACCATCCTATACAAGCAATTCCCCGTCCGGTCTCAACAAATCCTAAATCCAGCTAGTACAATCCAGGAGTCCCTATCATGCGAGTGGGACCTACCACTCGACTTCTACCGTCCGCTAGCTACTAAACCTAGCAAGTTCTAACGTAACCTAGACCACATCTATAAAAATAGGACACAAGGTAGGATATGGAAGGGTAGTCCTAATGCAGTTCTAAGGTTTCACATCAACTCCTAATAAACCTAATGCACAAACATTGACTAGCCCCAATCAAGTGCGAAAATAAAATCCTAATTAGGGAGGCATGCACCGGGGCTTGCCTGGCTCAGGAGCGTAGCTAACAGGGTCAGCGGGGTCAGTGTCCTGCTGCGGCTGCTCCTCCTGCACCTCCTGGGTCTGCTCCTCCGGTAGCTGGAAGTCGAGCGGCTCCGGAGTCGTCTCTGTCACTACACGTTATGACAAGGAAAATAATGCAAAGTTAGATGCAAGAATATGATGCAATTCATGATTCAATTACTTGATAGGACAGTCATTTACACTGTAAGTGCAAATGATTAACCTTGTTAATTAATTTCGTCTGGAGTATTTCCTTCATTAACTTTTAATTAAGTTCACCATTAATCCACTTAGGTAAGTTAAATGGATAACGTAATTTCGAAATTTGATTTATATCCAGTGGCATTTTTCTAGTGAAGAGTGCCACTGGAAGTAATTTATGGTGAAGTTTCATGATTTATTGCAAAGTAAATTATTTATAATAATTTATACAGTGTAGAACATGATTTAATTCATAAGAAAATAATTTGACAACATGTGACAGTGGAAAAATGCTCTGTAGGTGTGTTATCAGATTCTTAACAGGCATGCAAGAGTTCAGGATTTATTGGGCAACAGAGAATTAATTATGAATTAAACAGCATCTGCATAGATGTATTTTTCAGGAAATACATAACATGCAAAAGTGTGATTTATCATTTTTATTGGATAGATCATGTCACAAGGAGTCCAACAAAATTGGATTCACAGATTTCTGAGGTGTATTCGATTTATTATGTATTTTACAAGTTCCAAGCAAATTTCTGGTATTTACAGATATTCAAAAAGGATTTGAAAATGAACGGACCAATCAGATCTGGCCACACGGATGGTCACAGGGTGCTGACCACAGCAGATCCAGTATGGCCACAAAGTGATCCAGCCAGTTAGATCTGAGGACACACACGGGCTACACAGTCATCCGCAAAGGATCCTGCACGGCCACATCAGATCTAGAGTGTGTCCAAGGTGAGTTGGCCGGCATTGTCGCCGGCGGAGGGCGGCGCGGCTCGCCGGAACGAGGTTCCGGTGGCCCAATGGACTGTCCGAGGGCACGGTAGGGAGGCTCGGGGAGTGGAGAGCTCACCTAGTTGCGTAGCTCGCGCGGGGAAGGCCGAAGCGGGGTCGACGACGAGCGATGGCCGGCGGTGGAGCTTCGGCGACGACGAGGGCTCGCGGTGGTCGACGGGGAGCTGCACACGTTGGTGCGCCGGCTTCACAGAGGTGACGTGCACCTCGGGGATCAACACGGTGGCGACGAGGATGGCCGGAGGGTGGTCGGAGCGGAGAGCTCCCCGCGGCGGGGAAGACCGGCGAGGGGAAAAGCTTGAAATCCGGCGGCTACACTGCGCAAGGAGGGAAAGGTGAACAACAAGGGATGCGCGGCCCTGCGGGGAAGCAGTTCGACCTGCGGATTTGGCGGGGTGCTCACCAGAGAGGAGGTATTTCTCGACGAGGCGGCGAGGCTTGCTTGCCGGCCTCGAGGAAGATGACGCCAAATTGGCGCTCCTCACGGCGGTTGAGGGGCAATGGGGAACATGGTGAGCTCCGTGACTTCGCAGCGCACTCCTCTTGCCCAGCAACTTGACCCGGGGTGGCCCGCCGGCGCCGGAATCGGGCGGAGCTCGGGCTCAGTGGTGGTGAGGACGGTGGCTAGGGTTTGGTCGACGGGGAAAAACCGAGAGAGCTAGCGGGGAGAGTGGAGGATGGTTCGGACAGGAGTGCGGCGCGTTATGTGCCTGAAGGAGGCGACCAAGGGCGGTGCGACGAGCCGTACGCCGTCGGCGACGTGGCGACGAGCTCCCGACGCGCGCAGTGAGAGAGAGGTCGATGACAGGTGGGACCGGCGGCATCTTTTCTTTTTCCCGAATTAATTCAAACTGAAATTTCCCCAAACTTTGGCGCTCGATTTGAACTAGCAAACGAACTCCAAAAATTACAAAACTGGTTGCATTCGAAAGGTAGTGAAATGCTCTTTCCAGTGACATAACATGCACATCTCAATTCGAAATAGAATTCAAATGGCAACTAGTCAAAGTTGGACATTTTTGGAATTTTGGGGATTTATTTGAGCATCAAAATGAATTTCAAAAATCACAAAAAATTCTCCAAAATTCTTATTTCGCAAGGGCTATCTCCAGGAATTTTGGTTGGGTCAAGTTGTTAAAGAAAGTTTTGAGTTGCTTCACAGATATGGGTTTGAACTTGTTTAAACTTTGAATTTCGAATTTTTGAATTTGGCTCGATTTCATCTTTTCTTCAGTTTGGTTTGCACGATTCTGAACTTCAGTGACATGGGGTGTCACAGCCCTCCCCCCTTAAAAGAATCTCGTCCCGAGATTAAAGAGAAGGAAGGAAAAACAAATGACCAAAGAGGGAAGAATAAGATGCAAAAATGGAACGACTAAATAACGCACCTCGGAGGTAGAAAACCAGGAAAATGGGAGTTCAAGAACTCCGCTGTCTCCCAGGTGGCCTCGGCCTCATAGTGGTTGCTCCATTGCACCTTATAGAATCTGGTAGTGCTCTTTCTGGTGACTCGGTCTTTTTGATCAACAATACCAATAGGCTGATCGGGGTATGTCAAATCTGGCTCAAGCTGCTCAACATCACTGACCACTCTGTCACTAGGAACCTTCAAGCACTTCTTCAGCTGTGATACATGGAACACATTGTGAACACCTGAGAGGTTGGAGGGTAACTCCAATCGGTAAGCAACAGGTCCACACTGCTCAGATATCCGGAACGGTCCAACGTATCGGGGTGCTAGCTTCCCTCTGACACCAAACCGACGTACACCCTTCATGGGAGAGACACGAAGGTATACGTGGCTGCCAACTGCAAACACCAACGGTCGGCGTCTTCTATCAGCATAGCTCTTCTGTCGTGACTTGGCTGCTTTCAAGTTGGACTGAATGCGTCTCACTGCCTCCTCAGCCTCTGCTATCAACTCAGTCCCCAAGGTGAATCGCTCGCCAGACTCAACCCAATTAAGGGGAGTGCGACAGCGACGTCCATACAACGCCTCAAAGGGTGCCATCTTGATGCTCTCCTGGTAACTGTTGTTGTAGGAGAACTCTGCTAGCGGCAAACATTTCTCCCAATCCTTGGTGTGAGTCAGCACGCAAGCAAGAAGTAAGTCCTCAAGAATCTGGTTCACCCTCTCAGTCTGTCCATCTGTCTGAGGGTGGTAGGCAGCACTGCGGATCAAGGTGGTGTCTAAAGAAGCATGCAGCTGCTCCCAGAAGCGAGAAACAAACTGAGGTCCTCTATCTGAAATGATGGTCTTAGGCACTCCATGCAAACAGACAATCCGGGAGATATAAAGCTCAGCATACTTCTGCACACTGTAACGGGTATACACTGGAATGAAGTGAGCTGACTTGGTCAATCGATCGACAATTACCCAAATAGAGTCATGCTTCTGTGATGTGAGAGGTAAGCCAACAATGAAGTCCATGCTAATATCCTCCCACTTCCAAGCAGGAACGCTCAAAGGCTGAAGCAACCCTGCAGGCTTCATGTATTCTGCCTTGACTCTCCTGCAAGTGTCACACTCAGAAACGTACTGTGCGACCTACCGCTTCATGCGGGTCCACCAGAAGCGACTCCTCAAATCCTGGTACATCTTGTTGCTACCAGGGTGGATGGAATACTTGGACAAGTGCGCCTCATCAAGAATCTTCCTGCGCAACTCAAAGTCCTTAGGAACTACCAATCTGTCATTGAACCATAGGACTCCATCCTCATCCTCTCTGAAACACTGGACTCTAGCTTCCCCGAGCTTGAGTCTCCTCCTGAGGTGATTCACCTTCTCATCCTTCTTCTACGCTGCCACAATCTCATCTCGCAGGGTCGGAACAAGTGATATATTGGCCAAGGAGCCATAAGCATACACTCTAAGACTGGGCTCTGCCTCTGCATAAGGAGCTGCGATGAGATTATTGCAATGAGCCTTGCGACTCAAAGCATCAGCAACCACAATAGCTTTCCCTGGGTGATAGTGAATCTCCAAATCATAGTCCTTGATCAGCTCTAACCATCTCCTCTGGCGCATGTTCAGATCTGACTGCGTGAATATATACTTGAGACTCTTGTGATCTGTATAGATGTGCACCAGATTTCCCAACAAATAATGCCGCCATACTTTCAAAGCAAGTACGACAGCTGCAAGCTCAAGATCGTGAGTGGGGTAATGCTCTTCATGTCGCTTAAGCTGCCGAGAGACATAAGCAATTACCCTGCCATCCTGCATCAGCACACAACCAAGACCAGTACCAGAAGCATCACAATACACATCAAATGGCTTGGTGATATCAGGCTGAGCTAAAACTGGAGCGGTGGTGAGAAGCTTCTTCAGATTCTGGAAAGCATCACCACACTGCGGGCTCCACACAAATCTCATGTTCTTCTTCAGCAACTCAGTAATGGGCTTGGAGATCTTAGAGAAATTCGGAATAAACCGACGTTAATAACCAGCCAAACCCAAAAAGCTGCGAATCTGAGAGACAGTCGTAGGTGCATTCCAATCCAGAACATCCTGCACCTTGCTCGGATCAACAGCAATACCCTCTGCTGATATAACATGGCCAAGAAAAGGCACCTCGCTAAGCCAGAACTCGCACTTGCTGAACTTAGCGTACAGCTGGTGATCCCTCAAACGCTGCAACACAATCCTGAGGTGCTGCTCATGCTCCTCCTCTGTCTCTGAATAGATCAAGATGTCGTCAATGAAAACCACGACAAACTTGTCCAACTCTGGCATGAACACTGAGTTCATCAAGTACATGAAGTAAGCAGGTGCATTAGTCAAACCGAAAGACATCACCAAGTACTCATAGAGTCCATATCTGGTAGAGAAAGCAGTCTTCGGAATGTCCTCTGCACGGATCTTAATCTGATGATACCCAGAACGGAGATCAATCTTGGAGAACACCTTAGCTCTAGCTAGCTGATCGAACAAGATATCAATGCGAGGCAGCGAATACTTGTTCTTAATCGTCACAGCATTCAGTGGCCTATAGTCCACACATAGCCTGAGCGCCTGATCCTTCTTCTTCACAAACAAGGCTGGACAACCCCAAGGTGAAGAGCTCGGACGAATGAAACCCTTGTCCAATAGCTCCTTCAACTGCGCCTTCAACTCTGCTAACTCATTAGGGGCCATCTTGTACGGTTTCCTAGAGATAGGTGCTGTGCCGGGCTGCAAGTCAATACGAAACTCCACATCGCGATCTGGTGGCATGCCTGGCAAATCATCTGGGAACACATCTGGGTACTCACGCACCACAGGAATCACATCCAGACTCTTGCCAATGGCCTGATGCACTGACGGTCTCGATGTGGCCAACAAGGATAGCTGAAGAGTGACCTTGCCATGCATAGGAGAATCTAAGTGAACAGAACGAAGAGAGATATCCAGAACAGCCTTATGGTACTTCATCCACCTCATACCAAGAATCACATCTAGTCCTTGCTCCTGTAGGACAATAAGATGTGCAGTGTAGATCTTTCCCGCCAAATTAAGGGGAGCATTAGAGATAAGCTGCCTAGTGAGAATACGACCCCCTGGAGTGCTGATAAGGTACGGGGTCTCCATAGATGAAATCCCGAGGCCCAAACGGCGTGTACAAGCTAGACTGATGAAATCATGAGAGGCACCTGAATCGAACAATATATCAATAGGCCGGTGACACATGGAGAACGTACCAGCAAGAACCTGCTCACCCTCTGGAATCTCCTCTGCAGTGGTGTAGTTAACGCGCCCAGTCTTGACTGGCGCGTTCCTGCCCTGCTGGCGCTGCTGTCCTGCTGCCTGAACTGGAGCCTTCTGCGCGTTGTTCTGCCTCGGTGCTGCACGGCAGTCACGCGCGAAGTGCCCCACCTGTCCACAGTTGTAGCACGGAAAACCTCTGCCTGCCTGCTGCTGCTGCTGCTGACGCTGCTGCTGCTGTGGCTGTCTCTGAGCAAACTGCTGCTGCTGCTGCTGCTGACGCTGGTACTGTGGAGGGGCAAGGTACCTCTGTCCACTGGGAGCGGTGTACACAAGGCGTGGCCTGGCTGAAGTGCTGCCAGACGGTAGTGCCACAGCCTTCCTCTTCCTCTTGTCCTCCTGGTGCGCCCTGATGGCATCCTCCATCACTATAGCTGCACTGACGAGCTCGTCAAAGGTACCACCGGCATTCAGGACAAGCCGGGACTGAAGCTTGGTAGACAAGCCTCTCAAGAAACACGCCTTCCGCTGGGCGGGCGTGTCTACCTGGTCTGGAGCAAACTGGGCCAGGTGGTTGAACACCTGGGCGTAGTCGAACACGTTCCTGCCTCCCTGCCTGAGGTCCAGGAACTCTCTGAGCTTCCGCTGCATAAGGGCAGGCGGAATGTGGAACGAGCGAAAGGTCTCTCTGAACTGTGCCCAAGTCAACTGCTGACCGGCCGGAAGAGTGGCAAGGTGAGCTGCCCACCATCCTCCAGCCGACCCTGAAGCTGTTGCGCCGCGAACAGTGTCTTCTGCACCTCTGTGCAGGCAGGAAGGAGCCCAAACTTGGACTCCACAGTGCGCAGCCAAGACTCCGCCTCCATCGGGTCAGTGGACCCGGAAAAGACAGGCGGGTGAGTGGCCAGGAAGTCTGCGTAGGTGCAGCCTGGCTGTGGGCCCCGACGGTTGCCACCCTGCTGGGTGACGGCCTGAACGAGAGTCCTGAGCAGCTCTGTCTGGTTGTGCATCGCCTCCGCCAGATTGTACTACGGCG